>JAMLFY010000008.1:27210947-27406271 GCA_030441495.1 Dalbergia oliveri
AAAATAAATTGCACTGAAAACAATGATTTGCACTACTCCTTTGTTTTTTGTTATATGCAAAAGTCATGAATTTATCACTCACTTGCAGTTTATTTCAGACATATTCTTGAAGAACTAACTATCCAAATCAAGCAAGCCTCGAGGAAGACTTTAACCGATCAAACTCGTAATTCTTGAGCTGGACTTTCTGGCACAAATAAAGCTTTCTTCTTCTGTAACTTTACCCACTTCTTTCCATTCTTTTTCTTTTCTCTTTTCCCCTTTTTAAGGATGATGATTGCTTTTCTGCCAGCTTAATTGAAGCTTCTGAATTCTTGGTGTGATGCTAGTCATTGATGTATTGCTATAAACATTGTTAGGTTGTATAATTTAAACTTAAATATATCCTACTTGAGACATCGTAAATAAACATGCATTCAAAGAGAAAGTGGAAGAATTAACTGAATGGACATATTTATTGCTTGGTGTATTGGATGACAAAATATTTGGAAAGAGACAACCACAAAAATGAAAGATAGGATTGTGAAAGACATGAAAATTTTGCCCAGTTTGGGTTCTTTGTGGCTCATTCAATTGATTTCTCAGCAAATTGGATGCTATAACCATTGCTTCCATTGCTTGAGCCTTCAATCTTTCCTTTTCTTAATTCCCAAATTGCCCCCGCTTCAGTCCTAGCCTGCTTTGCTCAGAGGATGAACTTATCACCAAAAATTGCCCCAGTGTAGATTGCTTGAGATGATGCTTTGCTCTAACTTTTGCTTAGGCCGCTCTTTCGAGTTTTCGACCTAACGAGCTCTTTTTTTGTTTTGCCCTAATTTTTGCTTAGCCGCTCTTTCGATTTCAACCTAATTTTTTTCTTTTTTAGCATCTTTTCAAGCATAAAACCTTTTGACTGCATCAGTGTTGATTGGTTTAGGCAATTCTTGTCCATCCATGTTTTGCAAAATCAATGCCCACCTGAGAGCGCTTGTTTGACAATGTAAGGACCCTCATAACTCGGAGCCCATTTTCCCGTGCGTCCTCCTGGTTCGGGAGAATTTTCTTAGAACCAAATCTCCGGATAAAAATCTCTAGGACGAACTTTCTTGTTAAAAGCTTTGGCCATCCTACTTTGGTACAATTGGCCATGACAAATAGCTGCCAATCTTCTTTCTTCTATCATGTTCAACTGTTCACATCGAGCCTTCACCCATTCAGATTCCTCTAGCTGACCTCCATTAGAACCCTTAATGACGGGATTTCCACTTCTATGGGGGATAGCTTCTGTTCCATATACCAATGAGAAGGGAGTCATCCCTATGCTCGATCGTATGTTGGTACGATATGCATGTAAAGCATATGGAGCATCTCATGCCAATCTTTGTAATTCACCACCATTTTGGCGATGATTTTCTTGATGTTCTTATTGCAGCCTCAACCGCGCCATTCATCTAGGTCCTAAGGAGCTCAGTTGTGGTGCTTGATTTTGAAAGTCTTGAAAATTTCTGAACTTCGGCACCATTGAGATTAGGAGCATTGTCTGTGATGATTCTTCTGGAATTCCATATCTCAGATAATGTCCTTCTTGATGAATCTAAGAAACACCTTCTGTGTGATGCTGGCATATGAAGCAGCTTCCACCCACTTAGTGAAATAGTCTATTGCCACCAAAATGAAGCGATGACCATTGGATGCCTTGGGATTAATTGGCCGATCACATCCATGCCCCACATCGAGAAAGGCCAGGGAGATACCATGTTGTGTAATGGAACTGGAGGAGCATTGACTCGGTCTGCATATATTTGGCATTTGTGGCACTTCCGAACATGATTGATAAGTCATTCTCCATGGTGGACCAGTAATAACCACTTCTTAGGATTTTGCGTGCCATCATGTGTCCATTGGCATGAGTTCCGCAAATTCCTTCATGGACTTCAGTCATGATTATTCGAGCTTCATGAGCATCTACACATCTAAGGAGAGTGGTGTCATGATTCCTCTTGTAAAGGACTTCACCATTCAGGAAAAAGGACATAGCCAGTCGTCGGATTGTCTTCTTGCTTATCTCATTTGCCCCAGCTGGGTATTCTCCCTTTTGAATATATTGCTTGATATCATGATACCATGGTTGACCGTCTGGTTCAGCCTCTACATTACCACAGGATACTGGTTCATCTTGTACCTCTACATGGATAGGTTGGACATTGGTGTGGACTTCCAATTTAGTCATTACAGCCAAAGTCGCCAATGCATCCGCATATTGGTTCTTGTCTCGAGTTAAGTGAGAAAATGATATATCATCAAAGTGCTCAATTAGTCGAGACAAGTGCTTTTGATAAGGTACCAATTTGGGATCCTTTGTACGCCATTGTCCATTAACTTGGTAGATTATGAGTGCCGAATCTCCAAAGACTTTTAGTTCTTTGATTCCCAAGTCAATTGCCACTTGCAAACCATTTGCACATGCTTCATACTCTGCAATGTTGTTGGTACATTCAAAATCTAATTTGATGGAGACTGGGTCCTGTTTTCCAGCTGGTGATACTACGCAGCTCCTACTCCACATCCATTCATGTTGACAGCCCCATCAAAGTACATCTTCCATGTATTCTCCTCTTCTACATCTTCTTTTTCCACCACTAATACCTCGTTATCAGGAAACTCAGCCGTGGTGGGTTGTCCATCCTCCAAAGGGTTTTCAGCTAGGTGATCAGCAATTGCACCTCCCTTGACAGACTTTTGAGTCACATACTTGATATCAAATTCTGACAGTATCACTTGCCACTTTGACATTCTCAATGACACATGGGGACTATCAAATATGTATCTCAATGGATCCATTTGAGAGATTAACCAAGTAGTGTAGTATAACATGTATTGCCTTAGCCTTTTAGAGGCCCATGCTAATGCACAACAGGTTTTCTCAATTGCCAAATAGGGATTCACGTCATTAAACTTCTTGCTCAGATAATAAATAGCTTGTTCCTTCTTTCCATACTCATCATATTGTCCCAACATTGCCCCAAGTGACGTGGGCAACACTGTGAGGTACAATATTAGAGGACGACCTGGTATAGGTGGGGTCAAAGCTGGAGGTTTTATTAAATAAGCCTTTATTTTGTCAAAGGCTTCTTGGCACTCTTCATTCCATTCTCCAGGTTGATGTTTTCGTAACGCTTGAATATCGGCTCACAAGTGCTAGTCAAATTGGCAATGAATCTAGCAATGTAGTTGAGCCTCCCAAGAAAACTTCTCACTTCCTTTTCGGTTCGGGAGCTGGCATCTCTGTATCGCCTTTACTTGTCTGGATCTACCTTTATCCCCTCTCGCTGACAATGAATCCGAGTAATTTCCCTGTAGATGCTCCAAAGACACATTTATTCGGGTTCAGCCGCAGCTTATATTTTCTGAGCCTTTCGAACAACTTTTGTAGAACTGTTACATGACTTTCTCCCTCTTTAGACTTGGCGACCATGTCATCCACATACACTTCAATCTCTTTATGCATCATGTCATGGAATAATGCAACCATGGCACGTTGGTAGGTGGCACCAGCATTTTTCAATCCGAATGGCATGACTGTATAGCAGAATGTTCCACGGCGTTATGAAAGTAGTTTTTCCTTTGTCGTGAACGTCCATGGGAATCTGATTATACCCTGAGTACCCATCCATAAATGAAAGCGGTGATTTCCAGCTGTATTATCGACTAGGACATCAATGTGAGGGAGTGGAAAATCGTCTTTTGGGCTAGCTTTGTTTAGATCCGATAATCCACGCACATTCTAACTTTTCCATCCTTTTTAGGCACGGGCACAATGTTAGCCACCCAGTCAGTGTGTCTTGACACCTCCAAAAATCCGGCCTCTAGCTGTTTAGTCACCTCCTCTTTTATTTTCAATGACATTTCAGGCCGCATCCTTCTCAACTTTTGCTTTTCGGTTCAGCTTCCGCATATAAAGGGATCTTATGTGAAGCTATTTCTGGATCCAGCCCTGGCATATCATGGTAGGACCACGCAAAGACATCCAGGTATTCTTTGAACAATGCAATCATTTCTAGCGTTCTGGATTTTCCACTATTTTCAGCTCCTTTTCTCTTCTTCAGTGCCCATGTTAATCAGCTCGATCACCTCATTGTCTAAGTCAAATCCCTTTTCTGTATGTTCCAGGAAGTCTGAAAATTGCCCAACAATTTCTTGATCTTCATCAGATTCATGGCTATCACAATCAATTGCAGCAAGAGAACCAATTGACGAGTTTTCAAATTCCCTTTCATGAGGCAAAATTTCTATAGCATTTAGATTCCTGGAAAGCAATTGTGGTGGGTTGGAAGGCCAAAACAGATAGTGGAAAAATGCAAAATAAAATAAGAAAAATAAAAATTAATGAGCTAAAAATGATGGTAAAGAGAAAGCAAATAGAGGACTGAAACAAGGAGAATGAAAGACACCAAGAAATATAAAAGATGCGGAATAGGAAGAAATATTGCTGAATAAACACACAAGTTTATTTATGATGTCTTCAAGTAGCATAAATAAAAGCATAAATAGTCTTTACTGATACAACACAAATAATTACTTTGCAGCAATAACATCAATCACTGGTTCAGCTTCCAGCATTAGCATTTCATCATTGTTGGCAGCATAAATCTTGTTGCTCTCTTCAGTTGTCTTATGTCCAAGGTGTTGATGGTGAGACGGAGCAAGGGGAATGAACTTTTCCACCTGTAATCACTTCAGCTGGACTAGGAAATGTTTCCTTCAAGTGAGGGATCTGTTTTATTTTCTTCTCATGTTTCTCCTGTTGGAGGGCCATGCATCCATTTCCTCTTCTAACGGTGCATTATATCCCAAACCAAATCGATTAGGTTTCTTGGAGACCGATATAGGTACTCTAATACCTTGCAATGGTCCTAACCCTTTACCATGTAGGTATCCATTCTTAGCCATGATATGAGCCACTATTTGATTAACATTCTGCATTATGGACCCACTGCATTCATATCCGGGCTTCACCAACTCCAGGCTATGCCACAAGTTATTGTCTATCGACTCCACATTCTCCACATATGGTAGTGAGACTGGTTTGGATACAATGATGTCCCTTTCTCCATGGATTGTGACAGACTGATCCATTCTCAATATATTTAACCTTTTGATGCAAGGTTGAAGGGACAGCACCGATATCATTAATCCATGGTCTTCCTAG
Source organism: Dalbergia oliveri (assembly GCA_030441495.1). Classification (NCBI taxonomy): domain Eukaryota; kingdom Viridiplantae; phylum Streptophyta; class Magnoliopsida; order Fabales; family Fabaceae; genus Dalbergia; species Dalbergia oliveri. The sequence continues at coordinate 27,216,136 of JAMLFY010000008.1, forward strand.
CAACATGTTATAATCTGAGCCAATCTCCATCACCTGGAATAACACTTCTGATTTGCTTGGCCCAATCTCTAGTGGCAACACCACCTCACCTAGAATGTTTTTCGTAGCTCCATCAAAAGCTTTTACAACCATCACTTGAGGTGATATATCATCCACACTCATTGATAGTTGTTTCAAAGTGGACATTGGTAATACATTTAACCCTGATCCTCCATCAATAAGGACTCTAGGCACTATGTGGCCTTTGCATTTGAGGGTTATATGTAGCGCTTGTGGGTTAGCCCGTGATACCACTTCTTCATCTAAGAATGTGATCATATTGACACGTTTCACTGGATCCACCATACTTATCATGTTCTCCAATGAAGTGTCGGGCTTGACATAGGCTTCCTTCAGGACCTTCAATATTGCCTTTTGATGAGATTCAGAGGACAAGATTAGTGACAGAGAGATATTCTAGCAGGAGTCTTCTTTAATTGTTCCAGAATATCATACTCGCTCTGTTTCATGATTTTAAGGAACTCTTCTTCCTCCTCTTCTTTTTTCTTTCTTCTGACTCTGAACCTTTTTCAATGTTCCCTTCATCAACAAATTCCCTTTTCCAACTCCTTGGGTCCATACACCCTTCCACTTCTTGTTATTCCTTTTACCTCCATGACACTTGGTCACTTCCTCACCTCCTTGAGCTTTTGAGGTTTCCCCTATGTCACTTTTCATTTCAACCTTGGTCTCATAATTCCAAGGTACGGCATGTGTGTCCTCATACACAAAGGGTGTCGGTTTCTTCACAGTGATCACTACCTTTCTGGCTTTGGTGCCTGATTAAGCGGAGGCACTCGAAGTACAAAACGCTCGATCACATTCACCTCCTCAAGGACATTTTGCTTCTTTTTTGCTTGTATAACACCCAAGTTAAGCAATCCCTGTACATGAACCTTGAAATCCCAACAGTCCTCAATATCATGCCCCAACTTCCACAATGGTATGCACAACTTGATTCCGCATCATATTTCTCATTCTCCTTTATTTCAGAGAGGTGCTTTATATTGTAACCAGCCTCTTCAAGCCGATAAAAATTTTCTGCATAGGGGTTTGAAGATTCAAAACCTTCTTGATCAGTGGTTCTTCTACCTCCAAAGCATTTACTCGACCTCCTCCTTCATGATTTGGAATTGGATTATGGACAATATCTGGTTTTGACTCCTCTTGAAAATCCACCTCCCACAAGCAATTAGCTTCTTCACTCCGTCTGAAACCTTCACAATCCTCGATGGAATGTCCTGCTATGTCCATATGATATTTGCAAGTTAAGTTTGGTTATACCAAGCTGGGTATGGTGGTTCTAATGGACGCACAGGATATGCCGAGATGAGATGAGCATCAACTAGTCGTTGAAAAAGACAGCATTTGAGATGGATAGTTTCGGGAAAGGTGGTAAGTTTGGGAATCGAGAACGACTTTGGTTTTGGGTATTAGGCCGTGGTGGTGTGGTATTTGGGTGATTCTGAGGATGTATGGTTGGGTTATAGGTGTATGTTGGGCGAGCTGGTTGGTATGGGCGTATATGGATGTTATTGACTTGAGGTTGGGGGTATGGAATTGTATTTGCATTTGGAGTGACTTGGTATAGTGGGTAAGGAGAGATGGATGGTATTTGGGTCTTGGCCGTGTCGAGGTATATCTTGGAATGAAAGATTGCTGACCTTGCACATAACTTACTTCCGCCTCTTTTTGGCGGAATCCTCTCGTGTCCTCATTGCTCATAGGAAGTTTCCAGCTTTAGCCAAACTCTCAATTCTTTCACCCGGTCACTAGCTCAAAATCTTTGTATGCTGCTGCCATTGTCCCAATATAAGGAGATCCTAAGGTCCCCAAAAAGTACGAACACATTTCAGGGATGAGTGGCGGTTGCACCTGAGCGGCTAAAGTTCTCCATCTTTGAGCATATTGTTTAAACGACTCCTCCTTCTTCCTTTGCATTGTGCTTAATTGCTCACGGGTGGGTGCTATTTCCATGTTGAACTTGTACTGACTCATGAATTGATCAACCAATTCTCTCCAACAGGAAATTTTAGAATGGTCTAACTGAATATACCATTCTAAAGCAGGACCACTTAAGCTTTCATGGAAAAGCTGATGAGAAACTTCTCATCTTTGGACCATATCGCCATTTTAGTACAGTAACTCTTCAAATGGAACAAAGGATTGCCGTCCCATCATATTTTGAGAAGTCAGGAACCTTGAAGTCTTTGGGAACTATCAGATCTAGGAGGACATAGTTGCTCAATTTCCACATAGCCATAGGTGTTAGGTCCCTGAATGGCCTTAATTTGATCCTGAATCTTCTTCATCCATTCTTCTCTGAATTTGTCTTTATTCACCTCTGGACGGCTATTTCTGAGGAAAATGGTTGTTTTTGGATGACAACATGAGGTGGCTCCCAAAGGGTAGCATGCCCGTGCCTGTCAGTATGAATGTTCTCTAATGGACGATAGCCTTCCCCAATTGGGATCACCAATGGCATTGTTGGTGGTGGCTGTCCATGAAGGTTATTCAGAATTTCATCCCCTCGTTCACCCTTGAGTGACATTTACAGCCACATTTGATGTTCCGGTATGGCTACCATTGCAGTGCTTGGTTGTACCCCTCCTGACGCAGTCACTATGTCTCGTTTGGATTAGCTCCTAATAAATCCAGTGACTCCTTCATGGCTCTCATCATTTCTTCCATCTTTGCTTGGTTATTTGACATTTCATTCAATTTCCCTCTCACTTGCATCAACTTCCATGCTCAAACTTTTACTTGGTCAGAAGCATTTTCTGGTTCATGATTACCACCAGCCATCTTAGTCCAAGCTCTGGTATTGTGAATACGAGTTAGATGGTATCTTCCTTCCTTGGGCGCCCAATTGTGACACAGTTTTACCTTTGTTAAGAAGAAAAGAGAAAAAAGAATTAGTGAAAAGATAAAAATATTGCAATTTGTTAGAGAGCGGCAAATATATCTGGTCTTGACGTGAGTATCTTTGATGATAACTGTTTCCAGAACGTCGTTCAAAGGTACTAAGTTATAGCTATTGCCATGAGACCAACACAATGCAAAGAAGCAAACATTCTTTTATTTATCATTTGTCACAATCATCATTTTTCATACAACCATTCAAAAGGAAATACATCATAAATATCAACAACATTGCTACCCAACAGAAAAACCCTTATGTGTCTTCAACGTCTTCCGCGATTATTTGCTTCATTCTCCCAATCAAGTCCTTACAATAGCCAACAAAGTTGCTAATTTCAGTTGGGGTTTCAAAAGGGATGATTTCTGCTAGCAAGCTTTAAGTGTCTTGGAACGTCTTCTATTGCCGCATTAGCCAACCCTGCTAAGTTCGAAAAGCGAATCTTCAACTCATGAATGACATGATCTTGGTGTTGCACCTCAAGATCCAAATTTGCAACTCCTTTTCTTCTCCTAGGGCAGCTTGATACTTCAGGATCTCATTTTTCATGTGTTGATTTAATCCCTTAGCTTCCCTCTGATATTCCTTGTTCATTTCTTCTATTTGTTGCTTCATTTGTTCCTTCTGCTAGCGCGCTTCTCAACAATCTTGGCCTTTCGAAGTAGCTCCTTTAGTTGCTGATTTTCATTATTGCCATATCACGTTCTTGCCTTCGAAGCCTTAGTTCTTTATTGGCAGCTTCAAAACATTCTTTGGTCTTTACCATGTGCTCTTGCCCCATTTTTAGCCTTTTACTGGTTCCTTCTAGAATCTTCTTTTCAGCAATTTCTCGCTTTAAAGTTGCATAATCATGCTTAGCGTTTTTCAACTCGAACTCCACTTGTACCTTTTCTTGTTTAGCCTTGTCCAACCTTTCTTTCATTTCTTTGATTTCTTCATTTTCATCAGAATGCAAGGCCGATGTCTTGTAAGGAATAATTGTTGTCAAGATTCTGAATGGCAACTTGACCTCTTGAGCCCTACTTTTCACCCATTGGCGGTAATTTTCTTTTACCGCACAACTCCTAACTCCCAATTCTTTTCCTTTTCGGATGATGTTGTTTCAAGCAAATCGGACCTTCCGTAGTAGGCTAATGTCATGGGAATCTAGGTAATAAAGGACAAATGGAGTAATTGGAGCTTTGGAGGCGGTCCATCATGGGGTAACCAAGCTGGCGCAACACCATGTTGGATTGTAATTTATACACCCTCGAGTACCCATAAGGGGTACATTTGGAAAGTCTTCACACTAGTAAATCAAGGTCTGTCCATCTTCCCACCAAGGGTACCATCGGATCACCTTTTCATTTAATTTAACCAGGTCTTCAGCCCATTCTCGCCCATTTTTCTTCTTGATACGATGCATTTTTAGATCATCAGGGGACAAGATGCCTTGTAATTTCTTTGGAAGATATGCGCGTAACCCACACATATAGTATTGGTAAACAACACAAAATTCTCTTACCATTCCTCTCATGACAAAAATCCAGGAACAATAGACATCTCTGAGGAAGGGGTTGTGACCATGAAACTTTCTAGCAAGGAATACATCAATTGCTGCAAAATCTATGAAACCGTCAATATTGGGAAACAAGACGGTGCCATAAATGGTGAGGGTCAACACATCTGAAAAAGTATCCCAATCTTCGGCTTGAGCTAAGCTATGCAAATGCTTCTCCAAATAATCTCTTGTGAATCCCTTTGTCCCATTTCTACATTTCTGGGCTTCATGCAAATTTCTTACATTTACCTTTAGGACATTTGCTATAGTGTGCAAAGAAGCATAATGTCCTTGGTAATTGTAAGGTTTTTCTCCTTCCAGCGGTAACCCAGGATTCGTTCAAATTCTTCAAGGGTTGGTGCCAATTGAAAATCTTGAAAGGTGAAGCATCGAGTGGAGGATCATAATCCTGGGCCAATGCTGTGATTGCCTCTACCTGTATTTCCACTTCTAATAGGCTCAAGACTTTTCCATATTTTCTTGTGAGAGAAAGACGTTGCGGTGCTTTCAACAGCTGACTCAAAGATCTAAGGCTTTCTGTAAGGTTTCTTGGTTTTGAGTTGCAAAGTCTTTTTCAATTTCTCTTCATGATTGTTTGGTCTCATGTTTGCTTCCATTTTTTAGATACTCACAACAAGACTTTGATATGGTTCTCTAACAAACCTGGGTAACAACGAAGAAAGTGAGTTTTTATTATATAAAAAAAAGGCAATAAACACTTGCATGTTAAAGAATTTATGTACATAAAATAAATTAATTAATTAAAGAAAGGTATGCTCCCTTTGTGTCCTATTTGAGGTAAAATATGGGTGTCAAAACTATGGTCCTATGGTTGTTCTATTTTGTGAGCACTTTCACCAGGTAGGTCTATGATTTCAGGATTTTAGTCTCTAGAGTTAAAGGCTCATTTCGGAATGTTATCCACAACGCAGGTGACCTAGGTGTAGGACATTCACGAAGAGTCACACTCTAGATGAGATTTCGCAATAACCAACAGGATGTACATCCAAAATGGCTACCACTACACAATCTCTTACCTATCTCAAGTTGCACTTAGAACGGGTATAGGGCCCCACTCGTGTGTGATAAATGTGTGAGTGTTGTGTGTGAAGGGAGCATACAAACCTGGAATCCTATAACTACCCATGGTAAAATACCTGCAAAATAAATACAAATAACAAATATACAAAACCAACAATAGTCGCCTATCCTAAAGTTTTCACAAAAAAAACGAGCAAAAGTCGCCTACCTTATGGTTGTCACAAAGAAGCAAAATAATGATGACAAAATTCTAGCATAAAAAGAAAATAACAAGATAAAAATATAAAATAAATAAATATCAAAAATAAAATAAACTAAAAAGAAGTTATAATAATGTGCACAATCAATTATTTAGGCTTGATGGCATGAGGCCGGTGGTGGGGGAAGACGGCAGGCCCCCCCTTTTCCTCTTTATCTTTTTAGTTGTTTAATTTCTAGATGATGATGATACAATGCTTCTTTATTCACCTAGTTCTTTCTTTTTTTTTTTGCTACTGGATTGTATAGCCGGAATTGTTGCTGGACTAAATTCTTTTAGGTTCTCTCAAATTGGCTTTCTGATGTCTCTGTGTATGGGTTTTTATTTTTGTTTTTTCCTTGATGATTCTCGTTTTTGTTTTTTGCTTGCTTTTTAAAAAATACGGATCCTTGTTGTTGTTGATCGTGTAGGGATCCAACTCATCCACAAAAAGAAAATTTGACACCTTGCACATAGTGAGGAACACCATCATGCTCCATCATTTTTATTTTTGTTAATGCTTCCCTCATCGTTGCTCATTCGTGACTAACTCTTAGTAGTTTCAGATAACTCCTCTACTCTCTACCCTTTCTTATTTTATTTTTTATTATTTTATTTTTTTATAGAAATTAAAAGAAATAAACATGGACTTGAAACAAACATACGGGAAGCAAACATAACTGGGCTTGTTACAAAAAAAGTGATTGGATTGGGTTGAAACGGAATGAACAAAACATGGCAGGCCAAAAGAAATTTTGGGAATCAATTGAATTTTTTTGCTTTTGTTTTAACTTTTGGAGATAAATAAAAAAAATCAGCACCAAAACATCTTTTTTTCACATTTGTTTTCAAGAGAAATTAGATATAATAAACTATGCAAATTTTGGATTTTTGTTTAAGACAGACAAAATAAATATTACACTAATTTTATTTTTTATATTATTTTTAGAAAAATTACAACAAAATGTAATTAATTTAAACAATTTTTTTCCTGATAGACTTAAGTAACCGTAAGTATACGTAATTAAATAACTATAAATATATAAAAATTTTACACAAATAATATATTAAAGTCAAATAATTAAATTATAACATTTTTATATTTATTTTTCCATATATTATATATTACTAGTGAGGTTGGGTCTAGGATAACACTAAGATTCCTGCTTTATAATCTAGAAGTCACAGTTTTAAATCCTACTCTTTGTAGAGCGATAAGACTATATATATTTTTCAGACTCTAATTGGTTAAGAGCCTCGTGCTATGGGTCACTATTTTTATATATTACTAGTAGTTATTTCTATAATTTTATCGATTTATTTTAACATCTTTATTTTTTATTTGAAAGTCTTTATTATTTTTCATTTTTTATGTATTTTTTAAATAAAGCGAATGTTGAAAATTTGTGATCATTACTACTTTAATGTTTTTTATATCATTTTAAAATCTTGAAATATGAACTTTATCTGGTGAGTTTTCTCTTAAGCGGAGAGAGAGTGATTGAGGGAGAGCGAGAAAGAGACAGAATGAATAATTTTTTCAATTATAATTAGAAATTATTATGTGTTATTTAACAAAAGAGCATGTCACTGCAAGGAACAAGCAGTCACTTTGGGAGGCCACAAATTAATCAGTGGCAGTTTTTAGAAATGCCACACAGAAACGAGTGCATATCCACTATCGGTAGTAGTGTGTAAGGTTTTAGAGTTAACCTTCAACTCCCAAGAAAGAAACTAAGAGAGAAAGGATAGAAAGCTAAGAGAGAAATGGTACACTTTGTTCATTAATCTTCTTACTTGCTTACAAATGAGAACAATGACCTATTTATAGACTCAATTAACTAACTAACTAACTCAAGGGGTAAACAACTAACTATGGGGCATAACAATACCCTCCCCTTTAAAATCAACCTTGCCCTCAAGGTTGAGAAAATGAAACAAAATACTCCTAATTACACTTTATTAATATCCCTTTATTCTATACCAAATAATAATAATAATAATATCCCACCAGGATCCCATTGTATGATTAGACCAATAACTAATAAAATCAGACCCATTAAAGTTGAAACAAAAATTATTGAACTAAATACTTTCATTGTATTAGCCTTCTGCCCAAAATATTGGAGATGGTCCACTAGTGCTCTATCAGCCTTGGATCCAAACATTGAAGTGGGCTGAGTTTGGCCCAACAGAATACACAACTCTTGTTGTGTTGCCCTGCCCGTGTGTGTTCTCATCATGGTGCACATGCTGCTGCCGCCCTTCCCTGTTACTTCTTCATCAACAGCCACCAGCCAAGAACTGCACCAGCCATTGCGCGGACAAGGGACCTCGTTGCTTCTGGAAGCCAATTAGTACGCTTCCCAGTCGTGCCACCACAAGGAGACGCCGCCGGCCGCTGCTTCAAGGTCATCAGTCTTCCCTGCATCTTCACCAGCTGTCGTCAGCGGAGGGACACTCCAACCGCCGCCTGGATGAGGAGCACATCCGTTGTGTGCTTGAGGGTTTCTCTCACAGTGGCGCATGGCCTGCATCTCGCATGGTCTTGATACGGTTTTTGCCGCCGTCATGACAGCAAATGGTGTCTCCATGGATCCTTCTCCGATCTGAACCCTCGTCACCTCCACCGCACTTCGGTCTGTGTCGCCATTGTTATCGTCCGTCTTCTTCGTGGCCAGGACTATTTTCGGTAGCAACCCCCCATTGTTCTTCTCGGACCCGTAGATGTCGGCGATGTCATGGTTAATGTCACCCGTGTCTCCGATGACGCCTGCATGTTCGGCGGATGGGTTCTTACCCTTTTCCTTTGCCTCTAGTGGTGAGAACCCTTCCGCGCCCTTTTCTTTCTGTTTCACGTTCTCTGTTTCTATCGCTTTGGGTGATGGGTTTGATTCTTTCTCGGTCGTGTATTCATCCCTAATCCATTCCATCTTCCTGAATCGTTCTTCCTGAATTGTTATTGTTGCCATGAATTGTCGTTCTTGTTTACTGGAGTCAAGAATTTGTGGCCTTCTTTTGATTTCTGATAAAGCTGTTCTCTTTGTTGTATTTGTTGAATCTTGAACCCAATTGTTTGTCCTTTGAGATGACATTGTTGGCTTCCCAAACCTTTCTTGAACCACCACCAATAGATTGGCTAATTGAGCCTCAATGCGATTATGTGATGCACGATCCTGTGCTGCAGCCGCAAGTTGTTTCTTCTTCATTTCGTGGAGTCTCTTCTCCATCTCGCAGAAAGCCTTCTCCATACTATCCAAGCAAGCCTCTTCCTCAGTCGTGAATTGAGTTCCTTCCTCCATGGAAGGCTCTCAATGAAAGCACCAATGTAAGGTTTTAGAGTTAACCTTCAACTCCCAAGAAAGAAACTAAGAGAGAAAGGATAGAAAGCTAAGAGAGAAAGGGTACACTTTGTTCATTAATCTTCTTACTTGCTTACAAATGAGAACAATGACCTATTTATAGACCCAATTAACTAACTAACTAACTCAAGGGGTAAACAATTAACTATGGGGCATAACATAGTGACTGATCTCTTGGATGCTCTCCAAAGAGACAAATTATTGCCACAAATATGATTTCATTTCTATGAATGAGGTAAAGGTACGAGAACTTAATAATAATTTATTTAATAGTATATAATAGATTAATTTCGGTTATTGCTGTACGTCTTCTTTAAAATGTTGCTCAAATTTCTCTCTTCATGGTCCACTGGATTTTCTTTCTCGCTCACACACACATTCTTTCTTTTGTTAATTGTACTAAGATTTTCTCTTTAGTTCTAAAACTTGAGCATAGACCTTCTTTCCCGATAGATTTTCCGTTGCATGCCATACGACTAGATATGTGTGATGTATCAATACGTAGTCGATTGATGGAGTGACATGTTTTTTTTTTTCCTTTTCTACTTTAAATTAGTGTTGAGTTTGAGTTTTGAATATGAAATAATTGGTGTTGAAGGAACCATTTCCCAAATAAAATCTCAAATATTCAAATAGAAGTTTTTAAATAGGAGGATACATGTGGGAGATAAAATATACATGTGTGAGATGAGAAACTAAAATGTGTTTTAATTAAATATGGTAAATATAATGTAATATTTTTCTTTGATTTATCAAATTAGTTTATATTAAGGGAAACACTCTTGTTTTAATTCAGGATTACAACATTCTTTAAGTTTGTTAAATGCTTATCGAGATCCTTACAAATTAAAAAATAAAAAATAAGATTTGCGTCCTCATTATGATACACGAACACAAGGCCAATCTAATAAGTCAATCCTTTAATTGATTATACATAATACAATATATATAGGCAGATAAAGCTAGCCCAATTGATTTGCTAATAATTAACAGTTTTCCACGCGGTTGAATTTATAATATGAAGAAATTAGATACAAGAAGTCTGGATTTTTTTTTTTTTTCTATTTCAGTTGTGGTATATTATACAAACGCAATGATATAGTCGAGATTTTGCTGATGTTGACATTATCACGTGATAAGGTCCTAGTGCCTGAAGTTTTAAGAACTAGCAGTCCGCTTCCATTATTTGATTTTCTATTTGAACATAGTATAAGAATGGTATATATGTTAAAAACATTTAAAACTTATATCTTTCAAATTTTTTTATAGATAATTTATTCTCTTCAATTAAGAGTTAATTTTTTATTGGATAAACGAAGGTATTCACTGTTGAAAGTATGACTAACCTCCTTAAGGCATAAAACTCACAAATATGGATATTATCTTTAGCCACGATACATTCTCCATACACACCACCAAGAATTGAATCCCCAAGATGTTTAAGGAGTCCAGGTAGCTATCATCAATTAAAAGTTAATTACAGTTTGATCTTTAAATTTTAAAAGTGTATCATAAAATCTCTAAACTTTACAACATGCATGTTTTATTCCTTTTAGTGAATATTTTGTTAAATACTAATTAAATATTTCTCATTTTATAAGATTCAAAACTATAGTACCCAAACATGTGAGTTTAAGGAGGTGAATTTTAATTTTCTAATCAATGAATTCAGTATTAAACTATAATCATGTGGCTTAATTGTAACAATTTTTCATAAAGTTTGATAAAAAAAGGACAAAAAGATCAAAATGCACATTTTAAAAAACTTAGGGGTTGTGCCACATATTTTTAAAGTTTAAGAGTGTGTTTGGTTTGAAAGTAAGAATAAGAAAATTTTCATAAATGAGTTTTATGTGTGAAAATACACATTGAACTTATCTATAATTTTTTTCCCTGATTTTTATCACTTAACCTAACACTTGAGTATCAAAGTTAGAGGTGTAAGTGTTCAGTGTTTGATTCGTTAAGTCTACCAGGTCAAACCCAATCAAACAGATAACATATTGGTTACGGTATTGGATTCTTAAAAATTAGAATTGAACTAACCTGAAAACTTGAAGAGATACATTTCTTTTCATTTTTTTTATTGTTCACATGTCTATGTGTGACCCACATTATAGAAAAATCCTAAAAAAATTCACAACTCAAACAAACCCCTTGCCCAATGCCCTTGACCTCTTAGTCACACACACACACACACAAATACACAAACTCCTAACCTTAACATAGCAAGTTTGATGCACCCTTACTCCTTACCTCCTCGCTTGCCACCGCCCCCGCCAGGCTAGCCTATCACCTCTCTCACTCCCACACTTTCCGTCTCTCATCATCACTATTTCTCATCCTTTTTTAGATCCCCTAATGTCGTTGTCCCCTTTGGTCATCATTGATGGCCTCATCGATGAGGATTTTATAGACGTCGAAGGTGGAGTAGTTGTTGGAGTCGTGGTGGTGTTAGATTGGACTTCTTTGAGGATGAGGTAGGGTTCGACATGGCAAGAGTGAGGAGTTCAGCGGAGAATCTCATTGAGGTCCTCCTTGGGGGTGTCAAACTATCACAACCTAACTTAAGAAATGTAAGGACTGTGAGGAATCCCCATCCCCACGTAAATCTCATGACCTCTGAAGTCTCTCTATATGCATAATAAATAATAAAATCCATTTATAAAACATCATTTCATCTATAATAAATCTCTAGCTCTTTTGAAATCAAGCTAATCATCGATAACATATTATAATCAAACTCTAAAATAAATCTGTCTCTATACAAATATCCATGAAAACTATAATCATGTAAACAAAATAATCATGATAAATCAATGCAAATCTATCTCTATGGTCTGGATCATGCCTAATGTACATTGGAGCACTATATTTCTAAGCAAAATGCAAAAGAATACTTCACTCCAAGTGAAGCTCACCAACTGGAATATCTTTACTTGGGGGAAGAGGTGGAAGAGAGGAATCCACAATAACTATTGTACCTGTAATGGAAAGGGAAATGATGAGTTTTATCTAAAACTCAGTGACAGGCTCTCACCTATAACCTTCTCATGGGACAAGAACAAAGATAATGAAATACATAAATAATCCTCAAACTGGTTAATGCAATAACTTTAAAATCACATTCATATTTATGTCATAATAGCAATAAAACTAAAAATCTCTGGTAAACCATAAATAAAAGTACTCTACTAGAGAAACTGGATTTCTGATGATCATTTCATAACAATATAATATATATTCTCTAGTTATGTATGTCAACTATGACATAACGAGTTCTTTGGTGTGATCCCTCTAGGATCTAAATTGGACACCTAGCTAGATTTCATTCTTTGCTCTATGAGATTGTCCTCAGGACAATTGATACCAAGGTTAATGATCGGGGTTCGTTAACTCACCGTCTATTTATCTATAGCTACCGTCTAGTATCTAATTCATAAAACATATTATTTTCTCTAAAACTCTGTTGGGCATTTCTTTGGGCATAAAACTCTATAATACATAATTACTTTACTCTTAAGATTATCATGATAATTCATAAAATCTCCAATCAAGTTATAATCATGCTCTAGCTCTTTAATAAAAAATCACATTAGCAATAATGTCCCATGAGTTAACGTTAAAACATATATTTCATGCTCTAGTTGAAAATCATCATTTTCACATACTTAGTAAAATCAACCATAATATCTAATATCTTGAAATATTCTCTAAAAAATGCAATCATGCCACAAATTAAGGAAAATAGTTATAATGATTAACATAAGGATCATGGAATCCGAACCCACTCACCTGAAAGGGAGGAAGGAGTGGCATCAACACTTACTATGCTTCAGGAAGTGGAAATGGCATCAATATCTACCATTGAAGTCATAAAACTCAAAATTAGACTCTAACAAACTCTAGATATCCTAAACATAACTCTAATAATATTGGGGAGCAAAAGCCCGCAACATGGAGGAGGAAGAAGAGCATGAGTTAACCAACAAAATCTTACCTTTGATTACTTGGGAATGAGGAATGAAGTGGATTTGAGTGAGAAGGGAGTAGAAAAGTGTTTGGGAGTGATAGGTTTGGAATAATGGAGAGGAACCCAAGTTTGAAGTGTTTAAAATGGGGTGGGGGCTCACTTAGGTGAAACGGTGGCATTTCGTTTCTAACCCATTGATGACCGATATAGCGGCCTGGAGACCACCAAAACCACAAAACCCTCACCTTAATCGCTATAACGTGCAGTTCACCCCTCAGCATCTTTCTTTTATTTGGCATCTAGTTGTCTCAATACTCACTTATTTACATTTCTTAGTTTTAAGTTAATTGACATTAACTTTAAAACATAAATGTAAACAAGGAAATACCCCCCATTTGGATTCAAATAAAATATAAAAAAATTAAAATCCCAACAAAATAAAATCCAAATTTTGGGTTTTAGTTCAAATCAGAATCTCCAATATTTTATAAACTTATGGGCTAAAAATGAAACGTTTAAAGGTTTCATAAAATTCATTAAAATCGCTCTTTAACTTATTTTTCCTCTATGAACAATTACCGGACTTTTGATTCCAAGAATGTGGTTCTATTATATAGCTCTTCAAGGACGTGTAGGATTCAAACTTAGTAAAATTTAGGACCTAGCAATAAGGGTGGGTCCCAGGAGACCCTAGCACTTGTCCATCGACACGTGTACACCAGGTATTACATGAACCTTAGTGTCAATGGTGGTATGGAGGATGATGACGATCAGGAAGGTAAACGATGGTCATAGAACTGAGATGAACTCAAAATGTTCTTCCCTTATTTCTTCTTACTCCTTTTATTTTTTTCTTAATTCTATGTTTGTGTGTATTGCTCCTTTCTTCTACATGAATTTGTTTTTAACATTGAGAGATGGCAGTAAATGGGGTGTTAAATTTTCAAAAGAAATTTAACATGAGTGGGGTTAGGGTGTAATTAGGTCGGTTTGGTTTGGTTTTGGGGTAAAATGAATATGGACTAATCAGTTGAGGTTCAGATTGATTTGGTTTTATTTCACTACATTTTCATAGATTAACTTGAACCAATCAAACTAATCAAGTTTGATTTGGTTCCGTTTGAGTCCTTGGGTCAAGTTCACGAATTAATATTCAGGAACTATTCTTCAAACAATTAGGTATGCAACTCACCATACCAATGTAATACCTAAAGTACATGTGTCCTTGGACAAATCCAATATGGCCTTAGGGTGCCCCAAGATCCACCGTGTTGCCAAGAAGGTCCCAAATGTATTAAAGACCCTTCAGGTCCCAAATGTATTAAAGACCCTTCAATAGCTCTGAGGTCTCTATAATGCTTGAAACGATGTAGTTTTGTTTTAAGTGACCCCCACCCTACAAATACCCTCCTACTTGGATTCCCCTCACCTTATTTTTTCCAAACCCTAACCCCCAAAACTCATTTCCTCCTTCCCTTACTTTTATCCTCCATCAAATCTACTCCTTCAAGTCTTAAGGTAAGAGATTTTTTATGGTTTATGCTCTCCTTCTCTCATTCCTTCAATGTTCTTGGAATGGGTTATCTATATCTTCCATTGTTGTCAAGTGGGAGTACTCCCCTAATGTTCATAGAGTTATTTTAGAGTTGTCTAGAGATTAATCATGGGTTTATATTGCTCTATGGCAGTTGTTGGTATCATTCTAAGCTCTCAAGGTGAAATTAAAGGTGTCCACATAATCCCAACCCCAAATGGTGACTGGGTTCAAACTCATAACCTTATTTTTTTGTCATTATTAGTATATTTATGCATTATGATTATTAAGTATGAAATTTGAGATAAGAACATGTATAGAATATGATTTTACAAGTTATGACAAGCCTAGAAAAACTATGATTATGTTTGTAGCATGAAAAATATGTTTCAAGAAAACCATGAGACCATTATTGGATTATTGCATGCCATGAAAAATATTTTATATGTTTTTAAAGAGATTTATTGGAAAATATTTGATTTAGCCAGTTCACTAAAGTTGTTAAGCACATGTCAATGGATTATTGATATTTCTATGTTTTCAAGACTTAAGATTTCAAAATATGCTTTTATAGGACCAAGATAAGTTATGTTGGAAAAAGGTTGGACAGAGTATGATTTGGCTCTTTGAGCACGTAGGTTATTATGATTTTAGAGTTTTTATAATTATGAACCATTTTATTTTGAAGTACGATATTAGAGTTATCAAGTTATGAAAATATGCTAGCTTCATATATGAATTTAGAACTTCAACTTTATGGTACAAAGAAGTATGAAATTCAGTATAATTCATAGCAATTGCCAGATACATAGTCCGTGGGCTTGAAATTGAAATGTTTGCAAGCTGGTGATCCATTGGGCATAATTTCATAGCCATAGTTATGCTAAAGTCAGATTGTTAGAGTTATATGAGTCCATAGTACAAAGAGTTTTAAGAGTTTTTAGATATAAATAGGTTTTTTCAAACTAGTTTAGATAGTAAAGATAAAGAAACAACGAGTTAACGACTGAGAGATTGTTAACCTTGGTATACCAAGTGCCTGGGCAGATATCCTTATTTAGACTAGTTCGCCAGGATGCAGTTTTCAGCAACACCTTATAATGATTTTTGTGTTTGTACCAATTGATGTTTTTACATTATTATTATTATTATTATTACTATGTACTTATTTATCATGTTTAGGGTCCTGTTTCTTAAGGCTCTACTACACCATCAGTTAAAAGGATTTCATGATTGACTATGAATTAGAGATGCTAGCTTATGAACCTATGGAATGAAAAGTGTTTTCCCTTAGTTAGCTATATATTTAGATATCAAATGATTATGTTTGCTGCATGTATATTGTATTATGTATATCCCTTGGTTGTCCCATATGGATGATAGGTGAGAATCCACTCACTGAATCTGTTGACTCACACATCTTCCTTCCTCCTCATAGTTGCAGGTGGTACATATATCATTTTGCCTCCAGTTTAGTAGACAAGTTGTTCCCAGTGATGAGCCTTATTTTGAAGTAAGGCTTAGTTTAGGTTCATGTTAGTATTAGAGAGTGCTCCAGGAGATGTAGACATGATTTGAACCATGTATGTATTTTGAGATTATGTATTTAATTTCAGAGTTAGAAACATCTAGGTATATGTTTATAGATTTTGAGCATCTATTTAAGATTGTATATTGTGACTATAATTCATGTAATAAGTTAAAGATGAATTTATGATTGGATTTTCAAGGGTTAAACTTTTTGGATTATGAGTAAGTTGTTTTTAGAGTTTTGTATATTAAATATCTAGCTTTTATGAACTTGAATATTATGTTTTAATTAGAGAAAATGATAAGATTTAGAGGAAAATTATATTTTAAGTATGAAAATATGATAATTTATGTATTTAGAAAGACATGTCACCCAAAAAGCTTATGTAGGGATAAGATTCCTCATGTGCCCACATTTCCAAATTACATTGTGACAACTAATCAGAAAAAATTAGATAAGCAAATCAAACTCATACACATATGATATACAATTTTATTATTATTTTTTTCAAAAAAAGCACCCATCTCAATGAATACCCTAATCTCAAACCCTTTTCTCTTCGAACTCCAAGCTCCTCCACCCACCTTTCTCTTAACTCTACTCTCAGTCACCATTCCCTCTTCGGCACAATCAAAGTTCTCAGGTTTTACAATGGCCATGACATCATCCTCTACTTCACATCGCCATCACATTATCCTCCACCTCACATTGTCACCATAACTCCTAGGCCTCAACCTTCAAGTCACCTCACCACTACTCACCAATTAGTTTAAGCCCTCAGCCATGGTTAGGACAGCGGCAAATGGTTGTCAGTGCATCATGATCTGTAACAACATAGCCAACACAATCCATAATGGTGGCTGGAGGTTGGGCAGAGGCGAGGAGGAACGGATCAGAAGAGAATGAAGGGCAATGGCTAAGTGGCGTAGAGCAAAAGAGAAAGGAGGTGGCAATTTAGGGTTTCAAAATTTCAATGGAGTAGAGGTAGAGATAGAGATAAGTGAAAGAATAGTGAATGGAGAGTGTAGGCCTCTTGGGTATGGGGTGGCAAGGTGGGGTGGAAGTGAAATAAGAAAATGGGCCTCTATACTATTTCACATTCAGGCAAATGAGGCTCAGATTAAAAAAAAAGGAGATATAAGGTTCAAGTCATTAGGTTAGTTTGGTTCCAATTTTCAGGAACCGAACCAATGTACTATCGGTTCAGTTGTACCCGAACGAATTCGATGACCTAATCCAAATCGAACCAAACACCTTAGATCGGTTCGGGTTGATTGGGTTAGTAGGGTTAGAAGTCGCTACACTCCTAAGTGGGGTTATGTTTTAGACAAGCAAGTTTATGTTGTTACTTTTTAATTTTTGGATATAAATTTATAGATAAAAATCTTTGGAAATTCATAATATAGTGACATGAATAACAAATCATAAATCTACCATACAAACTTATTATATTTTAATTTGTGGTTTAGTGATTTTGTAATTTTTTCCATATTTTTCTTGATTATTTTTTTTGGAATTTTTGCATTATATGAATTTTTTGTTGAAAAATCTCAATTGGGTTTCTATGGACTCAAACCAAACCAAACTAAATTTGGTCAACTTATTCAATTTGGGTCATGACATAAAAAAGTAGCAAACCCAAACTATGAAATGATTGGTTTGGATTTATTTTTCCCCAAAAACTAAGCCAAACCAACCCAATTACACCCTTAATCAAAGTGCACATGACCTGAAATATAAGAGAATAAATTAAATTTTTTTATTTTATTTATTTCCACCTCATTTATATGATTTCCAATAAACTATTTCAATAATAATTAATGTGAACAAAATTATTTTCTTGTAAAATACAATAAAAATCAAAACAAGAAAGTAGCCAACGCATATTATAATGTTTATTTCTACTAGTGTAGTAATCCGTGCAATCACGGGAAGGTTAATTAAATTAGATATAAAATGAATTGTACAATTGAAATAACAATAATCATGAAAAGAAATTTTCTTAATTGTAGTTACATCAATACATATGTAAACAATATGACTCAAAAACAAAATAAATTCATATCATATATATAGTTCAATTTGATATAACACGTATAATAAGTTAAATAAAATTCAATTATGAACTTGTAGGATCATTATGATAGAAATATAAATTTAAATATGTGTAAATTCATGTGATACATATATAATATTCAAGCACTATTAGGTTTGAAAAAATTCTAACATAAACTAATAGTATAAATTGAAAGACCTTCTAAAATTTCTTATCATCACTTATACCACTTAAAAATCTATAGTGCTAAAAATGATAATACTTGAATAATTAGTGTGAAGTATCTACCTTTACAAAATATAAAAAATAGAGAAATATGTATGAGCATTATATTTTGAAAATATATAAAATGTGAGATATAAACATTAAAGTTTTAAAGTAATTATAAAATGTAAATCATTGCATACCACCTGCAAACATTTTACATATTGTTGGCCATGGCAAATTGCAAGAAATGTATATATTCAGTATCAGACGGGTTTAATATAATCGCATTTATAAGAAAATTACTTAATTTCATGATCAATTACATAAATTTTAGTTATCTTTCCCAACAAAATCTCCCCTTGAATTTTATCCCTCTTCTAACACCTTCATAGTAGCTTCATAAAAAACTTTATTTCACTTGCCACGAATTTCTTTTTCTCATAGGATTCTAACTTCTCCATAGTATGTAGTTTCGGGGCTATCTTCTACAACTACATGATCTCTAACACAATATAACAGTCCCAAAATTATGCAGGGATAAAAGGAAATACATTGAAATTTACTAATTATAAAAAATAATTTATTTAAAATCACAATGACTTATTAAACAGGACAAAAATGCATACGAAAGAATGATTTGAATGCAAACAAAATATTTTAGCAATGTTATGTATATATATGTGTGTGTGTGTGTGTGTGTGTGTGTGTGTGTGTGTATTGGAATTTATAAAATACAAAACAATTCAATTATAAGTAAAACTAAATAACTTTACCCTATCACGAACAGGAAGAATACAGCTGACGGTGCAGACCATGATCCATCTGATCTTCAAGCAACAGCCAAACCAATACAAAGTTTGTAAAAGCTCATCAGTGCACCATACCTTTTACAATTGTTAAAATTGCTAGCCCTTTGGCACTTGTAAGAACAGCTAGAAGGATTGACTTCTCAGGATTGCATTTGGCAACCTGCACATTAATTAAGAAAGTTACCACACAAAAGACCAAGGTACTTCTGTCAAGAAAAGTTCATTTGGAAGCATGATGAATACATTAATAAAAAAGTTAATGTACAAATTTAGTCCAAACTAATGTACCATTAATCATATCTATCAATTATTCAATCACTTGATGGAGCTTAATGGCATTAGCAGACACCATTCCAAAGGAATATAATATAGCAAAAAAAGATGTTAACATTGGATTAATATGCACATATTCCCTTTCTTCATTTTTATAACATGCACATCCTGTGCCTTTGCTACCAATTCCTATTTATCATATCTAATGAACCAATATATTTGACCAAAGTATCATGATTTAAATAAAAAGTAGTATAAACTAAATCTCTATGACGAAGGTGTTAAGAATAAAACCTAAGCACATAAGACCAACAAGCATAACGAAGGTGCCTCCCTCATTTTCCTCGGTCTGCTCTTGCTGCTGAAAAAAAAAAAAATTGAAACCACATATTCACCATCCTTCTCATCTTCATATAACTCAGTTTGATTTTTCGGGCATTTTTCAATTTCTTAGGTCTTATATGAAGAACATTGATCTTCTTATAGGCCTTATATATACTCCATCCTCTATAATAGCTTCGGCCTTATCAGTCTTATGCCATTGCATATGCTCTTCAAACAAACCTTGTTGATGATAAATCTTTGAACGCTTCCACCTAAACACAACAAAAATATCAGACAACAAAATGTCAACGCTAAGACCAAAAGTAATATTACCAGTACTAAGTGGCTTTACCAATAGCACCTCCACCTCACAACCTTGACCATCTTTAAACAACAAAATGTCAGACAACTCATCATGATTTGTCCTGTATCGAGGGTAGAGGAACATAATGCTGCAGAACAAAATAAAAGGGAACTAGACCTTCCAGAATAATTGAAAGTGACACGAAATAGAGCATATGACTACTTATTACTAATAAGTGACATAATAAAATGTCAGGCACCTCAATCTCGCTAACATGGCCGTCGTTGAATAGCAAATTCTCATGCAGCTCCTGCCACATACGTTTGGTAGAATATGGAAGGTAGTGCAGCAATGCACATTGCTGCGGAATTAAAAAAGACACATAAAAAATGCGAGAACAATTTTCCCCACAATTTTATTAATAAAAAATGGTAAGAGGTTTGAGTAATTTACCATAATTAAGATAACAAGTCCAAATTTTATTATCATTTAAAAATATGCATAATAGTGATTTCTAAATTTAATCGTAAATCTTTAATCTTTACCCGTTGTTGGAATTGATAATGATTTCACCTGGACAAGTTACATATTACCAAGCTCCATTTGGGTAAATGTCAAGAATGCAAATTTACAACCTTACATGATCTTTTGTATATGTTTCAGTAACTGAATATAATTAGTTGCGGTAATTACTATGATAAATCTTGCATTCTTGCTCTATAAACCATCTTCCCTTGGTTTGATCTTACAGGACTGCGTTTGCACACGAAACTTTCGTTAAGTGATAAATATCTTAAAGATAGAATGGGACCAGAGCATTTGAAGGACAACCAACGTTTGGGAAAGTAGGTTTAATGATGTTAATTTTTAAAAGCAACAGATACAAAGCATGCATAAAGAGTAAAAGAAGTTGTTTGTCTCTTTTGTTTGTCACTTGGTCACTACTATATGATATATAAAACTATTGTGATACGCACTAATGCTCCATTCATTACACGAACGTTACAAGTCATTTTTTCAAAATTAATTTTACAATCGTAATAGAATGAACAAAAAGGCTAAAGATGTAATTGACCATATTATTGCACTGTATTTTTTTCAAGGCCCTAGACCCACCTTATATTAGATAAATTAGTAAATGCTCTGAAAATAGAGAAAAATATGTATTTTGTTCCATTAATTACTTGATAAATTAATTATCTTCCATTTTCTTTATATCTTTAATATAAAAATTGATATATCAATCAATAAATAAATGAGACAAAACAACTTTTTTCTCCTTTCAAGTCATTGGAATGAATGGAGGGAATGGGATATAATGCATGGTATTGGCTTGTCCCTCCCCGTGCTTGAACTTCTCATGTATGTGGTTTGTTTTGTAGAGGCATCTGAATACAAAGGAAAGGTTATTTCAATTGCATGAGAATAGATGATATTAGTTGCGCCCTTTATGCTTCTCTCAAGTGGAATCATTATCTCGCCGTTCAACATGGGGAAATCACCATTGTCATCCTCTCGAAGTCCTCTACACTTCAATCTTTTTTGTTTTTCATTATTTGGCGCCTTTTTTGTCGGTCCATTTTGTTGCTCTTTTATTTTCCTTTTTGGTTGCTTTAGATCATTGACACCACCATCGCTGTTCCTGTTGCTAAAGGTAAAGTTGTAATATATATTTTTGCAATACTATTTTTTTAAATATTAATACCTAAATCCTTTTAATACTAATTATTATTAACTAAATAATTTTATTCTATAAATAAATTTGATTTTTTGAAATAAAAAAATTATTGAAAGTATTGATTTGTTAATTTACTAAATTAATCTTGGCAGTAATCTGCTCGGACCATTTCTTGGTTGGAACATTTAATTTTTTGTCTTCTTAGAGGTTAGCATTTGTTTCTCCTTTATCTATTGAGTTTTTTTTTTTTTTGTTAGGTTAGAGACTTAAAACTTTTTAGGCTAAATTTGTAGGGCTAGAGATGTCATCTACTAGAAAGAACACTTAGCTTTCCTTCCCATTGTTTAGTGTAGGAGTTTGAGTGTGTTTGCAGACTATGGTGTCGTAGTGTTTATAATTTAATTGTTATCCTTTTCTAATTTGTGCTATTATCAAATTTATTTATATATAGATAATTAATTAAAAATTAGGAATAGTTATCCTTCAATAAATCTCAAAACTAGATAATAAAAAACAATTAAAAATAAATTATTAAATAATACAATTTTTTTAAAAAAATTTAAAAAATTATCGATGGATTTTTTGATAATAATAATTACATAGGATAAATATTTTTTTAACACCATGACACATTACTAAACTAAAATTGTAAAATATATTACCGATACCAAATCCACTAGTAATACTTTTTAAATTTTCTTTTATATCTTGCCACATGTTTCCATGGGACAATCCGCTAGTAAAACAACCAAAATCCCTAGGTAATATTTTTCAAATGATGAATCCTGTCTGATTTTTTGCCCTCATTTTGTAGGGATTTTTTTTGCAAAAAAATACCCCCTTAATAGTATTGACAAAAAAAAAATTGGCCGATAATAGTAGCGATGGAAAAAAATCCATTAGTAAGTGTTAACTAGGGCTATCTGTTAGAAGTATCAGAGTATTTCAGCCCTCTTCTTCTTCTTCTTTATCCTTTCAAATTTGTTTGTCTCAGACTTCGCCTTCTCCTACTATTTCTCCATGGTGATCTTCAACTCCCTCATTTCCTTCTTCTCCTTTTTCTCCAGCTCGGCTTGATCTGTGTACTACTACTAGAGCTCCTCGTTCAACACATGCACTTGCTCTTGCAGGGCATCATCCTTAGCAGTTGACCTTATAGTAGAGGAGGGGACATACTATCAGGATGGTGCCCTATACCGTACATGCTACCCTTGTAAGAGCCTCAAACAATTTGGGCCCAAATCTCCTCCTCTTTGATAGGACGGCACTCAACATTAGGCCCAGCCTCCTCTTCCTAGGTCACTATAGGCCTATGCTGCCTCTAGCTACTTTGTATACTCATGCCTGTAAATAAAGATAAAATAAATTATAAAGAACAATTGTGAACAAAATTAGGAAATACTAACAATTAAATATGAAGAGTTTGGATTTCTGACTTACTTATAAGTGGCTTCGGAGCGAGCACCTATCGACACGTGTCTTTTGCACTTATGCATGTAGTTCTCCCTAAAGAGCTCACCCCTGATGGTGGGTGCCCCAATTCCTTAGCCTATATACAAAAGTACATTAAAATCATAGTAACATCAAATACAATATTGAATCTAGTAAGCCAATGATATATTAAATTCTTAAAAATTAAAATTACCATCCATGATCTGGTGCCCTATTAGGTGGTAGAGCCATCTGTGTTGAGTGACTCATCCTTCACAGAAGCCCAGTTCATCTTGCCCTTCTAGGACTTTTTCTTGAACTAGTCTGAGTCCAAGTGCCCCTATAATGCCCGCAGAAGGGCATTAGTTAGCCAAGAACTACTGACCACCCATCGCGGATGCCATGAAACATGTCTTGCATCTACTTGGAAGCCCAAATCTTTAAAGCTTTATTTATAGCTTCCTCGTCCTATGATTGAATAATAAAATGCCTTTATATGTACAAAAATCACTGAATGCAATTAACACAAACATAAAAATATAAACAAGTATATATTGGATAAATTACCAAAGGAAAAGTAACAAACAATTAGCATAATCAGCCACTTTGGTACCATATGTCCTTGGCGTCCTCAGGGACCTTGGAGAAGCGCTATCATGATTAGTTATACTTGGTTTGTATAACCTCTATAATGTAGGGCGGAGCTAGAAAGATCCAATTGTAACATAAATGAACCAAATTAAATACAAAGACAATATTTTAAAGAGTATACATAATCTAAAATTAAATTATGTAGTACAAAACATGCATCAACTTACCAATCTTTCCCATCAAACCTTAGGTGGACTTGCCTCCTTGGGCTTGCGCTTGCAACTCATTTGAGGATGCATAAGTAGCTATTTGTGCCAAGGTGGGTTGGGAGTGAGGGTAGTGACAAGGCTGGGAATGGGGCCTCTATTGTGGCTAGGAGTGGGTCCAATGTTATGGCTAAGATGGGATGGGGTGGATGACCTATGTACCCAGGGTTGGGTATCATGACAATGAGAATGGTGGTGGAGTGGTGAAGGTGATGGTAGGGGCAGTGGTGGAAATGGTGGCAAGGGCGCGCACAACAATGGTAGTGGCAATGGTAAGGATGGTGGCAAGAGTAGTTGTGGAGATAGTGGCAAGGGCAATAGCGAAAGTGGCAAAGGCAGCGGTAGGGGTCATGGCAAGAGTAGTGGTGAAGGTAGTAGCTATATAGACCTTTCTAGGTTGACCCTAATCCCTACTAAATGAAGATACTCTACAAATCATATATGAAACAAATTAAATTTATATTTACAATTACATTCTTGAACACTTAAAACACAATTCACAAAAAGATATAATTAGATTTATATATATTTATAGTTAATTCAAGACATTAATGCACATAATATTTAATACCTTATTTAATCCTAAAGTTGAGAGTCCTAATCATCCTCATTGTGTGGTTGATTATCATCATTTTCAAGAAGTTCATCTTCTTCACCATCATCACTACTATCATTTGTTTCAATGTCCTCACTTGCTACAAAGTGGTGACTTGGGTCTTCAATTATATAGACTTTCGAGTTGTTAAAGGAAGTTGATTTTCGGGAATGTTTATATCCATTACTACCCTTGAAAGGGTTGACAAGCTTTATCAGTTTCTCCTATATATTGTTAATTCAATTATATTTTTGAAAAGTTAACAAAATTCTAAAAGAATCTTTGTTTAAATTAGGTGTCTCATGAACTGTTCAATTAATTAAATGATTAGAGACATTCAATCAAAACTTCACAAGCATTCAACAAATCACAAACTTTCACATACAATTCAAATAATCCTAAAAATCATTCTAGAACACACCCTTTTATAACTCCACGACATGCAATCACATATAAACAAACAATTCTAGCAAACACAGGAAAAATCTCTACACCTTCCCTACCATCATGCAATGTCAATTTCCTACAATTCTATCATAGAAAATACAAGTTTCTATCTACATACAAATAAAAGCATATAAGTAACAAAATTTTTATTATCAACCTATGTATTAAGTAAAAAAAAAACATAGTACAACTCACTCCGCAATACTCCAATTGAACTCCTAAATTAACAAGTTAACAAACATGTATAATTTTTATTAGTACAAAAACTAGAAAAAAGAACGTAAACAAATTAAATAGAAAATAAGAAAAAACAAATTGATCCAAATGCTCAACTAATCACAGTGGTGCTCCAATAGCTCTCCCAATTACAAGAATAACAATCGAAATTACCCTCCAAAGTTTCAAAACTCAAAACTTTGAGAAAAGAAAACAAAGGAGAAAACTAAGTCAAATAAAAAAACTGATTAAAATGCTCATAATCATACCTAGATCGCAATAGCGGTCTCGATTTTTGAATGAGAGTTTAGACAATAGCTAGTGGCATGGTTGGTGGAATCCCAGGAGAGAGAGAGAGAGAGAGAGAGAGAGAGAGAGAGAGAGAGATTGCATAAGTAGAGGGAGGGTTGTGGTTCATCTTTGCAGGTTATCGATAGTAACGATTAAATGGAATAGTGGGTTCCATTTTTTCAATTATTACTCACGGTTTATTGACTACCTAATGGAATTCCAAGAGCACATGCTAACGTGCTAAAATTCAAAATAAAATTAGTAACCCCGTTTTTGGTATTAGAAAATTATATATTATATTATTACTAACTACCAACGACTAGTCAATAATAATATTAATATTTAAAAATGAGTCTAGGAACCTTTGGGATTACGGGATAATGTGGTAGTAATTGGTGCACACTATGGTAGGAATTAGCACCACATGTTTCCAACAGGTTTACCTATTGTAAGTGATTAATTATATCTTACCTGTCAAAAATAATTGTGCGCAAAGTGGAGGGAATTTATGCCACATATTACGAACTAGGTTACCAAAAAGTGGTTAAATAAATTCTATTTTTCCTAATTTTTGGAGATACATCCTCTTTGTTGTTGTACAACCCATCAGTATTATCGATTGTTTGCAATCTCGTCAATAACAGTGTCATAATCTACATGTTTCTAGTAGTGTATCTCCTTTGAAACTGTTGCTTGTTGAATGGAATCTTAGTTGGTGCATGCCATCGATCAAGTTTCTTTTTTTAATTTTTTTTAACTCATGGAGTGGTGCACCCTTTAGGGATTATAATTAAAAAAAAAAACCAGGGCTGACTTTATTTTTTCATTGTGGTTTGGTCTATTTGGTGGATAGGAATCATGTTATTTTCCATAATTTCAGCCCAAATTGGGAGCAACAAAAAAAATTATATTGAGGCTTTGTTATTGAACATAAGGATGGTGTGAAGATTTATCTTTTAGTTTGAATTTTTTCATCATAATCTTTTGTTTTTGGTCATGGTTTGGAATGAAGTTGTATGGTTTTTTACTATCGATTGAAGGGCATTTCATATTTTTTTCTTCTTCATTACCCATAGGATATTGGTGATGTCTTCTTGGTAGCAAGTTGATGTTTGATACAAATTTTGTGGCAACATTGAGCATCCACATTCTAAGATTTTTCTTCAATCTTGATGGCAATTAATGCTGAAAGGGATATAGTAGTATTTGTTTCGCTCTTCTTTTAGCTATCATTGTATATGGATATTTTCCACCTATGCTTTTGGTTTATTCTAACTCTCATAAAGCTAGATAGGAGGTTTTTGGTTTTTTTTTGGTTATAAAAAAAATAAGAATAAAGAGAATAATGGAGAAGAAAAGAAAAAATAGATTCATTGATAATTTCAAAGGTACTCTATATGGAGCATCGAAAGGGCTATTTATAGCCAAAGGAAGAGAGATATAATATCACTTCAAATCATAACAGATTCTATCTAATCTAATCAAATTTTAATTGAATCAGCTAAAGATATGAACATCTATAAATGAATAACATTTTATAGCAATTTTAAGGTTATTGGTATTTGTTTGTTCCTTGTGTTTTTTACTAGTAAGGCATGCTTGCTTTACTATGGTAAGTGCCAGGGCATGGATTATATACCTTAATTATTTATAATCATGATTTGCAATGTTAGTTTCATAATTTGGTCATTTATTTTGCTTATTTATTTAATTATGGCAAAGATATTTTGGTTATCATCTATGCAAGCATCAATTATCAAAGTATTATGACAGGCTTAACCTCTTCATAAATTAATTTGCACAAAAAAACCCTGCTATGTTTTTTTTTTTTATAGTAACTTCACAAAAAGATTAAGGGTGTGTTTGCTTTGCTGTTTTGAGTTTTCAATTTTTAGTTTTTCCTTCATAAATTTGGAAAAATGAAATGAAAACAGGAAGCAAACACACCCTAAAGTTTGCACAAGCATATGTAACAACTAGTAAATTGCCATAATATGACTTAAGCATAAGATGAGATTATTACGGTGTCACATTATCATATCAAGCGGTTCATCATGTCAAAGCTTGAGGGATGAATTGACTATGCTCATGTATATATGTCATGCTTTGAAGTCTTGTTTGTATGATGGGATGCTAGGATTAGGATGTATGACTATCATGTGAATTACCATTAGTTGCTATCATGTTTAGCATAAGCATTGAACCTAATCAACTTAATATCTCTTGTTTGTTATGTTCAAGAACTAAATGGAAAGCCAGGACATAACGGGAGGAAATGGCAATGAAGAAAGCTCAAGCACAACATTGATGGCAATGGCAAGGGTAGTGCAGGCCAAGCCAATGGCATAAACCATATTATTGAACAGATGATCCAAGGCAATGAGCATGGGAATGGAAATGAAAATGGGAACAACAACGGTTATGAAGTTGTTGATTTGGAATATTTGAAATTCTCTAAATTCAGGATGACCAACCCCCTGAGTTTCAAAGGAAGTACCTTCATGCTATTGATGAATGGATTCTAGAAATGAGAAAGATCTATACCATCTTGGATTGTGCACACAGGAAGAAGGTCTCAAAGGAGATATTGAATTCTGGTAGAAGAGAGTTAAGGATATGATGGACACAGACATAATAGAAATCACTTGGAACCATTTCAAGACAATATTCTATGAGAAGTATTTCCCTAGGTTAGTTAGGGAAGTGAAGGAATAGGCTTTAAGTCTTAAATAAGTATCAATGACAATAGATGAATACACAACAAGATTTGAAGGGCCTATAGGTTTTTGTCAATGTATCAGAGACATATAAACGAAGCTTGGAAATGCATAAGGCACTAGAGTGGCTTGCAAGAAGACATTCTACATATTGTAGCCCTGATGGAAATGAGGATGTATTCTGCATTAGTCAATAAGTGTCAAGTGATGGAATACCATAACAAGCAAGGGGCTCTTGAAGGAGATAAGCAATGCAAGGGCATCAAGCCTTACACTACCAATTGCTAGCTAAGAAGCTTTACCAGGGAGGAAGATTTAGGGAAAACAACCCCATTAACCTATTATTGACCTTAGGATCTTATCACAAAGCTAACCTGCTCAAAATGTGGAAAGAATCATGGTAAGGAATGCAAAGGCCAAAATATCTATTTTAAGTGTGGGTAGCCAAGTCATTTCATCAAAAGGTTCTCAACCCTCAAATGTAGCAACTCGTCTTTCGATGGTGTTATTTAGAATAAAACAACTAAATGTGAACTAACTATGGATTTAGGATAAGATCTTATAATTGATATAATGACATAAATAAAAATAAAGATAAGGTTAACTGGATATTTCTAACCCGATAAAGTTATTTGGGTGTTAATTGGGTCCTGAAAACGTAATAACCTTACACGAAACACCAAAATTAGTTCAATTAAAGGAAATGATCAAACCTCAAGTAATTTTCACTCAAAACAATCAAATGTATATGGACATTTCTAACATAGATACAAGACAAATTGATACAAACAAATTTGTAGTTATCTACTTATTACTTTTTCTCCAAGTAATACACTATTCTATAAACCAAAATAATTAAGGAAAAAAATCTCATTTTCCTTCTCCTACTAGTAGCATTCGTGCCGCTTTCTCTCTTTCTTTCACTATCTTCATTTTCTTTTCTAAAACTCCATCAAATCATCAAAATCTTGAAGACTACTCTTAGTTAAACAGTTCAACTAGTTCAACAATACTTTGTCTACATCAAACTCAAACTAAAACCTTTTTTTCTCTTCAAAACTGCTCATCTCAGGATATATAGGGGTTGGAAATGAGTTTAAGACTCTAATTAAGGAAAGGAAATCTTGAGAAAGAATCAACACAAAGTTTGGAGGAATGTAGGAAAAATCTCATAAAAATTTAGGAGATTTTGAGAGGAAAATATCATATGAATTTAGGAAATTTCATGGAAATCTCATAACAAAAGTATGAGAAATAGAATTATTAAAAAGAAACTCTAAATAATAATCATAAGATTTCCTAAAAAAAATAGTGAAGATTCATATGAAGAAAGAAAACTTAAGAAAATAATACATAAATAAGCTTTATGTAACATTAATTGCTTGATTGTATGCTTATGGATTCAAATTGTGATGAAAGTAAGGTATTGAGAATAACATGGTATATCATTTGTGAACTATGTTAGTGATCTATAAGGTTGTAGTACGGGGTACTACATCGATTGAACTATTAGTGATCTATATAAAGTTGTAACACAAAGTGTTACATCACTAGTAATATATCACATGAGAAATATATCAGGAATCATAAGAGTTCTATTCTCAAGCATAAATTTTCTCATAAGACTATGTTAAATCAGTAAAGGAACAAACACATTAATTATTACAAAAACAACCAAAACCACATTAACTACTTAACACTAAGTTAGATGTCACTGAGTACTGGACTAGTGTTTTTCCTATTGAGAAACTTTGATTCTCATTCATACCATATGATATATTTTCACATGGATTGCCTTAATCGTGTGCTTCCTTGAGATGCTTGATTGGTAGTGGCATTATGACCAAGAGTTAGACTCATTGTACCTGGTCACTCAATCCTATATTCGTGTTTACATCCTGTTTGCTCGCTTGTTCATTCGCTACTATAGTTATGAGTCCTATTTTTGTTCCAAAGTCCCCTTTTTTTATTTTTCTCTATACATAACTCATCCACCAACTATCACACTAGTAGCTCATATGCACCATCGCCACTTATGCCTCTATGACCACTATAGCTTGTCATTGTTGTTATTGAGTAGGATCCTTTGGAGGAGACTTATTATATTCTTTTACTTCCTCATGAGACAGTGGGAACTAGCTGGGATACATAGCCAATGTGCCTAATAGGCACTACTCCACTGTTGTTTGACTGACTGTGGTGTATCCAGCTTGTATATAGGCATAGGATGGCTTAGATTCCCTTATCTTGATTGACTATTCTTGGCTCTTAGATATGATCTTTTGATGAGCCACTGATTGGGGAGTTAGGATTATCTACTTTTTGTTAGTTGTATTTTGATAGACCCTAACCCAGAGTAGGAGGTCACTATGAGGCTACCATAGGGTTATTTATGCATGATACATATGTACTTGTGTCTAGTTGCTAGTAGTGCGATTGTATGGCTTAACCACCTATGTATATATAATGTAAATTATGTTATGCTGAAATCTATGCAATTGTGTGGCCAACTACTCATAATGTTCATTTTATTCCGCTATTTCTATACATTTATTATTATTTAAAATTTCAATTTGTGATCAATGAGTATGACTTTTAGTGCAAGACACCTATTTATTATGACATGCATACATTTTATATGATCAAGTAATAAAAACAATAAAAAATTTTCTTAGTAACAACTACTTTTTGTAATATTATGACTAGAGCATGGCATTATAGTAGGAAGAGTATTGCATCAAACAATCAGCACACTTGAGCCTAGGGCCCATGGACATGTATTTGCTCTCTCTGTAGAAATAACCTCCAAGTTTGACAACTTAACTCAAGGTAAGGATGAAAATACCCTTATAGTAATAGCAAAATATTTTAGGGCAATTTTTTTAAAAAAATATGGAGTAATGTGACATCCCAAATTTTGTTTGCTCAATTAACTTGATGCCCCTGAGTAATTTAATTAATGACTAGATATTTGAACTTGATCACATAGCAAGAAAGTCAACATAAGAAGTAAATAGTTAACTAAATTCAACAAAACCAGTAAAAGGTCAATGAATTAGCAAAATGTCCATAGAACTAGTAAAAAATCAATAAAAGCCAACAAAAATCCAAATAAGGAATAATTAACCCAAATTGACTTCTAGGAGTACTAACTAAGGGATTAGAGTCTAAATTAATAGTTATGTAAGAACCAATATAAGTTAGACAAGTGCCTTATTTTTACAAAAAGATAAAATATACTTGTACACACAATACTATTTAGTGAAAAAATAGACAAACACAATATTGACCCTAAAGTATATAATACCATTTATGTTATAAGACATGACAAATAATAACAAAATAATTACTAAACTAATTTAGATTTAGTGACATATTCAAAGATTTAGAGAATCACCCTAATTACCAAAATGGTCTTGCCTTGGCACTAATCCCAAGAAGCATCTTAATTACAACCAAATTTAATCTATCCTAATAGGTCAATATAAAAAATAGTTAAAA
Source organism: Dalbergia oliveri (assembly GCA_030441495.1). NCBI lineage: Eukaryota > Viridiplantae > Streptophyta > Magnoliopsida > Fabales > Fabaceae > Dalbergia > Dalbergia oliveri. The sequence goes on from JAMLFY010000008.1 coordinate 27,248,020, forward strand.
GATAACTTTAACTAAAAATAACAAATCACTAGCATAAATTAACCTTTGATCATTATTAATCCCTATAGATAATTTGTTTACTAGAGGTACAAAATTAGACATAACACTATATAATTTTGGCCAACTAAGCATGATTTGACCCCATGCATGCTTATCTACCAAAGTATTTAATTAATTTCTAAACCTAAGTCATATGCTAATTGTTGCTACAAATATCTTGATTTAACATTCATCCTAATAGATCAAAAGGTAAATAAAACAAAGATAAATTTAACTTCTTTACACAGTCAGTAGATACAAAAGAGTGTGTAGTCCTGAGTCAAACAATGCATTCAAAGGATGATTTTTGAGGAAGCATGTATATTTAATCATGTAAGGAGAACGAGTTGCTTCTTCTCCATTAAGAGTAAATACTCTTCCTTTAGTTGTTTGGTCCTGGTGAAGGATTGTTTAATGGTTTCCCATTGGTGGAAGTCCTTAACATAATGTCCTGGCTTCCCCACCAATAACAAACATTTTATCCAAAAAGCCAAGGCTTGGAGCCATAAGATTTCCCATGCTTATTGCATGTGGGTAAAGGTTCCTTAGTTGGAACTTCCCCATTCTTGAGTTCACTTCACTCTTAAAATTTTTTTCTTTGGATCTCCATCACCCTCTTTCTTTTGAAAAAAATTATCGTTTTTTTTTCTAATTTGATATTTCGATAGCTCTTTTCATTATCCTATACTTATTGACTAGAGTGGCATAATCTTTAATCTCTAGGCTAGACACCTTGTCTCTAATCTAAAGCCTTAGACCTAGTTCAAATTTTTTGCCTTCCAACAGCTATCTAGGTCACTTTTTAGAAAAGAAGAAAATTTGAAAAGTTCATTGAACTTAGCCACATAGTGGCCTATGGTCATACTCTGCTTCAGCTCTATAAACTCATCTTCTTTCTAATCCCTAACAGTCTCAGGGACATACTTATCAAAGAAAGTGATCAAGAATACCTCATAGGTAATTTTAGTTCTACTAAACTCTAACAAACTTTTAACACCCCTTTACTATTGTTCTCCCCTTCTAATATATAGGTGGCAAAGACTACCTTTTCTATATTTGTATACCCTAAAACGCTAAAAATCTTTTTTAGTTGCATGACCCACTTTTCAATAAGAATTGGGCTATAGTTCCCATGGAATGAAGGTGGTGAAGCTTTGCTTAACTCTTGATAGTCCTTGGTAATTGTGATTAGTCACAAGTGCTCCCCAGCAAGGTTTCCACTACTTTCACCGTTATGGTTGTTATTCCAATGTTGAGTCCCTTGCATTTTTTGAAAAATCATTCTATTTGATTTTGTTTGAGCCTTGACAACTTCAACTAAACTTATCAAGGCCCCTATTATCCCTGAAGAGTGGCATTTAGTGCACTCTTTCTTCTGGGATTCCTTGATCTCCTCATGTCATATAGTTCTACAATTGCATATATAAACAACTCAATATTGAGTTGATCAGGCTAAATATTGTATTTTTAAGCCATATTAACCAAGATAGGTAGTATAAAAAGATCTTATACCTATCCCCCCCTTTCTGGTTAGTAGAAAATTTTGAACATCTTCCTTTTAAAGTAATTAATTCTCATTATGCATAAATTCACAATAAGAGATGTATAAACTTAATCCATAAATAAAGCTTAAATAAGAACTCATAAAACAATCAATAATAATAACAAATTAAATAGTAAAACATAAAATTAAACAATAACTGAAATAAGTGCACATAAAAAATAGATCAGTGCATAAATTTAAGATAAAGAAAGTGCATAATAACTGAAATAATATAAGCTTTATACAATAAGCTAATATCCCAATAAAATTTCTTAAATCATAGGTTTGTCAATCTAAATATGAATTTCTAAAGGAACCAAAAATAAGATAATATTTATTAAATTTTATACTTTGTAGCATGGTCTATGAGTTGGTCATAATTTATTTTAATAGTCCAAACCCATGAAAGATAACCTTTATTTATTTTACTCTTAATATAGGTCCCTTATAGAAGTTACTATAATTATTGATAACTCAAAATAATAAAATATTATATACTCTATACAAGAAATTCTAAAATAGAAGAATGATAAATTAATTTGCAATAGATAACAACATAGAAAGGAATATTAAATTAACTTGAATTAAATAATATACAATATAAATATAAAGAAAATGTAAAATAAAAAGAAGCGGAGCGATGATAGTTTGTATTGGAAGGTGAGGAGAAGAGAATATTTATAATTAAGTGATAAAATAATAAAAAAAATAAACTGGAATGGGGGTAGTTTGCACATTGGTAAAGGTAGCAGAAAAAGAATCTTTATAATTAAGTTATAAAATAAAAAGAAGAAACTAGAGTGGAGGTAGTTTGCATTGCACTTGGTAAGGAATGGAGAGAAAACTTTTAATTAAGTTATTAGTATTATTTTAGTCAATATTTAGGTTCATAATCATCTATAAATATAAAGAGATGACAAAATAAAATGACAATAGTAGATAATGGTGAGAAACTTTAATATAAAATGATGTGTAATGTAGCAATGGTTTTATTTTGAATAAAGATAAAGACAACTACCAAATTATTCGTCCTTCTAAAATTTTATGTTGACTAAATTAGTCCCTATAAAAAAAAACTCTTAAATTGGTCCTTACAAAATTGCATAGTTGAACAAATTATTCTTGAAAAATAAATCTCTGAAATTGGTCCTTATAAAAACTTCAACTCAAATAAATTGGTTCCTACAAAATTAAATAATTGGCCAAATTAGTACCTTTAATAAGTTAGGCAGGGACTAATTTGAGAGATTTTTTTGTAGAACCAATTTATCCGACTATTCAATTTTGCATGGACCAATTTGAGAGTTTTTTTATATGGACCAATTTGGTCGACACAAATTTTAGAGGACGAATTTGATAGTTTTATCAAAAATAAATTCATTTTCTACCTCTAAATTTCATAGATAGATGAAAATTTGATAGTTTTTTTTTGCCTTTCTTATCTTTTTTGTGACACACACACTCACTTTTTCCTATCTCTTTCTCTCTTTCTCAGTTCTTCTCAGCTCACAAATGTACTCACCCACTCCACTCAAATCACCTTTTACTTTGTTTTTCTTTTGCTTTTCATTGTTCCAGTAAGCCTTCCCCTTTTTATAGATGGCTTAGGTTGTTGTGGGGTTGGCGGTGCTTAGTGCATTTAAGAACCACCTGGCTAGTTATAGGCATTTTTTTTATTTGTTACTTTTTTATCTTTTAGTATAAAATTGTACATCTAATTGTTAATACTCAACTTAATATTACTTATTATTCTTAATAAATTTTATTTTTAACTTAGTATAATGTATTTTGATTCAATTCATGACCTTATTTTAAACAATCAATATCTGTGTTTTAATTATTTTTATCTAATCTTTAAAATAGATATTGATGCAAAATTATCAAGTCAAATAAAATATTTATGTTAGATACATGAATTAAAATTGGTTTGACACAAATTATTATTATTATTTTTTATCAAAAAAGGGATGTTATAGTTATGACCTGGAGAATTAGGTGAGGCCTAAGCAACCAGTAACCTATTATGAGGTCCATATCAAAGGCTACGGGCATTAGCCCATGTGATCCGAACCTACCCTAGGGGAAGAACCCTTGCAAGTCAGCAACTCAGGGAGGATACAACCCATGTAAACCTATGACTCTAACCCACTATGCCCACGTGCATGGAGAGGGCATCTACATTGCCCTATACCACCTACTTTTGAATTCTTAAGAGACTTGGCAATGGGTAAAAACTCCAATATAAAAGGATGCTTTCACTCATAATGAAGTTATACCATCTTTCACTTTGAATTCTCAGGAGATTGGCAATGAGTAGAAATCTCCAATATAAAGGATGCTTTAAATCATAATGAAGGTATGCCATCTTTCACATAGGGAAATTGTTAGAAAGACCCATTTGACTTAAGCATCGAAGTGTTTCTAAGTACACTACCTCGATTGTGATCAAGTCACAGGTACGATGAAAAGCTTAGCATGTTCCAATTACCCTAGCTAACTCCCCTCCATACTCCTTCATTGTATAAGTGCATAATGCAATAAATCTTGTCTTAATATGCTTATCCTTTTGAGATATATGTTGCATGAGATGATATATAATGATGTGAATGAATGTTTACGAGTTTATGAAATGGTGAGGATGAATGATATACTATGCCATGATTTATTTATGATGAATACATCCATGCATGCATGCATTCATAGTTCAAATGAAAGAGGAAATTAAATGATGTATGCTAATGAAAAATGACTAAGCTTACTGTTTATCCCATAAACCCATTAGATTAGAAACCTCCAGAAGAAGGATTGAGACATTGGTGTTGTTGTACTCAATTGGAATGAAATGATAAATGACTAAGCTCACTACTTAAACCCTTCATCCATTGGGTTGAAGCTTAGGGGAAATCAAAAGGTTGTGGCGATAACCATTGTATGAGCTCATTACCTCTTAGAGGGTGATGGTCTAAGACATTGAAGTTGTGCACTCAGTGAGAATGTGAAAGCAAATGGTACAAGTCATGCATGAATGAAACCTATACATGAAGTTATATGTTACATATTTTTCATTGATTTGTTTATGTGATATGATTGAAAATGAGAACAACTAATAAACGTGTGCATGATGGCTAAGTTATTGTTAAAAGAATGTTTAAGAGTATCTCCACTTCGGCTAATCACAATCTCAAAAGTTTAGTAAATGAACTGATATTTGCTTACACTTTTTAAATAAATCTAAAGTGGTTGAGACGACAACTATGTCACTTAGGTGTGACATTAGAGTCTCTATTGAGACACATCTATTTTTCCATTTTCATGTCGTCACCAAAGCCAAATGGGTCTACTTGACCCACAAGGGATTATAGCTATTGTAGGAGGCCCCATTCAAATCAAGACTCTTTAGTGTCAAGATGCTTTATGTTTTGTTACGTATTAGTGATGATGTATAATTTGGAATGTAATGTTGTTTATTATTAAACCTATTACTATGGTACATGCCATGACATGGATCATATATCTTAAGTATTTATCATCCTGATTTGTGATTTAGTTACATAATTTGGTCATTTATTCTGCTTAGTTAAGTAATTGCATATAAATATTTTGATTATCATCTATGCAAGTGTTACATATCAAATTATCACTATAGGCTTAACTTTTTTAGAAATTAAATTGTACAAGAAAAATACCCACTATTTTATTTAGAATAATTTCATAAAAGGGTTAAAGTTTCCGCAAGCATAAGTAATAAGTAGTAAATCACCATACATACAATTTAATCATGATATGAGATTATTAGGGTGTTACAAAAAGGCAAAGCCCTGCGTTCTAACATGATTTTGATGTGATGTGTGGTAACATGGTAAGAGAAATATATGCTTAATTAAACCACGTGTTCCAATAATATTTGATAGTTTTGGTGAAGGTCATGGTATAATGATGTTTTTTAGTTAGGGTTTTGTGATATTGTTTTACATACTCATTAAAAGAGATAGTGAAACTATTGTTAAGAAAAGTTATCGTAACAAAGCACATCTATGTTAAAATTGATTGATTGTTTTAATTGGAGTGGTTAATGATCATAATAGAAGTTTGGGATTAAATCAATTGTCAAATGAAAACTTGGTGCATGGAAGAGTGGTTCCAAAACTTGGTTATGGCTATGTTTGTCCAAATGATTGTTCAATGTGCTTCTAATATGATCGTCGAATTGAAAGCTTGTGGACTTAGAATGTTTAGAAAGATGGAAGTTAGTCATCTCAACGAAATCATAAAGACAATGTGAAGTGTCGAAGAAATGCATGGTAACAAGCTCTAACCCACAATGCATGTCTCAAGAAAAGTAGGAGTGGTTATCATGCACGTCCATGAAAGTGACAATGAGGGTATGTGAAAAGTAAGGAATGAGAATAAGCATATGCCCACATCAAACCAATAACATAGTGACAACTGACACATAGCGATTCCTGAAGACTCTTGGGATTTGTCTATAAATAAGAGTCTTGGCTCAATAGTTTAGTGTATAATGCTTCTTACTTTGATTGATTCATTTACATTCTTGTATGCACATTACTTTAATACAATTTTCTATTTATAACTACTCCTTTGTCTTCTGATTTGTGGTACAATTCATTGATAACCCTACTTCCTTTGTTTAAAAAGTGATTATTTTCCCCAAACTTGAGATATGGAATCAAAATTGCATGCTATCAATCAAGATGTAATTGTTGAATTGACAGTAATCAAAATAGCATTCAAACAAGCTCCAAATGCAAAAATACACATAAAACTTTTATAATAAGATTTTTTTTTCAACTAGTAGCGTGTCAGCTAACTACATGAGGTCCCTAAGCACCTATTAGCAAAGCATAAAATCCCAAAATTGTTTAAGTAATTTGTAGTATTTACTGATCATATTAAATAAAAAAAAGAGAAATTGCGGATCACAATGTGGAGATATTCTTAGGTATTTCAAGAAGAAGAAAAAAAATATTTCTTTGGTCTCATTTGTTAATTAACATATCAACTATGGTATAGGGTAATCTATTTGGATTACTAACAATGTGACTTAAAATCACCTGGGTCCATAATATTGCATTGGTTTATTAGACCATAGTATTGGCAATTTAGACCACCAAGGTAATTTATGTTGCCACCTTAGAGGGAACGTGGATTACCTTCATGGGCATGTTTATGTGGATTGCCACCTTGGTGGTAATTCTCCTAGGGTTATTATTATTATTAAGTCATAATATTAATTTTTAAAGATGTAATAATAATTTATAATTATTAATTAATCTATAACAATAGATAAAGGGGATTGCCAAAAATAACTATTTTTTCGGTGCACAGCTTTTCTATTTTCAAGAATATCTTTTGTTTATAAAATGTTGGGGAAGTTACAAACAAAAAATGAAAGAAGTTACAAAAATCTTAATAGAAAAAATTAAATTTAAGGAAATATTAAAAATGAAAAATTGTGGATAGAGAAGTACACAAGTGCCTATCAATCCACTAATAATTAATCATTGATCATTAATAATTAATAATAATTTATCATTAATTATTAGTAATTAACTTGTAATTATTAGTTTAAATTGTTATTACAATATACTATAATTAGTGATAATAAATTATAATATTAATAAGTATTATAACTATTATTATTAATCTATTAGTTTATTACCCTGTGATGAACAGAGTGAGAAATTAATTAAATAAAAATATATTAAAATTGAATTGAATCAGAATTTATTATTTTTATATAATTTTATTGTTCAAATAATTTATTAAAACAAATAGTGTAGTTACTTGTGTAATATATGTGAGGTATCATGATATTTATTAAAAATATATTAAATGATGGAAAAAAATTATGATATCATGGAGCAATCCATTATATATTCTATTGCTTGATATGTTTTAAAAAAATTATAATATGATTTTGTAGCATAAGTCATAAAAATTCTATTCCCTTATCTTGTCGAGCCACTAATTTATAGTAACTTTATTAATTAAAAGATAAATAATATTCCTATTAAAACTTAAAATAGCTAATCTAATAAAGTCAATTTTGAGCTATAAACATATAATTAGGTATTATATATATTATGATTAAAATACTTATAAATATAAATTATTATTTAAATTTGTTAACTGAGGTAGATAAATCAGCACCTTCTAATGTATAACTATTCATTGTTTATGTTTAGTATACCCATTTGAGATATAAATATTAATAAGAAAATTGCTCTAACACTAATTTTATTTGTCATGTAAACATCGTTGTGTTAAATAGGTATTTAATATGAACTCATAGCATAAGTTAAAAGACCTTATAAAATTTGACATCCCAAAATTCTTCTAGCTATTGAAGCCATAGTATGTTATTATTTATTAAAAATAAATAATATTTCCTACTATACAATAGGAATATTGCTAAGATTCATGAAACAATTTATAGAAATATAAAATATTAATAAGTAATCCAAATCAAAGTTAAAAAATTACTTTTGATCATGATATATTTATACTTTTTATGAATTTCAATTTGATATAAATTAATAGTAATTATGTGGTAGATAAATTATTACCCATGTAACATAATGTACATATCAGTTATCACTCAAACAGTGATTTGGTTATCACTTAATTGAATTACTAATATTTATAAGAAAATCATTCAAATCTAACACTTAGGGTTATGTAAATATTCAACGTTAAAGAGCATATATTTGATATATAAGGAACTAATGAATTTATGAAACAAAATCTTATTTAAGTTGAATTTAATTTGAAAAATTATAGAATGATTAATGTATAAAAGGTGATTTTCTAATTTAAAGGATTTTATTAATCAAAGGTAAGGAACCCATCAATAACAATGAGACCTAACTTTCAGTAAATAGATTCCTATTAAATTAAATATTTAGTATATGATTTTTTTTATTAAAAAAAATTGAATGGTATAGCTATAAAACTATCACAATTAATGTCTTTTCATAAAATAATATTTGAATCTTATTCTTATAAAATATTAATTTATTTGAAAATGAGATTCCTATTATATTAAATATTTAATATGTGATTTTTATTAAAAAATTTGAATCATATTCCTATAAAAACTAATGCAATTAATGTCATTTGATGAGTGGGAAACCAAATGGTCTGATTGAATGACACGTTAATCATTTATTTGTTTATTTATTTTTACAAAAACCAATTTTAAAATTTTATATATATATGATAATACATGATTAGTAAAAATATATATTGTCTAATAATATTTATGATATATCAAACAAGTTAATATGAATTGCTAATTAAATTATCTATATATTATCAAACGATGCATACTAATTTAAAAGATGACAGTTTTTCAATAATTTAGATTGTCAATAATCTTATAGACAATCCTCCAAATACCACGTGAAAAAATACAACAAAAGTGAGAAACAACAATAATAATACTATATGTCGATTTATAAATATAACAGAACAAATATTTTTTTATACACCGAATACTCCCCACCCACTTAAATTATTTATCTGACAATGTGCACTACACGGTGGCACAAATCAAGGAGAAACAATTACCACCGCCAGCTCATCCAATTCACCCCACAGTAGCCTCACCGCACTCCAGTTTTGTCGCTCTCTAGCGCTCCTATATCAATCATCCTTAGTGCTCGCACAACGTCAGGATCCCCCTTGAACAAACACATAGCTGACACACACACACACAACACAAAAGGATCACAATTCACAACAACCTGAATGATCACCGATGGTTCAGTTTAGGGAGAAGCTGGTGTCCCTGTACAGGAGCAGATGGCTGGTATTCGTGGCCGCAATGTGGCTGCAGTCATGGGCCGGTATAGGGTACCTGTTTGGGAGCATATCTCCCGTGATAAAGAAGTCCCTCGGCTACAACCAGAAGCAGCTTGCCATGTTGGGTGTGGCCAAGGACCTTGGTGACTGCGTTGGGTTCCTCACTGGGATCTTGTGTGAGATATTGCCCATCTGGGGTGCCCTTCTTGTTGGTGCTGTTCTCAACTTTGTTGGGTATGGCTGGGTTTGGTTGATTGTCTCTGGTCTTGTTCCAACTTTACCCTTGTGGGCTGTGAGTGTTATCTCTTTTTCTTTTTTTGGCTCCTCTCTTAACATGGCTTTTTTTCCAGAAATTAGAATGTCTTTTTTTTTTCCCTTTGGGATCATCGAGTTTTTTTTTTATTTGTGATTCTTTGACCCTTGTTGTTTTGTTCGGTTTTTTTCGGTTGCTTTCAATCATGTGATGGTATCTCTCTCTTAATTTTGTTTGATCCATGATCTCATTAATTGACCATCAGATACTGATGAATTCTTCATATCTATCTATCCATGTGTCTATCTTTCTCTCTTTCTTTTCTATTTGTATAGCTACTAGCTTATTCTGAAATTATCTGAATTATGGATTCGTTTTACTTGAACGGACTTTAAAATTAATATGGTTTCAGATTGTGGGTGTGTTTGGTTAGGGTAAAATATGCTGTAAATTTTTATAGATGATCTCTATGCATAAAATTACATTTTCTTGTGCTATTTCTCTATTTATTTATTTATTATTATTATTATTATTATTTTGGATCGGTTGATTTTGGTTGAGTTGAACCTGGGTTTCATGTCCTCCACAACCGACTATAAATTAAAATTCAACCTTTTTCGTTAATGAAGCTTTACGACATGGATCTCTGGAGTAAAGGCGTGCACTGTTTCTTCAAAATGAAAAGGAAGGACTTTAATCATAAAAGTGATAGGACCCTCTGTTTCTGGAATCAAATACTATTGGTCTTTAGATCCATATATCCTTTTTAAATGAACATTCCATTTTTCACCTTCTGAATTTCGGCAATGTAAATTTTTCTTTCACTATTTTTTTCTTTTTTGTATTTCTTTCACTGTTGGTGCAGCCCTCCTCTTCCCACTGCCCTATCTCCATTTGTGTATTCCGTTCTGTGCTAAGAGTACTATGCCAGTGATCAGTTTACAAGTTAAAACCTGCATTTAAAACGTGAAAGGGATGGTGTAAAAAAATGTGGCGCTTCACCTACCCAAGATTTTGAAACTCCTCCTGTGCAGATGGCATGATGTGATGCTAGATGCTACAAGCTACAAGGCCATTGTTGCAAGAATCTGCATTTTGAGAATTGTGCTGACTAGATGCAGTTTTTTCTGTTAGCTGTTAAGCATCAGCTATCTCACATGTGAGCATGTGACATGAAGCCAACCATTGGTCCATATTTCTAAATGTTAGGACAAAGGGCTGAAGAAACTGATATAACTATAACTGGTCCTCTTTTTGGTTATTCTAAAATAGCTTTTGGTTTCTTGTTTTCATTGGTGTAATGCAATTGAGAATATATATGCATTAATCTTTAGTATGTCATGACAAGCTTAAAAACTTACTTTTGCAAATTTGGAGTTGGGAATGTAGCAGTGGCCCCAATTAGAAAGGGAGGATGTGATTGCTTAAGATTGAAGATGTAGTTTGGTGGTTGGTCAGAAGACTTGGAACTTAAAAATTGATTCTGCATTTCCTGAGCATGGGCAAGCTGCAGGGATGCGCTTATCCCTAGTACTGGCATTTTACAGCTATGTCTCCTCAGGAGTTTTATTTAGCACATTTACATCACTCCCATTTGTTAGACAGCTGATGCTTTATATATGAATAGACAATAAGGGACAAGGGTAAAGCATTAAGTGATATCCTAATTTGTTAGCTAGCTGATGCTTTCTATTAATGAATAGAAACAATAAGGGACAAGGGTAAAGCATCAGCCATCAAGTGAAAAATGGTCATTATCGGGCATTTTAAAGTTCTAAATTTCAAACAGAGATTTGGATTTTGTTTATCTAAATTCCAATTGAGGATGTGTTGCTTATTGATCCAATTCATTTGCATGTTGTTAATGTTTCAAAATGTTTCAAGTGTTTAACTGTATGTTTCATGACAATATAAACAAAAGAAAATCAGCATATACACCGTTATTACAGATAGAGATGTCTTTCAATGATTTTTACTTACCATATTGTGGAAGATAGGTGATTAATGGTTATTGTAATGCAGATGTGTGTTCTTATATTTGTGGGAACAAATGGTGAAACCTACTTCAACACTGTTTCTCTGGTGTCTTGTGTGCAAAATTTCCCCAAAAGCCGGGGTCCTGTGGTTGGAATTCTTAAGGGCTTTGCTGGGTTGAGTGGTGCAATCTTGACACAAATATATGTGTTGGTCCATTCCCCTGATCATGCATCATTGCTATTTATGGTTGCTGTTGGTCCATCACTTGTAGCAATAGGTCTGATGTTCGTTGTTAGACCTGTTGGAGGTCACAAACAAGTCCGTCCATCAGATGGCAAAAGCTTCACGTTCGTCTATGGAGTGTGCCTCCTATTGGCTGCCTATTTGATGGGGGTCATGGTTGTCCAAGATCTAGTTGTTGTGAGCGAAACTGTAACCACGATTTTTACAATTATCTTATTTGTCATCCTCCTTGTCCCAATTGTCATTCCCATCTCATTGACTTTTGGCTCGGAGCAAAAACATCCAGAGGAGGAGGCACTTCTTCCAGAACCACAGAATAGAGAATCAGGAAAGTCTCAACTGGATTCTGATGAGGTAATATTAAGTGAGCTGGAGGATGAGAAGCCTAAGGAAGTGGACTTGCTTCCTGCATTAGAAAGGCAGAAGCGTATAGCCCAATTACAATCAAAACTACTCCAAGCAGCTGCAGAAGGAGCGGTGAGAGTCAAGAGGAGGAGAGGACCACACAGAGGCGAGGATTTTACCTTGAGACAAGCTTTGATTAAAGCGGACTTCTGGCTTCTTTTCATTTCCATGATCTTGGGTTCAGGATCTGGGTTGACAGTTGTTGACAATCTGGGCCAGATGAGCCAGTCTCTGGGATATGACAATACACATATATTTGTCTCCTTGATCAGTATTTGGAACTTCCTTGGCCGTGTCGGAGGGGTTACATATCCGAGTTGGTTGTGAGGTAAAAGCAGTTCATACACTGGTTGAATATTTTTTGGTGTGTAATCTCCCTATCAAGATGTTAATTTGTTATTCAAATTCCATTGTTTTTACTTGAGCAGGGATCATGTCTATCCAAGACCAGTTGCACTGGCTGTATTTCAACTTGTTATGACTGTTGGCCATGTCTTCATTGCTATGGGATGGCCAGGGTCAATGTATGTTAGCACTTTACTGATTGGACTTGGTTATGGGGCTCATTGGGCAATTGTTCCAGCCACTGCCTCTGAATTGTTTGGCTTGAGAAACTTTGGTGCATTGTACAATTTCATTACTCTGGCAAACCCTGCAGGAACTCTCGTCTTCTCCAGTCTCATTGCAAGCAGAATCTATGATTATGAAGCAGAGCAACAAGCTAATGGCCGTCACCATTGGCCAAATATAGGATCACTTACGTTGCGAGCACTTAATGTTAGTGAGTCACTAAAGTGTGAAGGATCCATATGCTTTTTCCTGACTTCCATTATCATGGCAGGATTCTGCATTGTTGCAGCAGGCTTGTGCATGATTCTCGTATTCCGGACAAGGATTGTCTATGCCAACCTATATGGAAAATCTTCTACCCGAAACCTTCGATAGTCAAGAGTTTGGACTCTGTGTTTTGGTGTCTGTGTACTTTCATAAAGTATTGTAGCTGGTTTGAATTCGAGAAACGATGAAGGTGAAGAGCCAAGCATCTGAAGCTGTCTTGAGGGTGGAAAACCAATGAAGAGAGAATTTAACAATGAAAGAAAGCTGAGTGATGTTTTGCCAGTTGGCTGCTACGCCGTAGTTATTATGTGTATTCTTTTCCAAATATTTGTGTTGTATTCTTTCCTTTCGCAAGCAAAGGATTGATTTGCATAAAATTTGACATTAGTCGGTTTATCCACTTTTTTCTATCCGAAGACTTGCAAAGTTTTCCATGTTTTGTTGGTAAGAACACTAAATTTTGTTCTTGTGAGTGGTGGTACTGAGGTTGTGTACCGTAGCAGATGGAGCATGTCATGGTTGTAAAGTGTCCCGATCCTTTTATTTGCACTTTTATGCCTTTTATATCCAATTTTATCTGCACTTTTAAGGAAGGTAAAAGATTCACCAGAGTACCTCAGCTAAGTTGACAAAGAATGTTTAAAGTTAAGGCTTTCATGTTTGTTTTATGAGCACCTTTTTTAAGAAAAATTTAGGTTAAAGTTAGAGGAGAAAGTTCATTTTAGTCTACAAACATCCCTTTAGTCTGTCTCACCAGTTATTTGTATATGATTATCAAGCAGAAAATTTAAGAATCAAACTTGGGTTGTGTCTAAGTATGATCGGATTGATGAGGAGATAAATTAGCTTTCGTTGGCATAAGTAGACAATTCAAGCTGTGGATTAAGTGTGAAAATTATAAATCTTGTTAATAGGTGGTGCATCTGTTATTTTTAAGTACAGTTGTGCTATTCTCACATTTTTTTATTCTCTAATACACTTTTGTTTAGATGAATAACAATATAAAAACATAACTTTTTCAGTAATTATTTCTGTTATTATTTTTAAACAATAGTACGTTAGGCATTTCTTTTTGGTCTCGTGAACCCACTAGCTTTTATGAACACATACCAACCAAATAAAGTGCCGGCAGAAGAAAATAAAAGTTGATTTTCTTTCAGAAAAAATAAAATTGATCGACAAATGAAAACTGAACTCTTTTTATGTCCAAAAAACTGAACTGTTAAATACAGGCCATAGTGGGTTTTATGAGTAACCTTATATGTTTATATTTATTATGGACCTACTATTTAATTATCATGGGATAAAATCACTTAATAAAAATAATATTTATCTAATAATTTATAGTAGAAGATATATGATAGGTCTAAATATATGAGGTACCCCTTCCGTAATAACATCACCTTAATTTCATTGGGTTGCCCATGTACCACGCCAGGACTTGATGGACAGGTTGAGTAAGGGGGCCATAAGATTGCGCTGTTTATTGTTTTCAGCCACGTTTCGGCCTTGCGCCATTGATAGCGACTTTACACGAGCATTTATGACCAAGAAGAAAAGAAAAAACACTGGTTTCTACATTTTCACGATTTGGTTTCTCTGATCGAATTCCACTTAAGATGAGGGAGTAACACCGACAAAAAAGAAAGGGAGGAGAGAGGAGAGAAAGAGAAGAAGAGATAGAGAGAGAATAAGGGGAGGGGGTGCGGCGTTACCTTCAAATTATGTTGCCTTCTTTGCTTCTTAATTATTAAGAATAAAAAAAAATTAAAACAATTACAATAATATTATTTTTCAGGTTACAATTAATGATTGAAAACTAAAGGAGACATAAATTGGGGCGGGTGACTTCCATCCATAACAAATAGTACTATTTTTATTATTTATACACAATAATCTATACACAATAATATAGGAAATATTTGAAGATAATTGCTCTTTTAATGTCTAAGTTTTTATCTCAATTATATTCTTTTAATCAAACTTTTATAACTACCTCATCCTAATTTTTTATAACTACTTCTCACTTTACTTCCCCATTTGTTATTATTCATTTTCATTCATTCACACAACCCAATAATTTCTTTTTTATCTCAAGCATATCTTTCCAAAATACCAACATATATCTCTCTCCTAAAAGCTTCGTGGATATACCCACACTCACTAGCACTTTTAAGATGAGTCACTAATGCAATAACAAACTCATTACAACTTGCTACTCACTCTTTTAATATATTTATGAAAACCTTATTTTTTATATTTAATTTTGTTTTAATTCTATGTTTAACCATGCACTAAAGTTTAATGACACATAACTTACAATGGTATCCGGAAACCAAAGCAAGTAGTGTAGATCGTCAAATTCTTCTTATGCGTCTTAGTTGTTTTATTAAAAAAAATTCAATACATATTAATTATTATATATATACTCACACACGAAACTCCATCACACAGTTAAGTAAAAAAACAATGACACACGGAAGCCAAATCCATCACTGTTAATTGTTTAAATAAACTACTTAGCATACAATATAATATTGAAATCCCAATTTTAAGAGTTTTCGTCGGATCCTTCAATCCCCTTTCTGTGTCCCTCTTTGGTTTTTTTAATTGCTTTGCTTTGTAACTTTCGTGCACCATTCATGGTTCTGTGATGGAATGTTCTTAAACAACTTCTTTTCCTGATTCAGATTTCACTGTGTAGATAAATAATCAGCAGTGCTTTGTCCTTTTTTTTATTATTATTATTCAGATTTTTTCTGTTGACAACCTTATCAAATCGGGTTTTACTATTATGCTATTATATTATATTATATATTGGAAATCTTCACTAAACTTTGTCATCAATTTTCATCCTCTACATAGGAGTTACAAATGCTCTGAAAATTTCCTATGTAGGTCCAAATATCTCTACCACATATTATGCCTTTATATTGTACAGTATAGATATAGATTATGCAGTTATCCTCCTTTATATGAAGGTAACTACTTCAAATGTAACTATTTTGAAAATTTATTTTACAGTTATAACTGTAAAATTAAAAAAATTACACATTTTGAAAATGTGACTATTTTCTTTTATATTCAAAGGACACGTACGTTCCTTGCAAAAAACAAAAATAAAAGGAAATGTTGCAATAGATGCAATATTCTTATGATAGGCTTGAACTAAAATAGTGTTTAGGTTGAATTCCATTCATTAATCCTTAAAAGTTTTTTTTTCCTTTTTTAGTTTTTTACACCCATATTAATTCTACTGAAAGAATTGATGTTTTGATTATCTCTCCTTCGGTTCTATTTTGAAAGATGTCATTGTGGGTTTTAAAAAATTTATGTATGTAATATTAGGCATATTATATATTTTATTTTATTTTTATTTTAAATAATTTCTATCAAATTTATGTTTCCTAAAAAGTTTTTATAGATAATTTTTTCAAATAAATTTTATGGCAAAGAAAAAAAAGGTATGAGTGATTATATATTTTTAAAAAATTATTTAAAAATCTATCTAATTTTATTAATATATTAAAAAAACTTGACGGGCACAATAGTGCCCTACAAGTTCGCTAATACATTTAAATAGATAGATTAAATTAAAATTAAATTATTCTTAAATTATTTTATATATGTTGTTTACATCTTCTTGTATTGCAATTATTTGTGTTATTTGATCATTAGAAGGTTTGCTTAATATTTTCAGTTACACAATATAACATGGATAACAAGAGAAACCGTGAATCAAGGAGTAACAATGACCAAGTTAGAAGGAATATGTCAAACACAGAAGACGCATGATGAGCATAGACTATCAAGCACACATTCAAAGGGAGAAACAAATGAACAAATCATGTAATATGACAAGATTGCTGGTACATGATATCACAACAGTCACAAGTATGATGCGATTGACTTCAATAAGGAATTTGGCATGATCCATGAACCACCAACAAGTAACCACATATAAAATTTTAAAATTAAAGTTTAGACACTACTATTTCTTCTACATGTCAATTCTAAAAAAATAATATCATTGCTTTTAATTGCATAATACTTAAACATATTTCCAAACTTACCAATAGTGTACAAAGACTTAATGTTATTTTTTAATTAAACATATACATTAAAATTTGCCTTTAACAGGGTTTAAAGGAACTCATGACAATTAAGCTGGCCTAAGTAATTATCATAATCATGAGGATGAAGTTGGTTAGTGCAATACTCATTCATTAAGAGTTGTTGTTATATTTTAAAAAAGTAAATCTTAAACTAAATCTTATATGTTTTTGCACACAACAATAGCCTAATTTAATGATCATTTTATTATTAAACATGCAGTACAATTTGTCTTTAACAAGCTTTCAATAAACTCATTACAATGAAGCCAACCCAAGTAATCATCAAAATCGTCATGGCGAAATAATATTACATAATAGCATGTTTGTTGTTATAATTTATATTTAATATTTAATATTTTCACTACAAGAAAAGCGCGGATAAGGGTGGCTATTTTTTAGCGTTAATCGATTATTACCGATGGATTACTGTTTAGTCAATAATTTTCAACGGTGTACCAACAGGTATAAAAAATAAATACTGGTTGGTACAATTAGATTAAAGCGTCAGATGGCGTCAGGAAATTAATATTACCGACGAGACTTCTAATATTACTAAAGGGAAATTAAAATAAAAAAAAAATTATTTATATTACCAACTCACTTATTGACGGGTTTTTTTTCATAATTATTTTATTTTACCAAATAATTATTTTACGACGGTTAAACCCATCCGTAATAGTTTTAATAATTTTTTTCTTAGTGCCATTGAGTTTAATACGTTACTATTGCTCGCATTTAATTATTTTTTCATATAATAATTCAATTACCAATTGAAATGATATTAAGTGAAAAATTATAAAATAATTGTTAAGTACACAAAATGATACAATAACAAAACAAAGTATCATAAATAAAATTAAAAAAAGAATAAAATGTCAAAAATCTATACTAGGGGTGATAAATGAATAAAGTATCAAAATTAAAAATCTAGCTAAAATCTTGCTTGTCGAGCGTCTGACGCCATCATCATCATTGGACCAACAAAGTCATCTGTGTCATCAGGGAGGGGAGCCTTCAGAAATAAAGGGGAGAGGAATCTGTGGGATCATCTTGCCAGAGCAAGAGGATCTCGAAGCCTACATATCTTGAAGAAGACCATAACATCAACAGTGAACTTCTCCTCATCTTTTGTCGCATCTTTCTAAACTTGATCTTCTTTTTCTTGGCCTTCTCCCATTCCGTTGCTCCATGGACAGCTTAAGCTATGGATCTCCTTCAGCCTCCTCACTACAACTCGGCCTTGCCTGCTTGAAGCCTAAGAGATGTGCCTGTTGTTTCCTCCTGTTGATGAGCTATGCCTGCTACACCAGCTCCTGGTTTAGAGCATGCACACGCTCCCTTAAGGTGTCATTCCCAGGAGCAGACCCTGGCAAAGGATGGGATCTACTATCAGGATAGTACCCATCCCATATATGCGACCCTTGTATGGGCCGCTGACCATCTGGGTCCATACATCCTCTTCTTTGGAGGAGGAGGGACATCGGCATCGAGCCCAGCTTAGCCATCTGGGTCTGATACTAGGTCTGCGCCTTCTCCCATAGGTCCGTGAACTCGTGCTACAAAAAAGAAAAGAAAAAAAAAACATTGTAAACAATAATTAAGACATAAATGGAAAAGTAATAAAAATAAAGTAAAAAGATAACTGAAGTGAAACTTATGTAAGTGGCCTTGAGCGAGGATCTACCCAGACCTCTTCAAATCCGCTCCCACCGCACCTTTTTGGGTGGGTCTCCCAAAAAAGCTTTCTCTAGGTCGAAGGCGGTTTAACTTCCTCGAATGCACAATATGCATAAGAAAATCATAAAAACATAGTATTTGTCACAATTCAAATGTAATAAGCTAACATTTAAAGACTTAAAGACTTACTAGATGTATTTGAGTATCCTCCTGGGTGCTCGAGCCACGGTATGCAAAGACCCACCTTTCTGGATGCTCTGTTGTCCTCCCCTTGTCCAACTTGTCCTTGAAGGTTGGGTCAAGGCCTAATGGCACTGCAATTCACTAAGGGTGGCATCACTCACCACGAGCGGTTCATGTGCCCCTTGCGGACATCGTGCATCATGTCTTGCAAGCGTTGGAGGACCTAATCTCCAAGCCCTCAGCGCGGGCTCATGCTTGGATGAATATAAAATGTCCTCTGCATGCATAAAAATATAACATATTAATAATCATAACCAGATAATTAAATAATATAAAAATATACAAAATTAACAAAGGTGAATAGTTTATAGAATTACCTTCCACTCTCGTCACCCACTTCCTGACATCAATAGGGATGTCAGTCTAATGGGCCACAGATGGTTACACAACATCTGTATAACCTCCATGATCCTGTGGTGAGCCTTAGCAAATGGGTCAAAATTGTTACAAAAATATAAACATTTTAAATATCATATGCAATGCAAAATTAGAATGTAATAGAACACTTGTACAAGAACTTACCTATCTTTGCCATCTAGCATAATCTCCGAGCGATCTATCGTCAGGCCCAAGTTGCCTACCATCTGCCCGAGGGCCTCCCATCTGGGTCTCGGGTCTGACCCACCCGAGAACGTAGGAGTATGGTGAGATGTGGGGCTAGGAGTCGAGGAGTGGTAGGGCTGGGGGAGGGGTCACTATTATGGATGGGCTGTGATTGGGAATAAGGGGGAGGTGGGGGGCCAGGTACCAAGGAGTGGGCATCATCCTAAAATAAAGGGTGGTGGTGGAGGGACGGAGGTGGAGGTGGTAAAAGCAGAGGTGGTGGAGGTAGTGGAAGGGATAGTAGTAGAGGTGGTGAGAGGGGTAGTGGCGGAAGTGGTGGTGGGGCTAAGGTGGAGGGGTGGCGGGTAAACCGATCTTTCGAGGTCGGCCTCTACTTCTACTAGCCATACTAAAACAATTAAAATAGACAACAAAAAAAGCATAAATTATATCAGAAAATTTCAAATAATTTCATAACAATATTGCACATAATATTAGACATCTTAGTTATTCTGAAAGTTCAGGGCTATTTTCATCATCACTTTGTTGTTGATCATTATCCGAGTCATCACCATTACTATCACTTAGTTCATCTTTGTGACTTCTCATTGTGTGATTACTTGTATATTCAATTATGTCAACTTTCCCAGTTGTCAACGGAAAAGGATATTCAGGATTGTCTCCATCAACTCCGCCCTTAAAGGGGTAGATCGTCCACCTGATAAGCATTTTCAACATTATCTTCTTCTATTTCAATCCTACCTCTTGGTTTTGTCTTGTTCACAACCCTTCCAATGTGACCTACTTTTTCTTGTATAAGACATATAATAGACTTGTCTAGCATTTTGGGCTATAATAAATGGATCATATCTTTCATATCTTCTGTTGTTGTTGATTTCAATGATTTTGTAATTGTTGTGTTGTCGTGTCCTAATGAGCCGTGTTGGATCATACCATTCACATTTGAATAGCACACATTTTTTCATTGGATCACCAACGTACTCAAACTTAAGAATTTCCTTAACGACCCTATACTAATCACATTCTCCATCCCTAGCATCACTTTTAACACAAACACCAAGTATTGTCATTTTTCCCTATACTCAATTAACTGGTGAAACGTGTACCCATTAATATAGTACATAGACCAACTTACAACTTTATTTTTGGGCCCCCAAGCTAGGTTAAGCAAATGGGGACATGTTACACAATTATTTTTGTTATGGACCTATGTAGATTAAGTTCGAAATGTCAAACTAACTTATATAAAACAAAATTAACTGAGAAAAATATATTAGGTTACATATTTTAACAAAATGGACTTACATGTAATCTGAACAAGTCCGAAAATTGTTGAAAAGAATCTTGACTGTGCAATTATTCAAATTTCTGTTGTTGAACATATATTGTAAGTTATTGTAAGGATGCATAACATTTCATTAAAGACTTAGAAAAAAAGGGTTATTGACTTACAATCTGAATGGTTGCACCTCATCATAATTTAGCAAAATATGTAAGTACGCATAATTCCACTCTTTGGAAGTCAGCCATCGGGCTTGCTCTTTTCAGTGGCTCGACAGGTTGATTGAATACGGACAATGTTGGTGGAATAGAACAATTTCCTCCATTGTCATTACGACCAACCCTAGTTCGCCTAGATTGAACATGTGGCTGAAAGTAAAATGAGCAAAAATTTGAAGTCTCTTTTGCAAGAATGGCTTGGCATATTGATCCTTCGACTTGAGACCTATTTTTCACATTCTTTTAAACCCTCCAACTTCCCTTTCAAATGGATGACTGATCCACACACTCATGCTTCATATGCCAAATGTATGGACAAGTGTTCCATTGAGTCAAAGAACCAGAGGAAACATTCTCTTCAATTTGCACAGAATTATGGGAAATTTTTTTCCATGACAAGTAGATCATCAACCCTAAGAGTAGAAGAGCATAAATCCCTGACTCAGCTTGGTTAGGGCTTCCAGAAAACATCAAGCAGCTTTTGAATGCAATTGGAAGAAAACACTCCATAAAGACATGACAATCATGGCTTTTCATGCCAACAAGTTTACCCTGTGCAACATTAACACACCTACTTAAGTTAGAAGCAAAACCATTGGGCATTCTCAACACCTTCAACCACTGACAAACAACATGTTTTTTAGTAGAATTCAGAGCATATCTGGCCTTTGGTTTATAGAAATGACCATCTCTTAATTCTTGTAAATTCAAATCAGGACGTGTGCAATATTTAGCTAGATCATGCCTTGCCTTGTCATTGTCTTTGGTTTGATCTGTATCCATTACAGTATTCATAATGTTGTCAAACACATTTTTCTTAATATGCATGACATCTAAACAATGATGCACTAAATTGTCCTTCCAATATGGTAACTCCAGAAAATACTTTGTTTGGTCCAATTATGAGATGCCCCATACCTTGGCCATCACACTAGCTTTCCGACTTCTGCTATTTTTGGATGTCCTTAACTTAATCCCACAATCGCGGCCACTTACTCTAATTGGAGGCTCTTTATGTTCAATACAATTACTTTTAAATCCATATCTACTTTGTCTATATGGATGATCAACATCTAAGAACCTCCTGTGACAATCACACCAAGAGTTCTTTCTGCCATGTTTCAAGGTGAATGCCTTAGTACCCTCCATGCAAATCGGGCATGTTAATTTGCCTTGAGTCATCCATCCAGACAACAATCCATAAGCTGGAAAGTTATTGATGGTCTACATTAATGCCCTCATCGTGAAATTCTGCTTTGTTGAAATGTCGTAAGTAAGAACATCCTGGCACCACAACTCATTCAATTCATCAATTAAGGGTTGAAGATACACATCAATCTTAACTTTTGGATTATCAGGGCCAAGGATTATATGTGTTAAAACAGGTAGGGATCATTCATGTACATTTCGGGAGGGAGATTGTAGGATGTAACAACTACGGACCAACATGAATAGGGTTTACTAAATTGGTTATTCGGAGTAAATCCATCTGAACAGAGTCCCAATCTAACATTGCAAGGGTCAAAGGCAAAATCAGGATATTGTTGATCGAAATGCTTCTATGCCTCATCATGCGATGGATGCATCATCACACCGTCACCCCTCTGATTTTCATTGTGCCTCATATGAGAAGCCAAACTCATTGACACATAGAGCCTCCTGAGTCTAGGGATTAAGGGTAAATAGTGCATTCTTTTCTAAGGGACATCTTTATACTTCCCACTTCCACGTCTCTTAGGTTTAAACCTAGGCTCTTGACAGAACTTACACTCAATCAATAAAATATTATCTTTATAATAAAGCATTCAACCTTTCAAGCAACAGTCAATCTTTATTTCCTTCAACCCAAGTTTAGAAACTAATTTTTTAGCTTCATAAAAATCTTTTGAAATTACATCAGGATTCGGACTTAGCTCACTTATTAGTGCAGCCCAATGATCGAAAGAACTTTGGCTTTGGTTCCCTTCTGACTTAATGCTTAACATCCGAACCGATAAAGACAACTCAGTGCACACAATCCTCCCATAAAGGTTGATTGGCAACCTCTAGTAGACTATAAAACCTAGTGGCATCTTGGTTGGGCTCCTAAACTGAAGGCTGCGAATAACAAGTTGCAAATTCAGGACCAGCATCAAAAAGCATCTCTTGATGTCTAACCACGTTATCATCCAAGCACATTACCCACTTCGTGTTGACCTACATGGATCCCACCAGAACTACTTTCAAACATACCCACTTAATTCCATGCATTAACCTCCCCATGCTCGGTTTAAACCCAATAGTCCAACATGAATCCCCACTTGTACAAATGAACCCTTGTCGTATCCTCATCTAAATACTTCCTACATTTGCACTTACTACATGGACACCTAACTTTTGCCTCATTAATAAATTGTTGTGTTTGACATGCTACCTTCATAAATTCCTCAACACCACTATAAAATTTCGATTTAATCCCCCTCTATTAGGAAGCAATATATCATACATCTATGACCGGTTTGAAGGTAACATTGCGCTTGTGATAAACCTTAGACCCTACAATTTTTTAAAGACATCAAATTATTACTTTCAAATACAAATTCAATTGGTATTTAAATTATTTAGTACAACTACTTTTAATCTTATTTCTTGGAAAAAATTTTGACAACAACTCCACTTAACTTAGGTGCTTCCATCTTCCTTTAATTTTCTATCCTTTAAAAAAATTTTAACAAAATTTCAATAGCATTTCCCATTAAATTAGGAGCTTCCATCATCAAATATTTTTTTTAATTGGTCTAAAAACACATTCAATTAGTCTTCAAGATTTTTTAATATGGTTACTTATATTTTTTTGTCCTTAAAAAAATTCTAATAAAATTTCAATATATCCCCTTAAATTAGGAGCTCCCGTCATCGGATATTTCAGTCAATTCAACAATAAAAGATATTATTACAAAGATCAACAACATAATACATTACATATAACTCACATAATCCTAAAAACCGTTCTATTGTGTATCCCCTTATAACTCCACAACATGCATCCTACAATCTCCGTAAACATAAATAATCCAACACCAAACAATACAAACAAGTCAAGAAAGGACCTCTACATCCTTCCCCTTAGTTATACAATCCCCATTTCCTATAACTCTATCCTAGAAAAAATAAGTCTATATTCTACGTACATATTAAACCATATAAATAACAAGGATTTAGTTACTAACCTCTATAGTAGTGAAAATAAACAGCATGTGCAAGCTATCCGTGTCCAACCAAATCTAATCCTAAAATTTCAATATGAAAAACTTATATCTGCACACACTTATATACATAAAAAAATATAAAATAAGATAAGATAATTAGAATGACAAACCGATCTCAATCAATAATCGCTGCCACCCTCAAACAATACTCTTACATTAAGAAAAAAAACAACAATAATTACTCTATAATGCAATAAAACACAAGTCCTAAACACAACACTATGACCACCTATAAACGAATGGAAAAACCAAGTCAAATAAAAAAACTAAACCGATTAAAGTACTCACCAAAGATCCTCGATCGCAATGGTGGTCTTCGTTGTCGAACGGAGCTCCGACGGTGCACAATGGGAAAAAGGCCGCGCGGTGAAGGGTAGAGAGAGAGCGTTAGAAGAGAGAGAGCGTTAAAGAGAGAGAGGCAGAATGGGGAAGAAGAAGGCAATTTACTGATGAGTTTACCAATGGGTATGTGAATAAGTGAAATGGTGCGTATTATATTTTCATAATTACCTACGAGTATCCGACGGTTGCGTGGAACACCAAAGGTTGCGCGGTAATGGAACAAAATTCAAACACCCATCGGTAATATTTAATAAAACTTAATTTCAAATTCAAATACCCGTTGGTAAAGCGGTAATATTTAATAAAAATTAATTATGAAATCAAATAAAATACCCATCCATTAGGTAGTTGGTAATTTAATAAAAAAATTAATTTAATTAGTACCTATTGGTATACCGTCAGTTATATTTGATAAAAATTAATTACAAAATCAAATTAAATACTTGTCGGTAAGGTAGTCGTAATTTAATAAAATAAATAAATTAAATAATAGCAAGTCAATAAACCCGTCGGTAATATAATGACAAAATAAAAAAAAAGCTAAATTAAATAAGCTACCAATCGGTATACCTTGGTAAAGTTTATAAAAATATAATTAAAAAACAAAATATTATACCTGGTAAACCAACAGAAATAATGCGCACCATCTAGCGTGATTTAGCATTATCGTTTACCTCAGAGAACTAGGTATTTATGTAAATTTGTTTTAATTAGAAAAATGCCGTAACTCGTCAACTATTTCGTTGGTAGTTCCAAGGTTCGTACCGTCGGTAACATCCATCAGTATCCTGGATTTCTACTAGTGTTTGTACTTTATTAATTTTATTATATAATACGTGAAAGTGCACACATAATAATAATTTAAACTAACTCAATATTATTCTCCTATTCTCAAACCAAATATAAAAAAAGAATGAAAGAAATTATAAACAATAGGTCTAGATAATGTCTACAAGCTATTTTTGCGGTTAATTAAATCATAGGTTGATATAATATCCATTGCTTGATAATGTAAAGTCTTCTTATGCCATCATTCTATAGAAATTAGTCTCCAAGTTAACTATATTTGAATACTTACACATTATATAGTATCATCTTATCATAACATCATTTTCTTTAAAGATTAAAATATAATTGACATAAACTTGATACAAAAATTATAACAAATGAGTAAAACAAAATATATTACTTATTAAATCAATTATGCAATAATTAGATGTAAATTTCGAACAACTCATAATAGTGCTCAAACTTTCCAAGAAACTACAACAATGGTTGCACCTCAATTACCGAATCCGTGAACATGTAATCGTTGCAATGCACAGTTGTTCTATCATGAATAACTTGAAATGTGTTGTTGTGGGGGAAAATTATCATTTCCCTAAATAAGTGCTCCTCAAGTGTTACTTCAAATTTTTTCGACTCTTCAAGAGTAGGGAAGCATTTTAGGAAGCATGTTAGAATCTATAATCATCTATTTTCATTCACTTCTTGCGGTATTCATATTGATCAAAGCTACCCACAACAAGCAGGGAATGTATACCTTTCGTGCTCAAGGTGCAATATATCACAATATAGGAAGATTATACCCAAAATTGAATTCTAGACCACGTTTCTTACAATTATACATATATGATATAGAAAATGAGTTGCAAAATAGGATGCTAGAAAACCCCCAACTTCATGAAGCATTAGTACTTAAGTTCAGCGGATACTTCATCAATATAACCCTTTTGAGCATGTATTATGACAACTTGGACAACGATCAAATCTACATGAATGTAGTCTCCTAATTAAAGAGTGTCCTACTAATAGACCACAATATAGTCTCCCAAGTGCTTCACAAGTTGTAGTAATAATTGTTGGTGAAGATGTGAAATCAATGGTATGGGAAAAATATATTAAAGTTCAAACTCATGATGGAAATTATAAGAGGATTCAAGAAACCATTGGATATTATGATCTCTCCAGTATCCTCTTTTATGGCCTTTTGGATCTCATGGGTGTGACCTTAATACTAAAACCACTAATGGAGAACTATATCATGTTGAGAATATTATAGCTACATGCTTTAGGTAAACATAATTATGCAATCTACTATACAACAAATTATTACTTTAGGATAGATACTTCATAGTTTTATCATCTAGTGATGACTTTTGTTTATTTATAGATTCGTCCCAATGAACAATCGATATGTTACAAGCGAGACGACTTCTGCAACAATATGTTGTAGGTAACTATGTCAAGATTGAATCAAGAAGGTTAAGGTGGATTTGAAATCATCATAATAACATTCATGCTAAAGTGTACTAGGGTTTACAAGATGCTTTACATGATAGGGAAAGTAATGCAGGTACTCATTGTAATCTATGCCTTATGTGATATAATGAATTACAGCAAGTTCTTCCTTTAACAATACCAAAGTGCCATCTTTCTTTTTTTTTTCTTAGAAATTGTAGGACAAAGAACAATATTGCCATCATCATTTGTTGGTAATCGTCGAGACATGACATAGTGTTATGAAAATGGGATAACCATTGTTTTAAAAGAAGGTAAACTTGACATTTTTCTTACAATGACATGCAATCCATCCTAGGTTGAAATTGCCAATGAACTCGATCCTTACAAACTGCTCAAGATCGTCTAGATTTGTTGATGAGAATTTTTTGAGCAAAGTTTGAGCAATTGAAGGATAATGTCATTAATAAAGGGCTCTTAGGAAAAGTAAAGAGCTATATGGATGTCAATGAGTTTAAAAAGAGGACTCCTGCATGTGCATATATTGCTCATTTTAGACAATGATGACAAGTTATGTGACCCAGAACAATATCATAGTGTGGTCAAGGTTGAGATACTGTGTAAAGAAGAAGAGCCACAATTATATGCTGCAATTCTAAAGCACATGATCCATGGACCTTGCAGAACACTTAATCCATCATGTTCATGTACGAAGGAAGGTAAATGTAAAAGGAATTACCCAAAAGAGTTCTGATGGAGACATGCCAAGGTGATGAGTTTTATCCAATGTATAAGAGGTGATTTGATGAACCAGAACCTATCAATGGAAATGTCACAATAGATAATAGATGGGCGGTGCCTTATAATCCTTGGCTATTATTGAAATATAATTGTCATGTGAATGTTGAAATATGTAGTAGCATCAAGAGTATAAAATATCTTTACACGTATGTGTACAAAGGTCCAGATTGTGTGGCAATGGAGGTTCATAGGGGTTCACATGTTGATGTGATTCAACAATATGTTGATGCAAGATGGATTTGTGATCTAGAGGCCTATTGGAAAATATTCAGATTTAACCTTTATCGAATGTATCCATCTATTGAAAGGCTACAAATTCATTTGCCAAATCAGCATCAAGTTCGATTCTATAATCACCAAAATATTTGTGATATCTTGAATGATGATTATTATTCCAAAACTATGCTCACTCAATTCTTTGCCTTGAATTATAGAGATCTAGAATTCAAGCGTTATTTGTACAGAGAAATTCCAAAGCATTATTGTTGGCATAAGAAGGATAAGGAATGGTTCTATCGACAATCATAAATGAAAGTCATTGGCTGAATTTATACCTATGTTCTTCAAAAGGAGAAAAATTCTATTTGTGTATTCTATTATCTAATTTGAGAGGTCCAACAAGTTGCAAAAATTTACTTACAGTAAATGGTACTCATTTTTCCACTTTTAAGCAATCTATTGAGCATTTAGGATTATTAGAGTGTGGCAATAGTATTTATGAATGTTTAGTTGAAGCATCCAATTTGCGAATGCCATGTGCTCTAAGAAGGTTGTTCGTAACCATATTAATTTATTGTGAACCGACAAATGTTAGAAGACTATGGAATGAGTTCTTCACCTATATGGTAGAAGAATATCCCTCCTCAAGTACAACCAGGATCAAGCATGCAAAATAAGCTACTAAGAGACTTGAATGACATATTCATTCAACATGGAAAGCATATTACTCATTTGGATTTGTCAAGTCTTACATTAGATGCTGAAGATAATTTAATGTCAAGACTTATACCAAAAGAGTTGTTAGTCCAAGTACCTCATCAAGATATGGAAGCCATAGACAAGTTAAATCATGACCAAGTGGTTGCTTTCAATAGCATTATTAATGTCATTGAACAAAAAGAAAGTCAAGTTTTTTGTGTGGATGGGCCAGGAGGAATGGGTAAAACATTTCTTTATTGTGCTCTAATTGCAAACTTAAGGAGTAAGGGACACATTGTCTTAGCAATAGCTTCATCTGGAATAGTTGCAACATTATTACATGGTGGTCCAACAACTCATTCCCGATTTAAGATACTTATCAATCCAGAGCCATATTCCTTCTAGAATAAGTAAGCAATGTGATTTTGCAAAGCTTATAAAACAAACAACAACTATAATTTGGGATGAAGCACCCATGGCAAATAGATATGCTTTGGAAGCATTAGATGGACATTGACAAACATATTGGATTGTGATGCTCCATTTAAAGGAAAAGTGATGGTCATGGGAGGGGACTTTCATTAAGTACTTCCTATTGTTTCAAAAGGCAATAAGGCACAAATGATTGCAGCATGTATAGTAAAGTCACATTTGTGGGCTTACACAAAGATCTTACCTTTGTGCCAAAGTATGAGATCTTTTGAAAATCATGAGTTTGCACAATATCTTATGTGCATTGGAGATGGAGTTGAAGATACTAAAGCAGACAACATGATACAAATTCCCCACCAAATGGCAACACCATAGGATGGTGAAAATGCAATACAAAGCTCATAGAGGATACATTCCCAAATTTACAAACTCATGGATAAGATGCTTCCTACATGGTAAGTAGAGCCATATTGATACCCAAAAATCATGATATGACAAGCTCATTGACAAAATAATAACAAATTTCCAGGAAAAGAATGGAACTTAGTATCCTTTGATGAGGTTGAAGGAAATACAAATAATTTATATCAACAAGAATATCTAAACTTCATTTCTTTAGAAGGTTTGCTACCCAATATTTTGAAGGTTGAAAAAGGTGCACTCTTGATACTGCATAACATAGACCCTCTAAAGCTGGACTATGTAATGGGACAAGGTTATTATGCCGTGGAACTTTTTAACTATGTTGGATGTGGAAATTCTAACAGGCCACCACTCTAGACGAAGAGTTTTCTTGCCTGGGATAAAACATAAATCAATCAAAAATACAGGACTACCCTTTGTACTTATTAGAAAGCAATTTCCTATTAAATTGAGCTTTGCATTGACAATAAATAAGTCACAAAGGCAGACTATTCCTAATGTTGGGATTTATCTCCCAAAACATATTTTTATTCATGGGCAATTATACATTGCTCTATCTAGAGGAGTTTCTCAATCTACCACAAAGATACTAATCAAAGAAGGAAAAATTGAGGAGAAAATGGAGAGTTCACTAAAAAATGTTGTCTTTAAAGAAATTTTGTTATCTTAATATCAAGTAATATAACTTCTTCATGTATACTTTACATGGCTCATCGATACATTATTTTCTTATATTAATTGATTTTTACCTTATATATTAACTTTTATGTACAATCAAATTGAAATTCAAGGAGCTCTTACAACTATGCTAGGAGCTAAGAACAAAAAAATTGGACATGTACTTTGCAAGACAAGTAAATGCTAAGTTATATTTATGTTTTCTGTGTCAAATTAACAATTTAAAAATAATTAAATAACTTCACATAAAATTTATAGGAGAGAGAATTTGAAAACCTCTGGAATATTTGGAAAGATAAGCAATCACTTGCATCAATTAAAAAATTTGACAACAATGTATATTTAAATTATACAACCATATGTTCATTTTATATTTGCCCATATTATGCTTTCTAATTTTTTATATTTGATTTATTCTTTTGATGAGGAGCCATAGTATTAGCTAATAAAACTTAATTTTGGAAGATGATAAAAAAAGAGTTGTTGTCACAAAAAAATAAATAGTAATTTAATGTGTATATCCAATTTTTTTCATAGTTAATTATCATCAATATTGTCTGTTGATACTTATAATAAGTTATATATTGAGACATTTATGCCAAAAAACATGAATATAATAAATATATTGAGGAGTGGCCATATAATTTTATTACATATAAAATCAATATTAACCTTATTTATTCTTCAAATGTGATATAGGCTTGAAGATCCTGAAGTACGTGATGGTAGTGTTATTCATAATTTAGGTAACTATTAGAAGGCTACAGGTTTTAGAAAATTATAAGGCTTATTTTTTGTGATAAAAATAATGAATTTAATGTTTCACATTGCTTTACATGTAGGAAATTCCATGCAAAACAAGATCTATGCATATTACAGGTTTTACAACATTATTTAATTGCCAAGATAATTGTATTAGTTTCTAAATCCAACATGACTTTTATTAATTCTAATTATATATATATATAAGTTATTTTTTAGTTTTTTCAAACTTGACAACATATTGATGATGAAATATATAAAGAATTAAGAAGAATCCTTGCCAGGTTATAAGTTAGATTTAGTTACTATTACTATAAAGACTTGTGATTGAAATAAAATACTAAGCAGAGTAATTTACTTAGACAATATGTACGGAAATGAAAGATGCAAAATATGAACAAGTACTTCAACCTCCCAATTAAAGTTATTGATTGAATCGGCCAAGTCAATCATATTTGTCAATATTTGTGCCTTATTATTAAATATCTCATTTTTTGTATGACATATGTAAATATAATGGGTACATTTGGAAATATATGTTGTATGCTTATCCTTCTTTCTACAATTTTTGTTATCTATTTTTTTTTAATTTTCAATTATTGATATAAAAAATCATCATCTATTTACAATATGATGTGAATTGTCAAAAAAAAAAAATTTAGAACAATTTATTATATTAAAACCCAAAAAAAAAAATATGACTTGACAGACACAATGCATGTATTGCTAATAGGTGTTACACAATCAATATTGACACAATATAAAATTTAATATGTACATGCTTATTTAATTACAGTAATACCAAAGTCGATATTATTATTAAATAATTTTAATAGTCGTTTCTTTTTTTTTGTCATGAATAATTTTATCACTTGAATACACGCACATGCATCTAGTTGGAAATAAGCTCAGCAAGGGAATGTATGGATTATCTCAAGTTAAATTTTTATATGATATTGTCATACGTGATCTTTCACTGCTAATTTATCAGAAAATTACATTTACTTCCCTAAGTTAATTGATATAACATTTTGTCCCCTTTAATTTTTGTGTTGACACTTAACTCCCCTCTTTAAAATATTTTTTTTACAATTCCTAATTTACCCTTCTCCTACTTCTACTCACCCTTTCATAGAGAATGTATTATCTCAAGTTAAAATTTTATATGATATCATCATATGTGATTTTTCACTGCTGTTATGGGCAAACTACATTGCCTTCTTTGCCTTCTTCAAATTATGTTGCCTTCTTTGACTCTCAATTATTCATTGGAACGTAGAGTATAAGAATCAAAAGAGATTTAAAAATTCAAAACAATTACAATATATAATGCTTTCTTTCAAGTGACAATAAATGATTGGAAAACAAAGAAGGAGACATAATTTGGGGTAGGTAACTTCCATCCATAACAAATAGTACTATTATTATTAATATTATTATTATTATTATTATTAAATAATTTTAATCATTTCTTATTTTTATTGTCATGAATAATTTTATCACTTGAATACGCACACATGCATTTGGGTGGAAATAAGCTTGGCAAGGGAATGTATGTATATCTTAAGTTAAATTTTTATATGATATTGTCATACATAATCTTTCACTGCTAATTTATGAGAAAATTACGTTTCTTCCCTAAGTTTATTAATATAACATTTTGGCCCCTTTAATTTTTATGTTGACACCCTCTTTAAAATATTTTTTGACAATTCCTATTACCCTCCTCCTACTTCTACTCACCTTTTAGAGGTGCTAATACCAGACATCAATCACTCACCTTTCATATCCACATATTGCGTCTGGAATAGACTACTAAAGTCTATGTGCCAAAACATTTAAGCCCCCTCCCTTGACTTTGTTCAATGCATTGATGTGGGCGGGTCACATGGCATAGGTGTGATGTGAGCCTATGAGGGACTATACTGAATGGAATTGAGTTCATGCTGGTTGCCGTAGAAGGCGGCCTTCCTCCATTAAGTTTCAAGTTCTCTGTGTTGGCGCTCAATCTCAGACTCCTCAATAATGTTCTTGATAGGAGGGATGACCTTGTCGTCCTAACTTTTGTGGATCATCGGTTCCTAATAAAGTGCTAGGGTTAGGTAAATTGAGATTTTAATTTTGTCTGGGTTTTTATTTATTTCGATCTATGGTGTTGGGAGTTTTCTAGATATTTGGAAAGCATGAGGTTTAGGAAAGAAGGTGGAGAACTAGAGATATTATGGGGATAGATAAAGAGAATGGTGGATCACATTGAATTAGAAATAGAATAAATAATTAAGGATTAAATAGTTATTTTATAAATAAGTTAATTTTTTAAAAAATTAGAATTTAAGAATAATGGAGGTAGCGTATTGTTTTTAAATAAATAAA
The DNA here is from genome assembly GCA_030441495.1 of Dalbergia oliveri. Lineage (NCBI taxonomy): Eukaryota > Viridiplantae > Streptophyta > Magnoliopsida > Fabales > Fabaceae > Dalbergia > Dalbergia oliveri. The sequence goes on from JAMLFY010000008.1 coordinate 27,281,461, forward strand.
TTAAGGGAGTTAAGTGTCAATTTAAAAACTAGAGGGAGTAAAGTGTTATATCAATGAATCTCAAGGGAGGTAAACGTAATATTTTATCCTAAGTTTAAAATAAGGTTAAATGCATTTTATCCCCTTAAATTTTATGTCATATGTAATTTACATCACAACTTTTCAAAATGTACATTACAACATTCTGACCTTTCCAACTGCACAAAAAACCTACTTTTCAAACAATACAAAAATTTAAGTCATAGTAGGGTGGATTGCACACAATAAAAAAAATCAGGGGTTAATTGCACATAGTATTCATACACAAGATGTCAGGTTATACAAATTAAAAACATAGGGGGTTAAGTGCACATAAATCTTACCTTTATTAGTTGCCAAAATTATATTGAGGGGTGTTTTGCATGGTTTAGAAAGTTTATGGTGTTGAGATGTATATTTTGAATAGTCAAGGTATAAATTACACATGACCTAAAATTTAGAGAGTAAAATACATTTATCCCTTTAAAATATGGGACAAAGATTACACATGACAAGGTCATGTAAAAATTTAATGTGAGAGGATTCATTTTGAGCAACATAGTCCTCCAAAAACCTTCAACCTGACCCATATTAGGCCAAACATGGGCTAAATCTGTACTTTTCAAAAAGCCATTTTTGACCAAAAAGATCAACTTAGATGTTGTTATGGAGTAGGACCTCGGCACCAAGACTAGGGTTAGAAAGCCCAACCTAATAAATAGGAACGGATCAAACACAACTCAACCCATAAGGGAAAAAGGGTTGAAAAGCATATCCAACCTCCACCCAAGCACAGGGATAGCCTCCCTAAGTCGGAGAATGAAATAGACCCCCACGAGCATGGAAATCCAAGCTCTAGGTGAATCTTTTAGAACATGCTAACTCATATAACTTTGTGAGTCATGGAAGGGATATACCTTTTAGAAGGTGTTGGCTCATCATTAGGATTTTTCCTTTTAGGGCAAAACCTAGGATTATACATAAGGAAGATGGGCCACCACTTTAAGGTACGTTAGTATACCCTTTTCACCATGTATCTCTTAGGCTATTGCTAACTTAAGTATCATAGTCCTCAAAGGTACACTCCATTGGGGCACTTTGAAACTCATTAGAGAATAATTCCTTAGCTTGCCTTTCCTTTTCTTCCCAACATCTTTCTCGACAAAGCATGAAGTTAGGATGGCAAGAACGGTGATGATGGGATTAGTGACCTATTAGGCTGAGTCGGCAATAAAAGTGGCCAACTTGGTGAATGATCTTAGAAAGCTCATGTTCTTCCTGAGGCTATCCCTACAAAAAGAAGAAAAAAGCTAGTCAACACATGTGGACCAACAATCTAAAGCTAAAATTAAATAAATGCAACTTAAAAAACAAGACAAAACTATCAAATTTGTCCCTCTAAAATTTTTTGTCGACAAAATTAGTCCTAAAAAGAACTCTCAAATTGGTCTCTACAAAATTGAATAGTTGGATAAATTGGTCCCTGAAAAATAAATCTCTCAAATTAGTCCTTGTAAAAACTTCAAATGGACAAATTGGTCCTTATAAAATTGAATAATCAGCCAAATTAGTCCCCCTGATAAGTTAGGCAAGGAGGACTATCTTGTTCTGATAATTTACTTTTACAATGATTAATTTGAGAGATTATTTTTTATAGGAACTAATTTGTCCACCTATTCAATTTTGCATGGACCAATTTGAGAGTTTTTTCAGGGACCAATTTGGTCGACGCAAAATTTTAAAAGACGAATTTGATAGTTTTGTCAAAAACAAAAAGCAAATAAGGTAATCGACCAATATATGCCTTCTTTTCCTTGCAAGTAATTTCTATGACCTTTTTCAACTTTACAAAATTCGGGTGCTTGCCCTAAGTGTCAAAAGAACCAATAATATTGGCCTCTTGGCAGTGAAGTTTTGATTTTTAAAACGAGGGAGGATAACTCATTCTACCAATAAAAGGGGAACTTCAGATATCCCAGAAGTAAAAAGGGGGATCGAAGACCTAAACCCCCCGAATCTTGAAAATATTCCCTTTGAAGTTGTTAAGACTCTATGTATATTTTGAAGATCTTTCGATTGGCGCTAGGATGAAGTGAAGGCTAGGCCGGCTTCTTGTCTTTCTCGAGGCTTTATGAGATTGAAGAGGAACAAGAAGATCCTGGTAGAGAGTGGGAACTTCAAGAGCTCAAGGATGTGATGCCTCAAGTCCACATGTCCTTAGATATGTCTAGTATTGCCTTAGGATCCCATAGGACTAACCCATGTAGCCGAGAAAGCCCCAATGGATTAAGAACATCAAATATGTAGAACCAGAATTTCTAGGATCTCTATAATGGTCAAAAACCGCTATAGTGATCAAGCTATTTGGATCACTGAGTTTTGATCGTTGGAGAATGCTATATAGTCATGGACCACTAAAGCCAAAACGGGTCCAAAACGACACAGTTTCATTAAAACGCCCTCAACACTATTTAAACACACCCCAAGGCTTGGGAAACACACCTTAGCCACTACCAATGCCCTCTGAACTTTCTCTCACATTTGTCATCCATTTTTATTCCTCTCCAAGCTTTTGGTTAGTGATTTTTGTAGGTATGAAAGTGCACGAAAGGAAGGGTTGAATCGTGCTTTACTTTTTTTTGCATATCTAAAACTTTTAACAAAGATACTATCAAGTATGAAACATATAGTGCAGCAAAAATTCAGTTAATGGTTTCAAAATAGATTTCTGAAGTAACACAAATATAATGGTGTAACGCATCATATCAGTATAAGACAGTATAACATAGGAAAGTAGAGATAAAGGAGATCAAGGAGAAGAATATGTGACACAAGGATTTTATACTAGCTCAACCAAACTTGCCTACATCCAGGATCTCAACAAACGTTGAGGTTCCCTAAACACCTTTCTCAAATTAGATAAAGAAAACTAGATAGTCTTTACATTAACCTTCCTAAGCTCTCACTTGTGACCAGTGGATAACCCCTACTGTCACAAATTGAGTAGTTATTCACCACCATCTTCAAGCTGAATTGTGTCAAGTAGATAACTCCTCCTGTCGCATTGCAAGTAGTTATTCACCAACATCTCCAAGCTAAACCTTGAGTAGTCTTGTACTAGCCTTTCTAAGATGAACTAAGTAATCTTGCCCCAGCCTCTCCAAGCTAAACCCATGACCAATAGTCAACTTCTACTATCACATTAAAATTAGTTATTCACCAGCCTCTCCAAGCTGACTTGACAAGTAGACAACCTTTACTATCACGTTAAAAGTAGTTATTCACCAGCTTCTCCAAGCTAAACTAGTTTTGCCCTAACTCTCCAACCTGACTCGTAGCAGTAAGAACACTTTATTGTCGTATTGTAGTAGTTTTGCATTAGCCTTTCCAAGCTTTCTCACGCTGATCACTCCTGGATTAAGAATACAAAGGTTTATGTTTGGGTTGCCACTCAAACTAAACTATACTCAAGTTTCCTCAAAATGTACATGAATAATCCTGGGATAACTTGAATGACTTCTTTCCCACAACTCTTCCTAAGAAGAACATATAACTATTCAAGAACGTAGACAAAAGATTTTTACTAGTAAGGAAAATGATTACATTATGATATGATAAACCTTGCTAGATAAGGAGAGATTTTTGCAGAGTTTCCTCTCTTAAGTAGTGCAGTCTCTTTTTCATTTGAGCATAACATCTTTATTTAAAGATGGTCTTTCTTGTGACTATTGCCTGATTAGATCTCCAAGTGACATGTGTTGATCATCTATGTGTGTCTTAGAAAAGTAGTTTAGAAGAGTCGTTTATTGTCAAAGTTTTCAGAAGTCATTATGACATATGAGGTTTCTAATGTTACTTCATAAACTACTTTTACTTTCTGAACATGGTTCTGAACTTTTCTTGTAGAAGCTGAGACGGTTGATCAGGTTGATAGAAAAGATAACCCACCAAGTTTGAACTGGGTTTGACTTTAAATTTGAATTTCAAATTCCAAATTTCCCTTATTTTCTAGTAACTTCGCTCAAATGAAGTGAACTTTCTGACATACGAACAGATCCTTGATGATTCTTTGATCTTCAGGTCTTTAATCCAAACTTTATGATTTTGAAAGATTTATGACCATGATGATTGAAGATTGTGTAGCACGTTGTTTTAGAGCTTTCTTGATATCTTCGTGTTAAGCACACTTTCTGATGCTCAGTGCTACTTTTTGAAGACTCAAAACTTGGTTTCTTGCAGTGTTGATTTCTTTTTCCAATCGTTAACTATTTTGAGCTTGAATAAGGGTATAATTTTACTTCCTTTTCAGTTCATATCTCTTAACATGAGATAAAACATATTTGCACATGCAAAGCAAAATATATCCTCATTTGATTAAGCCTTGATATGCTAAATGATAGAACCTGTTTAATCTTACAAGAAACTCAATATAGCCATTAGTCGTTCTTCAAAGCATTTTCTTTAAATTGGGTTTGTTGTCATTCAAAACTCATTATCACTTTTTGGAAGGGTTCTGAGCTAACGATTTTCATGGATTTTACTAGTTTTCTTCCCTTTTCCTTCTTATAGGTTAGGGTGCTGGGCATGGTTTTGCACAATATTCTTCCTCCCGTCTTTCCTAATTCAATTGTTAGTATTTCTGTTATAGTTTCTTTATGCTCTTTGATAGTTAGAAACATCGTTCCAAGCTCTTAGGATCACAGTGGTTAGGCACTCCTAGCAATAGATAGTGTGTAGGTAGTTGCTCATGGCTATATTTTAGCCATAAAAAGTAATGCTTTTAGAAAATGATTATTATCACTGTCATCAAGAAAGTCATATTTTTTAAACTCATAGGACCATTGTTTGTTGCATGATTGGAAAGTATAATCAGTTAAAGTTATATTATATCTTAGGGATATGTGATTTTATCTAGCATGAAGTGATCTTTTCATCAGAAAATAAATTGATAGTTATCATGGTTTCACAACCAAAAGTATTATTTAATTATCAGATACAACATTAGACAAGACATCATAGGACAACTTGTAAAAATTTTATAAAATATTATTATCATCTATTTAGCATAATATGACCTAGCTAGCTATCATAAAATAGTTAAGAAGATAAAACAATTCATAACTATTTGATAGTAACTCTACTTTGGCCCTGAAATTGTAAGCATGTTCACTTTAGTCCTGAAATTTCGAAATTAACTCTTTAGTTCCTGAAATTGTATTGTTGGTCAAACTATTACATTTTTGACATGGCACATTAAGTGACACGTGGCATGTTTGTCGATGACATGTCATGATGATGCCACGTGGCATGACACATGTCTCACGTGGTATGACATGGCACAGTCTTAGTCCTTGAAAGTTTATAAAATATGTCAAAAAAGTCCTTGAAATTTTAAATGTGTCAAAATAATCCTTGAAATTTTCTAAAATGTGTCAAAAAAGTCTCAAATCCCAAATTTCTCCTCTTTTGGTTCATAAAGTCTAAATTCTTGATAATTCTTAAACCCATTTATTTCTCCTAATTTTCACATCTTATTTAAATAATCCAAATTTTTAAATATCCTAAATATAATTAAGAGCTTGATTAGTCTAAATTTATACCCTCCATGTTTAGCAAATATAATTAATTTATTAGCTATTATATTTCTTAGAATAAAATGGGTATTAAAATATTACAAATAGGAATAAAATGAAACAAAATGTTTTAAAACGAATAATGTTTGATGTGAAAAATTAAATTAGTATCATTACTATTCAATCAAGAAATTTTATTGAACTAGACCAAATAATATCATGTAGATTAGTATCATGACAACATAGTTGGTTTTGTTTGCTCAATTGTATTTCCTCGTGTATCATTGTACTACTTATATCCATTGTTGCAAATGTTCAGAATTCTAACTAATAGACTAGTTAGTGTACGAGACTCCCACCTAATGGGATCTAGGTAGATATATGCGACTTTAGTTTGAAAAGCCTATCCTAACTAATAGACTACCTAAACAAAACTTAGAATATAGTATGATGTGAAACTTATGTAATGCATGACCTTCTCAAATTGCAACTAAAATATTAGAAACTCCATCCACACTTTATAATATAATGTTTCCCTTGAATCCTATTTATAATATTTTAATACTCATTTTATCTAAGAAATGTAATGTAATAGCTAATAAATTAATTATGTTAGCTAAACATGGAGAGTATCAAATTTGGACTAATCAAGCTTTTAATTATATTTAGGATATTTAAAAATTTGGATTATTTAAATAAGGTGTAAATGAGAGAAATAAGTGGATTTAAGAATTATGAGAATTTAGACTTTATGAACCATAAAAGGAGAAATTTAGGATTACTTTTGACACATTAGAAAATTTCAACTATTTGATTTAAAATTTCAAGGACTTTGACACATTTTAAAAAATTTCATCTATTTTGATATGTGTCATGTCATCATGCCACGTGACAAGCCACATGGCATCATCATGATACGCATCAACACGTCATTGACATGTCATGCCATGTCACTTAATAGCAAAATATAAGATGATGGTAGTTTAACTGGACTTGCCTAAATGCAATTTCAGGGACTAAAGAGTTAATTTAAATTTGAACTAAAGTGAAACATGCTTGCAATTCATGGACCAAAGTAACACTTTACTAGTAACATATGAATATTAGTTAGAATAGCAAGAATAGATATAATGTTATGCAAATTTTAATAATAAATAGAGCCAAACATAATATTAGAACTTAGTTAAACAACTAGCACAGTGCTCATTTAAAATTAAGAATTATTAATTTTTAGCATGATGAAATTAAGCTAGTTGATGGAGAGTAGTTAATAGTTAAGTTATACAAATAGATTAATATATACTTATTATTTATTATATGAATAACAACCAAAACAATAGGAATGGTCTAAGTAATAGTTAAAACTTAATCAATAATTATTCATGATAGGACTACGTCAAGAAATTAACTAAATGCTATTAGCTTTTACGATTAAATTATAAACTAATTAATTACTAAAGTATAAGAAGTGTTTAATAGGAAGACTAGTTTAAGTCTTATAAGTATTATTTAACTATTACAAGTTTCTAAGATAAATAATATGAGAGGACCCAACTTTTAGAATTAATAAAATATGTAAATAATAATCAAAAGTTTGTAGTTAAATCATTGATATTTTTATTATAACGTTGATGTTACAAATGGGTTAGTTGACAATATAGTATGAACAATTTCTATGACATAATATGTTATCATATAAGCAACAAACAAGATACTAGAAATAAGATTCAATATTTTGAATTTATTGCTGATTCATTTAACTAGAGTGTGTATGGGATTAGTCTTAGTAAAACTGCAATTTGTGTTGGAGAAGTCGTTAACCTTGGTATGCCTAGCTACCATGGAGGCAATGTACCAAGTGGCCATGGAGGTAGTCTTATGAGATATTAACATTAGTATGCCTAGTTGCCAAGAAGGCGATATACCTAGTGGCCATGGAGGCAATCTTATAAATCATTAACCTTGGCATACTTGGCTGCCATGGAGGCAGTATGCTAAGCAGCCATGGAGGCAAACTTTTATTATTCAAATATACCACGGGATATGATCCCAACGGACAATTCCAAAAATATATGTTCATGATGCAAATGAATGCTTATTAAATATGAATTTAGTTTTAGGTTAATTTGCTTTAGTTAAGACAAGGATCGAATTACATGTATGTAAATATTATTATCATATAAATACTTGCATGTTCATGTTGTATGAATTATTATTGTATAGTTCATTGTTGTCTCATGTGAGCTGTGGGTGGCTATTTGTTCACTGAGTTTGATAACTCACCCTTCTCCCTCCTTCCTCCCTATAGACAATTTAGGCTCAATTACGCTTCAGGATCCATGACCTCAATAATGCTCCAACTATCCCATTGATGAGCTTCGCTTTGGAATAAAGCTTAGATAGGTCCATGATAATCATAGAATGCTCCAATAGTTCTAGGGAGGATTCCGAGCCATGCATTATTTATTATTATTTTAGTTTAATTTACACTTTTTTTTGTTAATTTATGTATGGCTAAGCCTAAACTAAGATTACTTGCTTTGATTTAGCTTTTATATTTTGGATACATTTCAGATTTTATGAGATTATGTTTGAACTAATATTGAATCAAGTTTTTGGAATAAAATTATATTTTATTATGCACATTAGTACACCATGTTACCAGAGGCTTATGTGAGGGCCCAGTCCCTCACGTGTCAGTCATGGTCCCAAGTAAGGTCTTGACAAAGTGGTATCAGAGCCATAGTTTTCCATGTATTCACAAATCACTTGGTGTCTATGTAAATGGAAGCCCACCTATTTGCATTGATGCAGTGTTATTTGAGGCCTTTAAGAAAGAGTCAGTCATATCTAGGTTCAGGAAGAGTCTGCCTTTTCTTAGCACTTATGATCTTGTTGTGTGTCCTCCCTTTCTCAAGTGTGACCATGCCACCTGTGAACCCTATGTGCCTTTGACATTGTCGTAAGAGCGGGTTATCCAGGAGTAGGGCTAGGTCGCCTTAGAGCCTTTGAGTAGATAATAGCGAACTCGATAGATGTCATGACCAAACTACTTAATACAATTACTCAAACGCATCCAGTCCGAGGCATTGATGGTTCAACCTTAAAATGTTTTAAGATGATGGATCCCACTTTCAATGGTTGTTTGATAATAGAGGACCCTTAGGGTAGAGAAGATTGTTCGAGCCTTTTCCTATTCTTTAGAGAGAGTTGCAAAGCTGGTTGGCTTCCAACTGGTAGGCCAAGCGTACTTATGGTATCAAGAGTTCTTGGGGCATGGGGCCTTAGATCCGCCTTATTGGGAATAGTTCAATGAGGCATTTATGAGGAGTTTTTGTCGAAAGCCAAAAAGCTTAGACGGTAGAAGAGTTTTTAAAGCTCTGCTACCCTAGGCATGACAATGACTAAGTACGATAAGCGCTCCACCTACTTATCATAGGTGGCATCGGGCATGTTATCTAGAGAAGATAAGGGTTGAGGCAGTTCATTCAGGGACTACCCAATGACATGTTTCTCAGCTTGTAGCTCTACGTAGAGACCATGGACTATGCTCAATTCCAGATACAGTAATTGGACTTGAGAGTGGCTTAGCAGAGTGTAAGGTGATGTCAAAGGCCGGCAAGAGGGTCGTGTTTAATGGCTCATACTCTAGTGGAGCAGGTTTGAGTAAGGGCCACTATCATAGAGCTAGTACAGGGTCAATCGAGTAAGGTCGCCTTCTCAAAGCCAACCCCAGATACCCAGTTGTATCAGAGACAGAGCAAAGGAGATAGCTAGTCAAGATGGTAGGGTTCATGCAAACCGTAGGTCACATCCAACTTGTTAGGCATGAAAAAGCACCACGAAGGCCAGTGCTTGCTTGGAACATTCACATGCTATGGTTATGGTCAGTAGGGTTATAAGTAGAAGGATTTTCCGTTTTCAAGCAGTTTCAGCCAGGGGTCGGTGAACCACCCACCGGCTCATTCCTTTCAGTCGACAACCTAGAGTGGTGTAGTTACTTAAGTTGGCGGAAGAAATGGAGGTAAGGGCCAAGCAGAGGGTCTGAGCAATGGGGCCGATATCCCCATCTATGTGCCTTGACTAATTAGGACACACCAGTAACATACACGTTAATAACAAGTAGAGCTTCGCTTGATTCTTAGAGTATGTGAAAAGTATTACACGTCTAAATATTCTTATAAATGATTTAAGCTAAGCAAAGATCCCTAATAAAAAAGTTGAGCTTGTGATTGTTAAGTGTGAAAGTTTAAATGTGATGGCAGGGGAAGTAAGTTATTCATAAGAACCATGAGTAACGATAAGTGTTACCAAATTTGGGGACAAAATTTTTTTTAAGGGGAGGAGTGATGTCTCAGGACACGTGTCCCTAGATAAATCTAGTATGGCCTTAAGGTCCACGGGACCTACCCATATTGTAATATCCCATGCTACTTTTGGATTGATGACTATCCTATAAACCAACACAAGTCTTCTCAGTATGCGTTGTCCTCACTCACACTCCTTGGGAAAACTTCCCAAGATGTCACCTATCCTAAAATTGCTCCAAGTTAAGCATGCTTAATTATGGAATTCTTTAGTGATGAGCTACCGAAAAGATTATGCATCTTATTAGTATAGGTAATACCAATCAATTCATACAATTCATCCTCAATTGTATAGTCCCATACCTACATAGTCTCAAGATGCCTCTCATTTTGTATGTAATCGGTTCATTCATATACCCTCAGCTTAGAAGTCTCTTAGGAGCCACTACTTGTGCCTTCTTGCACCAATCACTCCCAACCTTCATTAGCCACAGACGTTACATGCTCACTAACTTCCGTTGATTCATCCCTAAACCACACCATGCTGGGAAAGGTGCTGCTCTGATACCATTTATAACCTCTCATGCTGCTTTATGAATTAACGACTATCTCGACAAACCAACATAGGTCTTCTCAGCGTGCTTTGTCCTCACTCATGCTCCCTAGGAACACTTCCATAAAGCGGATGGGATGTTACACATATCACGGAAGGCCCTGGATGCATAAAGAACATCAAATATTCAGAACTAGAATTTTTGGACCATTATAATGGTCAGCTATGACGGTCAAGCTGTTTGGCTTGCTAAGTTTCAGTCATTGGAGACCGCTATAGTGGTCAAGTGTTTTCATGTGGTTGGAGTTTCCCCAATCAACTACTATAGCGGTGTCCGTGATACCAGAATGGGTCCAAAATGATGTAGTTTCTTTAAAATGCCCTTAAAACTACTTAAACCTACCCCTAGGCTCATGAAACACACCCTAGCCGTCATCAACACCCTCTCACCTCTCTCTCATGTTTCTTATCCATTTTTCATCCTCCCCAAACTTTTAATAAGTGATTTTCATGGATTTTACTAGTTTTCTTCTCCCTTCCTTCTAGCTTATGGGTTAGGGCTGCCAGGCATAGTTTTCTCATAGCGTTCTTCTTCCTGTCTTTCCCAATTCTGTTGTTAGTATTTGTATCTGAAGTTTATGGTTTCTTTACACTCTTTGAAAGTTAGAAACATCATTCCAAGCTCCTAGGATCATGTAGGCAATGGTAGGCATTTCAGATAATGTATGGTGAGTGGGTAGTTGCTGATGGCTATATTTTAGCCATTAAAAGTATTTTTTTTTTAGAAAATGATTATTGTCATTGTCATCATGAAAGTCATATTTTGGAAGACTCATGGGGCCATTATTTGTTGTATGATTGTCAAAAGATGTAATTAGTTAAAGTTATATCATATTTTAGGGATATGTCATTTTTTCTAGCATGATGTGGACTTTTCATCAAAAAATAAGTTGATAGTTATCATGGTTTCACAACTAAAAGTATTATTTAATTATCAGATATGAACAACAGACAAGACATCATAGGACAACTTGTACAAGTTTCATAAAATATTATTATCATCTATTTAGCATAATATGACCCAACTAGTTATCATAAAATAGTTAAGAAGATAAAACCGTTTATAACTATTTGGTCGTAACCATATGAATAGTAGTTAGAATAGCAAAAATAGATATAATGTTGCGTAAATTTTAATTATAAATTGAGCTCAAGCCTAATATTAAACTCAGTTAAACAACTAGCACAATGCTCAATTAAGATTAAGAATTATTAATTTTTAGCTTGGTGAAATTAAACTAGTTGATGGAGAGTAGGTAAAAGCTGAGTTATACAGATTAATACATACTTATTATTTATTATATGAATAACAGCAGAACAATAGAAATGGTCCAACTAATAGTTAAACTTTAATCAATAATTATTCATGATAGGACTTAGTCAATTAATAGAAATTAAATAAATGGTATTGTTGCTTTTACTATTAAATTATAAACTAATTATTAAACTATAAGAAATGTTCAGTACATCAAGACTACTTTTAGTCTTATGAGTGTTATTTTGCTATTACTAGTTTCCAAGATTAATTTACTTATATAGTTTGAGAGGACCCAACTTTTAGAAATAATAAAATAGGTAAATAATATCTTATTCAAAAAATTAATATATAAATTTTCAACTTTAATTCTTAAATGCTTCTCTCTCTTGATTTTCAATAATTAATTATCATATTTACTATTAAATGATATTTTAAATGTTTATCTTTTATACTTTATATGCTATCATCCATTTTTTTATGGAGATCATCCAGATTTTATTAAAGACAATATTGTACATATGATTCATATGATAATATATATATACACACACAAAACATTCTAATAAAAAAATCAGTAAATCAATGTGTGTGTGTATATATATATATACAATTTGTTTCAAAAAATTAAGATATAATTTAGTAGCTATTTAGAATATATAGATATAAATTAACTTTAAAATATATGATTTGAAAAATAAATATACTTTTTTTTTACTTTAATTGTTAAATGCTTATCTCTATTGATTTCAAATAATAATTACCATATTAACTATAAAATGATATTTTAAATGTTTATCTTTTATAATTTCTATGCTATCATCAAAATCATTTTACAGGGATAATCGAAACTTCATTCAACAACTAGAAACTTAATTTAGGGAAAGCTTAGACACATGACAAATTATCCTTCAATAAGAATTTAATACATGATTATGTAAAAAAATATGAAGATCCTATCAATGTATTATAAGATTTTATCAAATCATTTTAGTCGTGTTATATATTTTTTAAATATATATTATTACACTAATTTACTACATATATACAATTGTATTTGAATAATTTTAGGTCTTGTTTGGTGTATCATATAGGATAAGACCTAATAGTATTGGGCATGAGAGTACAAGGTCTAAAGTAGTATAAAGTATCCATCATATAAGTTTTATACTATCCATTGTTTGATGCGCCACATGATTGGCGATGGAGGAGCGAGTAGGTGGTGATCAGGAGGTTGTAGACGGCAATGGGGGAATGACAGGAAGCGATTAACGGGTGTAGGCGATGACCAGATGATGAGCCGATCAGTAGATGGTGGGCGGTGACGATGGGTGGTGATCATGGTGGGGCAAGCAAAGACCAGTGGGTGGTGAGCTACTACGAACGATGGGTAGGCGTATGGCGTTGTCATCAAAGAGTAAGGCAAGGTTAATTTGGGTTTGGTCAATAAAAATAATATTATCAAGTGTTATCAAATATTTTAAGAACCTGATAACTTAATTTCATAGTTATTGGATAAAAATAGTTTGACCGTACATCGTTATACTATCATATGTAACACAAAATATGTGATAAAAGTTGTTTTTATAGTATTAGCTAATACTATCAGGCCTTATAATTTGTATCACATAGGGCCTTGAAGACAAATCAAATATGCATTGCTCATTATTTTATTCAATCATATTATAAATAAATAAATAATATTATATTATATTACCAATTAGACTTAAATTTGATCTAATTTTATCAATCGTTGAAATTATTAGTAAATTTAATTTGTATGTAGTATTGACTTTAAATTAAATCACCATTGAAGGTTCATTTTTATATATCATTAACATTTGAACTTTACATTACTGGTTCATTACTATTTTATTCACTTCTTATTTAGTTGACAATATAAATCATCTTTTTGCATGTTGTTTTTCATTTTTTAGCACATTTTTTCAAACGTCCTAATTATTTTTATTATTATTTTATGGTAGATGTCATTGAGATATTGACTAGTGTTACTATTAAAAGAGAACTTGAAAAATAAGGGAAGAACACAAAATTGAATATAATCAAAATTGATAAGAATAAACATTTTATTTTTTCCTTATGTTATTAAAACATTGAATTAAATCTTCACACTAACTAATATTCTATAACTTTTATATACATAGAAAATATGTGCTCTAATTAGGACATATGTTAATGAGCTAAATATGTTTGATGAGAGTTTCTTTCTACCTAATTGTGTCAATGACAGTAATCAACATTTAGTTTCTATACATTAAATTTATATCTTATTTTACTAAAAAAAATTAAATGGATATATTTAAGGAGGTTTCTTGATACCCTATAAAATTTAAGGATACCGGCACCTCTTAGTTATTAGTGGCTAAGAATGAGCCATGTCTCCCACTAACCCAAGTTTTTTTAAATATATCAAATCACAACCGTTGATTACACAAATGGTATCGTACTCCATGGGTATGAAAAAATATATATATATATTTAATTTAGTTCAATATTATATTTCTCAAATTTAAATGTGTTATTTATGCTTAATACAATGTACTTAATTTTAACATGTATTCTTTCTAATTGATTCTAAATGCAAAAATTTTAGTTGATTATATTCTACATCAAATATCAATTTTTAAAATAAATATATGATTCAAAAGAAAAAATTAAAATAAATCAAATAGTAGTTATCTTATCTCCAATTTCAAATTTTAATATTTAAATTAAATATTTGTCCTTTAGAATTTTTGAATTAAGTAAGAAAATGGAATGCACTTTAATTTAAATAGAGAGATTATTGTTGCAATTGTTAGTCCCAATACTAGATTATTATTTTATAATTTCTAAATATTTAACTACATCTGATTTTATACACTTAATTTTAGCAACATTCATGTAATGATAAATTTTCTAATAACATGGCAATACTTCAAAATTAGAATTGATCCTACTTCAAATATAAATCCTTAAATATCAAATATTGATATTTTGAACATATTTATAAAATGGTATCATTTTCCAAGAATTGATATTTTTAAATAAAATCGATATCCTATCTAATTTAATGAAATAATTAATATATAGGTTCAAATTAATGTAAAATCATATTTTTAAATTATGACTGTGTGAATTTTATTTAATTTGATGCACCTAACTTTAGCAGATATTATTTCTTATTTATTTTAATATGATAATAATTCAAAATTTTAATTGATTCTATGTCAAGTATTTTTTCTAATAAATTTTAATTTGTCAATATTTCAAAATTCTAATTGATTGTACTTAAAACAAATAATTTGTTGGTTATGTTACTACAAATCTCAAATTTTAATTTTTAAATTTAATGTCAATGTTTTGAACCCTTTTGCAAAATCATTATCATTTTCCTAAAATTAATATCTTTAAATTAAATTAATAACATATACTTAATGTAACAAAATAACTAAATAAACATGTTCAATTTAATTTAATATCATATTTCTAAGTTCTAAGTACATTATTTACGCTTGATTTGATGCACTTAATTTTAGAAAATACTCTTTCTAATTCATTGAAATATGGCAATTATTCAAAATTTTAATCGATTCTATATCAAATATTAATCTCTAAAATAGTTATCTAATTTCAAATAAATTTTTATGTTTAAGTTAAATATTAATGTTTTGAACCTATTTACATAATTACTGTCATTTTCCTAGAATCGGGTGCATTTGTTTCAATTTTTAAAAAAGTTATTATCAAATTTGACTTTTATATATAACCGGAAAAATTGGAAAAGAATTTTTTTTTCAGAAAGTACTTTTTAATCTTTAAAAAAATGAAAGCATTTTTTTTTCAGATTCTAATTATTTTTAAAAATTATTCAACTATATGAAAAGTTAGTTTTTGGTGAAAAAAGTGATTTTTTTTCCAAAAACAACTCATCCATATGCTCCCTCAATATCTCTAAATTAAATTAATGTTCTATTTAATTTATCAAAATAATTAAATAGATATGTTTAGTTGGATTTAACTTCGTATTTTTAAATTCTAAATGCATTATTTATATTTGATTAGATGTTCTCAAATTTCGCAACTATTTTTTCTAGCCGATTCTAACATCCCAATATTAATTCAAAACTCTAATTGATTTTACTTCAAATATTATTATTTTAAAGGTTTAGTTATATCGCAAGTCTTATAGTTTCACTCAATTTTCAATTAGGTTTCTATAGTTTAAAAGTTTCTAAGTAAATCCCTATAGTATATAAGATTTTTCAATCAAGTCCCCGTTATAAAAAAATAGAATATTCTATGGTATAGAATATTCCATTTCTATGTCCCTTCTCATATAACGGGAACCAATTGAAAATTCTCATATATTATAGAGACTTAATTAAAAATTGAGTGAAACTATAGGACTTGAAGAATAATTAAACCTTCAAAATATATATTTGTCTTTCAACTGATGCCTCAATTTCAAGACAATGCAATTTTAGTTTCTTGGTGGAGTATAAATTTTTTATTATATATTTTACATTACTTTTGATATTAGATCTATTTGTCCCTTTAGAATTATGTTTTTTGGTTTAGTATATTTGTTTAATTTTAATAAATGTCCAATCTTATTCTAATTATTACCTTTGCAATTTTGGGGTTACATTATGCTAGTTTCTTGCTATATCATCCAAATTTTTTCCTTGAGTGTCTCCTGTATACCCCTTACTATTAAATTAAAATTAGCTAAGGTTTATATTATTAAATTTAAGTTATTTTCATTACTTTCTTACAACTTAGTCATTCTTTGTAGTGATAAGTTGTGCTATTTATTTATTGTATACATTGTGTAGGATTTCCTCAAAATCTTGATGCATGATAAAGACTATATTATTTGAAGTTACTATCTTTTCTATTATTAACCCCTTTTGAAATTTAGATTTTGAAGATATCATCTTTTCCTTGAGTAATCCCTTGTGAAATTTATCTGTTCTATGGTTAATGAAGGAAAAGGTAGTGTAATGATATTACAAACTTAATGAATGGTAGAATAATGATTTTTAAAACTCAATGCATAGAGAGACAAACAAATCCAATACCAAAAGTAATGTAAAATATACAATAAAAAATTTATACTCAACTAAGACACTAAAATTATACCTCTATTGAAACTCACATCAGTTGAAAGACAAATGCATATTTTGAAGGTTTAATTATTCTTCAAATCCATATAGTTTCACTTAATTTTTTATTAAGTTCCTATAGTGTATCATAATTTTCAATTAGGTTCCACCGTTATGAGAAGAGGGAGATGGAATATGGAATATAGAATTCCATATTCCAGATTCTATTTTCATTTCTCTCTTCTCATAATGGTGAACTTGAAAAATTTCATACACTATAGGAACCTACTTAGAAACTTTTAAATTATAGGACGTAATTGAAAATTGAGTGAAACTATAGAACCTCAGTATAATTAAAACTATTTTAAATAAATATTGAATTTTTAAGAAATGAAAAAATCTTCAATTGATTTTTTTATCTTGTATTCAACATCATATTCTTTTTTTTTATAAAATTCAACATTATATTCTTTAAATTAAAAATATATCTCTATAATTTAAAAATCTTCGATGCAGGCACGGGTTCGATACCAGTAAAGTAACAAACTAAATTCAGTGACAAAAACAAATCACAATTATTGCTAGTTTATTTTATTTATTAATATATGATTACACCAAACAATCTTGGCAACATTATTGAACAACATACTTTCTAGATCAACACTTTCAGGATCTATATTATTTTTTTCACCAACTCACGACTTATTGAATTTTGTGCAATCTCTCCTAACCTCTCCATTCCTTCGAGTCTTGACCCCCACCCTTCCGAGCTTCCTCATGGCCGTGACAAAGGCCCCATTGAAATCACCGGCGTTGTTGGCAAACCTAACCACCGTAGACCGTGACGCAGGGTCCGTGTGCAGCACCTGGTCAGAGCTCAGCAACCCTTTCCCCGAAACCAAGTTTTGGTAGTACGAGTTGTCGAAACTTGAAGGGGATGTAGGGTCCAGAGCAACCACAACTAAGGGGTCAGGATTTCGAGGGCAATCTTGCTTCAGCTGCTTGGCATAGTCAGAGTTCAAAGTGGGGTCCGCCTGTGAGTACAAACGGTTTGCAAACTGGTCGCAGTGTGAGAACCCTATGGTGTGTGCTCCGGAGAGTGCTACCATATCGGTTTGGCTCAGGTCGTGTCTTGAGAACATGGCGTTCAGTTTTTGGAGATTGAAATTTGCTTTGGGAAGGTTTCCTTCGACCCGTGATGCCTTAGAAACAAGGCCATCTAGACGTCCAAGCTCTACGCTGTATGAAGGGCCCCCAAGCTGAAATATTTAGGAAAAATGTTATTTCAACATTCACCATGGGTATAATACTCATGTGAGTATTAATGAGTGATGAAGAAAAATAAAATATCAAACAGTACAATTCGATGAGACTATCTTGTGTTATTCTAACCTAGACTGTTAATATTTTCTTCTCACATAATTACATTCCGATATCATCATTTACTAATAGTTAGTCCCTGAATTTACACACTAATCTATTTCTCTTATTTTTATTTCTATACCTAACACACCCTTGGATAGAAATAAGGGTGAAAACTTTGTTAGATTCCATATATAATTTGTATACATGCAACCCATTTATAAAATTTTCACTCCATTTTTTTACCCCTATATCAAATACTTCATTCAACTTTAAATAATTCTTCAGTTATAAATGTTCATCGAAATTAAAAAAAAATGATTTGTAAAACATCAATGTTAATAAAAGTTAAGAATATTTAATTAAATTACCCTTGTTTCTTTTTAATGCTCCAATTTCCTCTCTCCTTCTTCACTAATGAATCAATAGTGTTTAAAAGAGTATTATTGGTAAAAAAAATAATGCTATCTAAATTTTTAAAATGGACAATTATTTATAGACAAAATAAATTTTTGAAATGAATAATTATTCAAGAACGGATGAAGTACACTTTTGCAATGTGTTTAATTGAAAAATAAATATAAATAAATTTTTATATTTAATTTTATGCATGAAACTAAAAAAAAAATTATGTCACTTTTACCCATATATATTTCTGATCCTTTCTTTGCCCTGATATGTAATGGAATGGGTTGGGCTTTTTTTTAAAAAAAAAATTAATGTAAATCGGTTTAGTATTTGAACAACATGATTTCAACAATTAGATTTGAGCACTTTCCTTTTTACACGTGGCTTTTATATAAAAAAATGAAAAATATATTGTTTCCGGTTTGTATGATTGTGTCTAATTGATTTTACTTAGTGCTTACCAAGGATATAACATCTCTGGTAGCAAGTGCCAAAATGTCTGCGCATGAGACCACGCCAGGGCATGCGGCTTCCACCGCTTGCTTTGCCTTGATCACAGTGTCAAACCCATCTCCTGGAAGGGAAAGGTTTTCCGAGTGGTCCTTCTCTGCATCTCCATTTGGCGAGGTTATCATCACCGAAGCATCACATCCCTACGACATGGGGAGCAAGTGAATTAAATTTATAATCAAATTATTCACAGTACTCGGAGCCAAACCAATTTTGGCTTCAATTGAGTTAGATTCAAAATCTTAGCTAGCAATAGGGAAAAATAGAATATCGAAGGATTAATTTTACTTTCTCTCCTCAATTAAACAAAAAAGTGTTATTTGAACTCCTTTTACTTGGAAAATTGTGACATCCATATATAGTTCATTATTGAAAATGATCATCATAAAATGTTCAAAATAAAAAACTGATTATTTTAATGGATGACTTGATTATTTCGAGAGTATTCGTATGTTTGTGATACTTGGTCTAAAATGTTGGCTAGTCAAGTTTCTTCGTGTTTACCTCGCAGGTAATGATTTTGTTATTTCAAAGCATGAAGGAACGGCGTGTGCAGTGGCGTAGAGACTCTTTAATTTCTGCTGGCATAGTTATTTATCCCTCTATCCCTTAATAATAATTATGGAAGGAGTATTATTTGTAACAACAAAATCGAAAGTCACGCATACCCTTTCAAACTGTACGTGCATTTGAATTTTTCTAGTGAGTGACAAGGGATAGTCATGCATACCCTTTCAAATTGTACGTGCATTTGAATTTTTCTAGTGAATGACAAGCGATACAAAAAGAAAAGGAAGACTAAATCTCCACCTAACCATATATAAAAGCTGGGATAGCGATTTTGAAAGCTCAGTTTAATGTACATAGAGAATAGAATATACATCACACGTTATAAACAAATAGAGAAGCAGCATTAATTGCAAACAAAAAGAAAAACCACCAACTCAATAAGAAAAATAAATAAGGATTTTGCTAACTAGTACCCTTAGCAATGGTTAAGATTAGTAAAAAGGTTAAGTTTCAAAACTTTGTTATGAATACAATACTTTGAAAATACACAATCTTATTTTTCCATTGCAATTATTTCTTTTTTTATTTCTTAACTAGTGTCCAACCCAATAAATAAATAAAAACACTACCAATAAAAAATTAGCATTTTCAATGATTATTAATATTTAAAGTATCAATAAAAATATTATAACAAAAAATAATTTTAACATAAAGCCAGTTTCAAAAATATTTATAAACTTTCACCAATAATTAATAAGTGACAAAAATAGCCAGGATGATCCTCGTCTAAAACGCTAGCACTAAAATAAGGAAATAGTGTATGTCAATTTTCAAGACAGTGCAGGATATTCTAGATTGACCAGTAATTTCTCGTACCCATGATCTTCAGAAGAAGGAAACAACTCTAAGACGAATCAGAAAGCCGTGAATGATGCCTTCTTCTTCTTAGTAGATATGATAAATTGCTTTCCTCTTGAGAAACAAACTCCGAAAGATAAACACCAGATACATATACATGCGATGTACAGAAGCGACAAACTTGGGAAATTAATAAGAGAGTTAAGAAATGCACCTCAACAAAGCAGTCATGGAGAAATAGACGCAGAGTTGCTTGTCCAGTTGTGATGGTCTGAGTAAACTTATTGGTCACTGCCTGTGTCACGATGGATTCCACGTTTGGACAAGTTGAGCGGTAGAAGTTCTCCACTAATTGGCCTTCTCCTTTAGGCAAATTCGCAGAAGCCATGAACACGGCAATTAATACTATCCTTATGATCTCCATCTTCTTCTCTTTAGAGCTTTATAAATTGGCTCCTCAACACTCTGTTATCCTTCTGTTTATATATCGCTCTTTGATTTCTCTAGGTGTGGTTGATGAAGTCGCAAGCGGAGGGGTCGGTGTCACTACTGTATACACGGAAAAAGTAGTGAGAAACAGGAAAGAGAAAAGACAAACAATAAACGGAAAAGAGAAGAAGGTTGATTACTGGTTTACCCTTCAAAACGTGTGCTGTGTAATAAACATATCTGGAAGCTGTCTTGGTCCAAGCCTATGTCATTTTAACTTGCTGAAGTAATATCTTGATATCGAAGTTTTCACATTAATTTAGTGGGTGTTTGGTTTGCTAAGTTTGCAAATCCAAAATACTTCTACTCACCTTAAAAATGAGAATGAGAAATTTTGAATGGGTTTGGCTATTCAAATGTCAAAATAGAAATTACTTTTTTTAAAGTGATGAAATGTAATTTTAGATCCGTTCTGATAAACAACTTATTTAATCGCTTATAGAAAAATATCTTTTAAAAAATAATTTATGAATAAGTTATTTAATATTCAAATACATAATAATAAAAATACTTGTTTTTAATGCTTTAGAAAGTGTTTCTTAAAAAGTTTGAGGTTTATTTGGTTTCAATTTTAAATTTTCAGATTTTCATTTTCAGTTTTTTAGTTTTCTAAATTTTGTCAAGAAAATATTGAAAATTTTGAAAGTTACAAGTTTCAGTTTAGTATTCATTTCCAATTTTCAGTATTTCCTTCACAAAATCCTGAATTTGCTTTATTTTAGGACCTTTTGGTTTGACTTTCAATACCATTTTTCATTTTCAGCTTTTAGAATTTTGTGAAAGAAATCCTGAAAACTAGAAATGAAAATTGAAAAGTGGAATTTGTACGAGCCTTTTGGTTTTAATTTTCATTTTTAGTTTTCAGTTTCAAGAATTTGTGAAGGAAAAACTAAAAACTAATAATGATAATTGAAAATTAAATTTTGTAATTTTCACAATTTTCAGTATTTCCTTTACAAAATTTGGAAACTGAATAACTGAAAATGAAAACTGAAAACTAGAAATTAAAACAAAACAGACCCATAGTTTTCAGAATTTTTAATATTTCCTTCACAAAATCTGAAAAACTGAAAACTCAAACAAAAAAGGCTCTAACTTCTCAAAAAGCACTAAGAATAACTTTTAGAGAAGTGATAAGTTGTTTAACAAAAAAGAACAAAAAGTAAAAATATGACTTTTGACTTCTAGAATGTTTAAAAAAGTCATAAGTTGTATTATCCAAACAAACCCTTAGTGAAAGACCTAATTTTCATTCTCATTCTAGTAGAACGAAATCTACTTTTACTCATATATTATTATTAACCAAGCTTTTACTCTCTTCCAACTATCTCTCTTTTGCGTTTTGGTAATTTTGTTTTCAAAAGTGATTATGCTTTTTTCCTTTCAAACAAAAATGATTCTCTTGAACTTACTTCTGAAATATCAAAACCAAACACAAATCAATTCTTTTCAACTTAATTTTTCCCAAAGTACTTCTGCTAAAAGATAAACCACATGGAGCCTTAATTGACTATAATTCAAAGAGGAGGCATCTGTTAACATTGATGTAAGACTTGACACACTAAATTTCTAATAACCTTTTATATAGTATAATTTTTATTAATCCAATTGTTAAATTATAACTACACATTATGTTGATTCCTTAAGCCAAATTTTTAAAATATTGGGCAACTATAAAGTTGTGATTAATTAATTCTCATTTGCAAATATTTGGAAAGTGGTTATTGCATTGAGATATATAGGGTGGGGATTCTGTTTATACAGATGTAAATCTTCATATACTTACACTTTTTAATAACTTTTTATGAGTATAAATTTGTAGTAACCTAGTTTTAAACAAAAAGGTTAGAAATTTTTTGAACCAAGAAGTGCCAGTTACCCTTACCGTTGTTCGAATCCTGAATTTCACTAAGTCTAAACCCTACATGCCCTTGAAGGACTATATGATAGAACCATTTTCTTGGGGATCAAAAGTCCTAGTCATTGTTCCTTAGAGAAAAATAAGTTAAAGATTAATTTTTAATGAATTTTATATAACCTTTAACTATTCCGTTTTTAATCCACAAGTTTGTAAAATCGTAAGAATTCCGAACTTGAATTAAAACCCAAAAATTGAATTTTGATTTGTTGGAATTTTGATTTTTCTAATATTTTATTTGAATCCAAATGGGGGGTATTTTCTTATTTATATTTATATTTTAAAATTAATAGAAAGTAAAGTAAATAAGTGAAAGATAATTCTAGAGAGCGCTGAAAAGAGAACAATAAGGCGGTGCAAGGGACAATTTTATGCTCTCGTGAGCGCTAGCGGTAAACAATCTTATAAAAACCCCCAATTTTGGGATTTTCAGACCACAAACACACCCCATTAGCCCCCAAACGCGAAGAACTCATCCTCTCCCCCTTCCTAACCCACTTCTCTCAACCTAACTCCAATCTTCACTTCCAAGGCTTAAAGGTAAGAGATTCTACTAGTTTTGATTCCTATTTCCTCTATTTTCCCTTATTCTTGGGGTATATATTGAGTTTCTCCTTGTTCTTATGTCATAATATTCTCCCACCATTGATGGGGGTTAGAAAAGAGTTATTCTGAGATTGATCTAGAGTTTTATTGCTTTCCTGACAAATAGTGGTGTCATTTCTGCCTCCAAGGTCCTGTTGGTGTCAATCCTATTTATTTCACCACTCCAGGTGAATGGATTCGCACTTGTGATCTCTATGTTATCCATTAGAGTTATTTTCATAAATCTATAACTTAAAGTATGATTTTAGAGACTCCTGTACAAGGATTTGGAGTTTATTGATGGATTATATGTTTTGAACTTCTAGATTTTAGAGCATGAAACATATTTTTGATAAAACTCATGGGACTATGTTTGTTTAATTGATTTTAAGTGTAGTTGATGATAATTGTGAATATGGAACACTTTTATGAATGTTAAACTGAAATGGTTTATGTATATGAAATAGTTTTTTACCTAGATATATAGTTTAGAGAAGAGGATGGAATTATGATTGAAACTTTACTATTTTGAAGTATGATATTCAGTTTTCTAGTTTATGGAAAGTTTGACAGTTGGAAATGTGATTTAGATAATCAATCAAAGAGTTTTAGAACTTGAATCTTCACAAGATTCAAATAGTGATGGCCACATACTATGTGGAGGTATAGAATCACAAATGTCTACAAAGGGTGATCCATTGGATATGATTCCATAGCCACAGTTATTAAGGTTAGACTGTTAGAATTGAGTGGATTCAAAGTTCTCAGAGTACCACGAGTTATTGCTAATGAGAAATAATCTAGAAATTTAGACATAAAAGAATTTTAGAGCACGAATCTTTGTATGACTCAGAACAGTTAGCGGATACATATTCTATGGACTTGAAATCACCATGTATGATTTCATAGTCACAGTTATGCTAAGGTAAAACTTTAAAGTTACAGGGATTTAGAGCTCATAGAGAACTAAAAGGTTTTAACACTGTTGTTGAAAAGAGTTTACATAGAGCTGGATTTTGAATATGAATGTTTAGAGATGTTGTAATGATTATATGAATTTCAGAACTCCTGATTTTATATGCTAGAGCTTGTGAACTCTAGGTAGAAGACTTAATGAGATACAAAGAAAAGATTTAGATTTCTGATTGAGTTGGACAGTAGCTATAGAGAAGAACTGTGTGTTAACGAGTTAATCGTTAACTTTGGTACCAAGTAGCCCCAAACCAGAGATTTCAAAGAATTTATTAACATCCTGGGGACGGCAATACGTAACGCCCAAATGTTACAAAAGACTTGTAAACGGAGAATCGATTTATACACTGGGGATACGTAACACCCAGATATGACAGAAATTGTAATAAGAGAACTTGTTGTTACACTTGGGACGATGATACGTAACGCCCAGATGTAACCAAAGATTATCATACAAAGATTTTTGTTTCTCCATTAGAGTCCTGTTGACTAGTGTTATAGAGAAATGTGATTTTGATAATATGTATACAAGTATGATATGTTTTAAAGTTTTATACTATTATTTTTATTATGATTTCATATATTGTTTCTTTGATGTCCCATGAAGGGGGGTTACATATGGGAATTCACTCACTGAGTTTTGCACAAAACTCACCCTCTCCTTTCTCCTGATTCACAAAGGAGAGCTGCCTCGATTTTTCCAGTCACTATTCTCTCAATTGTACTAGAGTTTCAGTTATGAGCTTTACTTGGGTGAAGTGTTTATAGTTTGCCTAGAGTGCTCCAGTATAGATGCAGGTAGGATCCAGACCATCCTGCATGGTTTATGTTTTACATATATATGTTATGCTTATTTTATTATAAGATTTTACTACTTATAGAGTTTTGTTTATGATAGACTTTCTTTATACTTGTTGAAACATGAATTCAAACTTCAAAAACGAAATATGAGGATGTAGTTTGGAAAATCATGATTATATGTCTTAAAGATAGGTGATTTGTATGTAGAAAAGATTTTATGATTTAAACAATGTTGTGATTTCCTGTGCATATAAAGGATTCCAGGTCACAAAACTTATGTGGAAATGAGATTTCTTATGTCCGGTCACATGTCCAAATTGGATAATGACAAAATTTTATCAATCAAAACATTGAATTGAAAGTTCTCACCTGGTAAATCAAATATATCAATTTTCATATAATTTGAAAATGATTGATATTTTCATCATGCCACTTTATTTTAATAGATAATATGTTTTTGAAATACTAATAAATGTCAATCATTAGAATATATGCCTATTGTTATTTGATTCTTTTGAAATTTGGAATGTCTAATCATCAATATAATATCATATAATTCAATGGTCGAATCAATTAAATTCAATTCATATAACGAGTTATTAAAAGATGTAATAAATGTACAAAAGTTACACATGATGTAAACGGATCCCCACACATATATGTAAATAAATGTATTAAAATCATTTTGAATTATTGTAAAGTTCTGTACAAATGATCTATATCATATAAACTTGTAATCCAATAATAGGTTTTGTTAAAAATTTCTTCAATAAAAAGTTATCAAATGGATAAAATATGCGTTAACTCTGACACAGGAGGAAACGGATTGTCACTCTATTTAGATCAAGTTATAATGTACAGGGTCACACATTAGGAAAGGGGTCGAGCCCTCCGTTTGATGCTGGCAGTAAATCACATTTTTTTAAAAAGAAATCTCATATATATTGAAAACTTAATAAAAAGGTTAATAAATAAAAATCAGGTACGCCCATCTAGTGTGATATATATATATATATATATATATATATATATATTTTCATGGGTTAATTTAGCTGAGGAACACAAATTAGTTAGGGACACAAGATTTTCCTGCATGGAATTGAACTACAATAATATCCACTTTGACTTCCAATCTTTAATTTTACCTTGGTTTAATTTGTACTTATTGATGAACATACAAAAGCGCATGTAATTGTATGTATCAAGAGATCAAGCTAAAAGTGTATGAAATAGAATAGAGAAAATGTTAAGGAATGCGTGCTCTCACTATTGCATTAGAGAAATTATCAAGCTTATTATATAGTTTACAAGTGCAGCTAGTATGTATAAGCCTATGACCAATAGCTTGCTTGCTGCAGAAGCTATAACAGATTAAAAAACTATAACAAAAACCAAATATTGAGAAATTATCAAGCTTGTTACAGTTTACAAGTGCAGCTAGTATATATAAGCCTATGCCCAATAACTTGCTTGCAGTAGAAGCTATAACAGACTGAAAAACTATAACTAGTCTAGCACATATTACCTATCATCTCCCTCAAACTCAAGGGTGATGAAGGAGGAAGAACTTGGACTTTGCTGTAAATTTTGAGAAAATGAGATGCTGAAAGTGACTTAGTTGTAAAACATCTACCACTTGTTTTGTCAAGGGAATGAGATAAACAAACACATGCTTCTGATTACTTTATCCCTTGCAAAATGAAGATCCAGCTCAAAGTGCTTGGACCCGTGATGCAATATAGGATTAGCAGACGTGAGAACCGCACTAAGGTTGTCACATAACACAATGGGAGGAGATGAACAGGGAGTATGTAGCTCTTGCAGCAAGGATTGTACTCAAATTTTATTTCGTCTCTTAAAGTTTTTATTTTTTTCCCACTAGTCTTTATCACTCTTATTAGGATTTCAAATGTGAGAGATGATGAAGTCTCACATTCATTAATATAATTGGGTAAAGAATATATAGACTCATTGCTTAAATTTTAGTGTCTAACCTACTATTGTCGTTATCATTTATTCCATTAGTTTAGATCATTCTATGTTTACTCTCACCCTCTTGAATATGAAAGTTGACAATTTAATTGCAAAATTAATTTTTATATATTGACAGTATAAAATTTTTTTTATAATGACATCCAATTATGTATTATCGCATCAAGTAAAAATGGTTAAACCTCACATTCACTATTTATAAAATCATGCAAATAGTATAATTTAATTGAATGCAGGTATAAAAAATTTATACTGACAATACATAAAAATTAGACTCATATAGTTACATCAAAAAGTTGTGCCAATTGTTTTTTTTTTCAGAAAAAAAAAGTATTGATAGAGTTTAGACGTGGTAACCAATTAATTATTTGATTGAATTAGATGGAGTATGGAAATTTTATAAAGTTAGGTTAACATTATAAGACGCATTTTCAAGAGTCAAATTTGCATTATCTAACACAATAGTGCTACATAATTAAAATAGTTATCAGAACATAATGTGCTAGAATGATGTGTAAAAGAGAAGAGAGAAAATGAAAATCAAGAGTGCATTAAAAGTTCGAGATTATGAAAACCAAATGGAGTCGTACAAGTCTTTTTGATTGCGAAGTATTTTCCCTATATAAACATATTCTTAGTATTATAAGTGAGATTTAAGTTAGATTCAAGTATTATTTAACAACTTAAAAATAGTAATATGGGGTAATACAACTTTAGTATCTCGAATCCTTACCGTGCAAGCGTTTAATATATGGATAATGTTATTTTGACACTACATAGTGTAAACACCCATATGAATCTATGTGAGTGTAAGAGTGATGAAAGAATGAGTTGGGAGAAAAAATAAGTGGTGAGACCTATTTATTTTGTGATAGGGTATTTTGATATTTAAAAATTTAGGATGTCAAAATAACAAAGTACTATATATATATATATATATATATATATATATATATATATATATATATATATATATATATATTCTTGTTTTGTACCTTGAAGCAGTTGGAGACTGTGCTTGTCATGGATCCCCGTCAACACAGTAACATTTTGCCAGATTTTGACATTATTTTCGAATAATTTTAACTATACAATAGCATTAACAGTTAACGTTTGCCTGCCCAAATCCAATTGATTCATATCTCAATTCTCCGATTTTGCCAAAAGAATGGTGCTTGTGGTGTATTGGGTTTTGATTGGCCTGTTGTCATTTTTTTCAACATTCATATCAGGAAAATCTCCAAATCAATTTTGTTTTGGCAAAATATACTGCATGTCAGATTCCTCTTGCTTGGTTTTTTAAGTATAACTTCTTTATTACAGCATATTAGGAAGAGAACGAGATGGGACTAACTTATTGCATTTTATATATATACACATCTCCCTCACGCAACCCAATGCCTAAGATAAAATGACTGTTTATTTTTTTCAATAATTTTGTCCTATTGAAAAGCATGTTTGAAAAAGAGTTGTCTGATTTGTGGTCTATTCATTAGTTAATTAAAATGAAAAAAATAATAATAAGCATTGCATGATATAAGAAGGAATCAAGGAAGCATTATATATGTTTTATTACCATTTGTGCATTATTACCGTGTGCATGCTCATGTACATCCGTCCTTCTTCTTTTTTATCTGAACCTTGTATTTTATCAGCTGGAAGAGTTAGGCAAGATGCAAGAAAATCAACAGGGGACCTTCCAGTCAAATATCTCGCATATTTGGCTCAACATTCTCCACTTGATTACAAAGTCTAGGAACACAGCTATATTTTCAAATCTATAAAACCAACTGGCATAATGATAAATGTCTTGCATAATTGCTCAATGATGAGATAAATCCTCATGTACGTCTGCCTTTTAAGCAAATGACTCATTCTTTTCTAGTATAGTATAGTAGTATTCATTATAGACTGTGTCATTTTCTAGAAGATAATTGTTGAAAGCTTCGTGTCAAAATTCAAGCATTCCCTCAAATGTAATTTTTTTTTCCCCGCAAAATATAAGTAGATCTTACATTTCAATGTATTATTAATTATTTTATGCATATTTTACTTTTGTGAGAGAGAATGTAAAATTAGAAAGAGAGTGAGTAGAGATGAGTTATGATTACCAAAGAGAGATAGAATATAGGTTGAGTTATGAATATATATTTTTGTTATTTTCTTTCATTTATTAGAAGATGAATAAAATTAAATAATTATCTTAATTCATGTGCATAAGTTAAAAATGACTTATATTATGAAATGGAGGGGTCCATGATTTGAACTTAATTATTACATTGATTTTAATTTGTTTCGTACGTGTTGAATTGGTAGCCGTTACTTGCTCAATTGATTGAACGCTAAAGATTGAAAACTTGACAACGGATCGCCAATGCAATGGATATGCTGCGGTGCACTACTGTAGTAAATTTATGACTTGTTACTGGATGATTTTGACGCCTTAACCAATCTCATATAATATTAGACCCCGTGCAGGCTTTGAAATATGCATCCGTTATTTCTTCAAATTTAATCTTATCACGCTTAATGATTATTTAACTCAGGTTAGGTGTGGGCAATTGACTTCACGGTTTCTGTTTCAATTTGATCCATTTATAATAATAATAATAATAATAATAATAATAATAATAAAGTGGCACGAAGGATATTTCGTCAGCCAAGTGCGAAGGTTTTTTTTTTTTTTTGGTTAATTGTTTTAATCCAATATTTCCTCTCTCCTAATTCACTCCTCCGCCTAGAGCTGGAACTGGCTCAAGCGAGCTCGCAAAGCGAACAAATTGGAGATAGGGAACGACAGAGCAAAAGAAAAAAATTTGGGTAATTGAATCTTAGATGAATTGGTTATGAGGGGTTCGTTATGAGCAAATATGAGAGTGAGAGGTAGGTATGTATTTATTATTAGGTATGTATTTATTATTATGTGTATTATAGGGTGTTGTTTATGAACAATGAATATAACTTGATAAAATTTTACATTATGTGTATAGTATGTTAATTGTGTTAAACTTAAAATAGGATATGTATTTATACTAAAAATTATAACCTATTAAGCTAAAAGATTCAATTCATATTTAAATGAGTCAACGTCTCATGCTAATTCAAGTTTAAACGCTCTTACAAACCGAATTTGTTTCAATTTTAGGCTCAATTGTTACTTAATTGAGCTTTGAGCCAAGCTCAATACTAATGAGCTGAGCCTGAGCCCTACCTGTTCAACACACTCCTAGTCCTAACTCTAGATTTTTTGTTTTTCTCAACTCTAATTTCCTGCTTTTCTAGGACTAGATTTCATTTACTTCCTTTATATTTTCTGTGCTTTACTTACATTTTGTCAATTAATTACTTTACATTCTGTAATTTTCCTATACTTTAACATTTTGTTAGTTAACATTTTATTCACAACACATAAATCACATTACACGTTCTATCCTCATTCTTTTTGTGTGAAACCCAAGAAGAATAGTTTTCTACTCCCCAAATCAAGATCCGGAAAAGCAAAGATTGATATTCGAACTCTTAAGTTTGTCGATAAATACTGAGTTTAAAGTAGTTTGATCTCCTGTACAAAGAAAATCATCAATTATTTGTTATCCGCAATAAACAGTCTTAAGCATACAATGGACACTATGAGCTTCTGGGACACTCCAAAGTACGTGCTTCCTTTTTGAAGGATTTCTCTTTTTCTTTGCTTTTGGCCTGGGATGTGATGTTGGCAACAATGATTTGGGATGCTGAACAAGATTGACTATAATTGTGTCATTTTAAAAACTGATTTTTATTTAAATAGAATTTTATTAATCATTTTACTTTTAAATTAAAATAATTATATCTTAAATCATAAATCTTTACTGTTTATATAATACCTAATGGTTAAAAAGTGTGGACCATCAAAAGCTTCTATAGAATGGTTGGACCAACATAAAAGCTATATTTAATATTTATCATTCATATAAGATTTAATTATCTATATTTACTCATTTCACTCTCATAATAAACCATCACTTTCTCTATCAATACGAGTACCATACCTGGTCTTCATTTTTTTCTTTTTTCTTTTTTTTGGACACAACCATATCGAATCTCATTAAGCAACACCTTTCTTTAGCATTAACTTTGGAAGCCCATACTCGTGAGGGGTTTATAGCCTTCGAATTTTTGAAAAAGTTATCTAGTACAGTGGCTAGGAACTATTAGTATAGGTGGCGTATAATTTGGTCCTATGATAATTTTGAATCATTGGATGATCTTTTTTAATAACCTTTAGATATTAATTTAATATTGGTTAAGATCTACACATTTAATAATAATTTTTAAAATAAAAAATTATAATTTTCAAAAGACAAAATTACCCTCATTATCACTCAATCAACTCTTCACCTCGCTTCTCACCATCACTGTCCATCATTCACTCAATCACCACCACCACCTACTATTGCTGTGAACCTCCTACATTAAACAGAAAAAAAAAAAATCCTTCAAACCCTAAAAATCCACCATCACCACTGCCTTTAATCTCTTCATAATAATTATCCAAAACCCACAATATGACAGTATCAATTTTCATATATAACTTCTGCTTTCCTAGTATGTGTATAGCAAAAAGAAACTCCACAATTCATTCACAAAGGCAAGAAACAGTAATTGGGGACAAACATTAAAATGTACAAAATCAAAGCTAGAAGCAAACTAAAAAACCCAATGCACTACTCCACGGAGACTAAAAACAAAACAAGATCTTCATTTTTTATTGCTAATTACATGCTGTGAACACGTATGAATCAAAAGAAACACAAAAAAAATGTATGATTTTGCCAAATTGTACTCAAAGTCGATTAATCTTGAGACCCATATGTTCTGCCACAGCAACTTGACTTCCTATTGAACACCAAACTCAATGAAACTGCACAAAACTAGACCCCAAAAAAAAAAATGACGCCGGCCATGGTCTTTGTCACAAGTGGTTGATGCAAGCGAATCTAACTGGTCTTGCTGGTCATCGGATCGAGATGGGGAGGAGAGGGAGAGGGACATTAGATATGGCCGAGAATGAATTTGGGTTGAGGGGTTACCAGCAAACGGGATCGACGATGGGCGGATTAGTGATGGCAACGGAGAAAGATGCGGCAGGGCGGCGGCGGCGACGATCACGGCGGAGCCGAGATTGAAGGAGGTAGATGGAGATGGCAGAATGGATGAAGGCGCGCAACAAAATGGGGTAAAATCAGAAATGGTTTGATAAAACGTAAGGGTGTTTTTGATAATTTTGTAAAAAAAAATAGGACCATTGTATGCTTCAAAACCAATGCGAGACCAAATTATTCTTCACTCGTTGGTATAAATTGCTTTTAAAATGGTGGTTGAATCACGATGTAAAGTGGCAGAAGTTGTAGCCTCATTACATGCACTTAGGCTATCACGAATCTTCAACCAACTATTTGGTAATGTGTCTGAATTATCTTTAAAAAAATAATAATTAATTATAGGATTTAATTATATGCATACTTAATTTTTTATAATTAATTATTTAAATTTTCTATTTAAACATGCCAATCTAAAATAGATTTAAAATAATGTCTTTTGTTTCAATTGTGTCAACAATTGTTTATATATTAACTTATCAAAAAGTCTTCAAAAAATTTCAAATTGTAGGCGAATAAATTGTTTAATTATTTGCATTTCTTTCTCAATTTTATTTTTGTCATTTATTTTTTCAGATTTTGTTTCTTTACATTTCAAGCAGTTTACGAAAATGCTCTAACAGAGTGATGCCATATCACTAACCAATCGGAGTTACAGTTATCAAAATTAGGAAAATTTTATATGTAAATGATGCCGTGCTTAGGGCAAAACTCATATATATGAGTTATACGCCTCAAGAGATTGGTTACTTCTTTAACGGTAGATATATTAGATTTATATAAAAAAACATTTATATAGATTTAAAATAATAATAACATATAAATATTTTTTATATTTAATTTTGCAAAATAGTATTTGAAGAAATAGAATTTATTTAAAATCTTTATTAATAATGACATCATCACATTATTTTCTTTCTATTTCTAAAATATACAATTTTCTCCCTCCAAAAATTAAGATAAGTTAAATTTAAATTTATTTTTCAATTTTTTATTAATTATCTATTTTCCTTGCACTTTTTTTTTAACCAAAATACCCTTATTAATAGTTATATATTTAAGTTTTTTCATAAAAAATAAATTTGTGTGATTTATAAGAATATAAAATATTGATATCCTCAAGCCCTATATGATCGTGATCAACACATAAGGGCATAATTATCAGACTCGAACCGAACATCAACTCAGCCAAGGCACTGGGTCACTGGCTCAAATCAGCTTAGTTATTGGTTCAACCAGTTGAATTAAATGTAATTAAATCAATATATTAAAAAATTATTAGGCTAAATATATGACATATATAATTCTTTACATATTGAAGAAGGAACAAGGCTCGCTTGGTGGTTTGCAAGTGCACCCACACCTTGGTGGTGTGGGTTGGAGCCTTGCATCAAGAATTTTTGAAAAAAATTTCTTGATGTGCGGTAAAGCTAGCAGGCGCGGTCAAAGTGGTTTGGTGCACCAGTTTGATGGGCTAGTTCAACATCAACCAACCGATTCACTCTCTGGTTTGACTATGTTTGACCAATTCATATACAAATCCTTCCAAATTCGATCAATTCTGATAAACATGCACAAGGTATAAGGGACAAAGTCCCTTATGCAAGCCTGCTAATATGTGTCATCTTTATATGTGAAATAAAACATTATTTATTTTTCATAATTAACATGTAAGAAAATAAACAATTAAAAATTATCTTAAAACATCTAGAACTTTATTCATAAAATTTCAATGTCTCCAAAATATGTTAAAAATGATAATAACTTAAATATCTAAAGAAAACATAAACCAAAAATGTGATAAGTTTGACTTGAAATAATTAAATAATAAAATAATCATGCAAGCTAAAGATGTCTAAGGATCATGCCTGCACACTATTGGAGCAACTCTAATTTAACATATTTAGATCCTAAAACATAATGATTCGCTGCAAGGCGCGAAGCTCACCACAAGATAATGTCAACAGGTGAGCCAACAACCAAATCTAGAAAGGGGAAAGAAAATGGTGAGTCATTGAACTTAGTGAGCAAAATCATCACCCACAACTCACGCAGGACATACACGGTGGAAAGAACTTAAGTGGTTGAATACATTTATATATATCAATTGAAGGAAATCGATCAACACATCGTGGAGGTTGATCACAATATATATGTATAATCAACTAAGATGGGTGGTTTATTATAAGAGTGAAAGGATTAAATCTGAATCATATAATCATATATGGATAGTCAAGATTAAAAGTTAATTGATGGTAATTAATGTTCACATTATCATTGAAAATGTCACATTATTTTATGTTTTAATCTTGACCAATCATGTAATATTCAATGGACAAAATCGTTTCTCTAACTCTCATAATAAATCATCCCTCTCACATGAGATATTCCTTATATATATTCATCATACATGCGATGTGATAATTTATTAATTTTTAACATGTGTTAATTAGTTTAAAACAATTCACAACTATTTGCTAAAATAATAACTAGTCCCTTGCAAACTGATCATCTTGTTGACATCTTGCTCAGTCCCTTGTGGACATCCGAGGTAACCCCTCAAGGCCCATAGTTTAACATATTGCGGATTGTATATGTCTAGCTAGCCTCTTGCGGGTAGTACATTGGAGGGAGACTACCCCTTGAAGAATATTTTAAAAATCGGCCGAACCGGCCTTAGGACCAAAAACGGTGAATTGATCGTTAAACTGGTTCAGTTCATTAATTGGATCAATCAAGTAGTTGAATGGTCAAACTAGTCAAACACGTGTGAATCGTTCGACTGAAGTCAAACTGGTGGATGAAAAATCTAGGAAATAAGAGAATCCACATACGAGAAAATGTGAGAGAATTAAGATCTAGAAATTTGAGGTTTTTTTCCTTTTTGTTGAACAATTGTTTGGGGTGAGAAAAGTGCAAGAAAATGAAAAAAATTGAGCTCTAGGAAGTCATAGAGCATAAAAAGAAAATAGAGGTTCAAGGTGGGTGACATGACTCTAATACCATGTTGAAATCCATTTTATTAAGAGAATTTGGTTAATTGAGAGAAGAATAAGAGCTCTAAAATTTGATAAAATGATGCAAAAGGTTAACAATAAAAGCGAGGTACATTGTTATATAGTTAGTGAGCATAACTCACTAATCTCTTATTAAATCAACAAACTTTAACCAATTCCTCATGTCAATTACACACTCTAATAGGTTGACAAGCAATTTTTTTTTTTGTATTTTGGTTTCAGTCGATGGGATAGAAGAGTTTTGTTGGAGGGGAAATCAATGGATTGCAAGATTATAGGACTATAAATGATACATCTAACCACTATGCCTCGTGCAAGTCTAGGATGAAAAATGCGCATTTTCCAATGGTTCTTGACACTAAAAATGTTCATTTTTCTTGTAGTGTCATTTATTTTTATTTATTTATTTATTTATTTTTGTTGGTCTTTGCTACTAGTCCTAATTTCTCAAAACTTTTGTTCTTTTCTTTGTGTTTTTGGGACGGGTTTATTTCTTTTGATCACAGGGGATGGACAAAGGGGGGGGTACTACAACCCCCTAATGAAGTCGGAGTCGAAGTCGAACCCAAACTCATTACTGCAAACTCTAGGGTGTAGTTTGTGGGCGAGTTTTTAGGTGGGGAGCAGTCAATTTGTGACCATGTGGTCATGGTCACTATTAGAAAACAAAAAAAAAATCAAATTACTTTTTAATCTTTATCTTCAGCCTCTCTTCTTTCTCTGTATGTCTCTTCTCTCTTTCTCTTGGTTCCTTTACACTTTCTTACTTCTTCTGTAACCTTTAGCATTTTTTTATTTTTTTCAAACACCTACTATTCTCACCTCCGAATCACACACAAGCCAAAACCCTTTACCGCTACTTTGCTATTCATATTACCTATTGTACAACCCCCACCTAAGATTTAGTTTTTCTCAACAATGTTCTGTTCGATTTGAAAATCATATAAAAATGTGTAAGATTTCCGGAGAGCAAAAATAGTGGAGGCTCCCAAATCACATAACTATATCCTCAAAAATCAATAATACAAATGCTTATTAGATGATAAATAGTGAACATGCTGAAAAAGCTGCTCATTGAGCCTTCCCCAACAGAACGGTAGCACTACCATGGAAAATGAGCAAGGGCAGTGGTGGTTCATGGCTGGGGATAGTGAGATGTGGTGGCGGTGGAGGTATAGGAAGGGAGAGTGGCAGTGTGTAAGGGACAAATAATTAGGAAGGATAAAATAGGTAGTTTAATTATAAAATTATTTTTATAAATATTAAAATGTAAATATTATTATTAAATCTGAATGATATTAACCATTAAATTAAATGTTGAATGGCTGAGATTCAATGAATATAAGGTCACAAACACGACACAGCATCCCAGACAATAACTCGCCGTAGTTTGTGTCACTGTACTCACTGAGCCAACATGTTCTTTTTCTTTTGTTTTGTTTTTTTGTCAAAACCATCATTTTCTTTTAGTGCCACTGAGCTAACAGCTGTCAGCTGATCTTCGTAAAGAAGTGATACTTTCTATTCAATTTGGGAGCTTGGGCTCGTGAAATGTGGGCCTTATACTTGTAGAGTTTAATCGTGTGGATTTGTCTCGTATATTTTTGTTGGTCAGATGGATTTGGCTACACATTGGGTTTTATGACTTTATCACTCATTGCCAGCTACCAACTTTGTATCATGGTTCAAGACTATTTTCTACAGTTTATCCAAATGTCCGCCCCACCAAAGAAAAATAATGGCGTAGAAACCCTCTGACAAAAACTAATAAGGAAATGCTATAGGCCAACCCAAGGTCCAACTTCCTTAAATCCAAATCTAAAGGACATAACAAATTTGCAATCATTGGAGATTAATTAATGGAGTTGACCAAACTTATTAATTAATAGTTTAGCCAAAGAAAGTGATAATGCAATTTCATAATTAATGAAATTACTTACAAATTTTTTATATAAAATTTAAATAATTAAGGTATTGAAATTATGTCTACGTTATATTAATTATTACCAATAATTGTTAGTTTTATTATTTAATATATTTTTAAAATAGAAAAATATTTTTTATATAACAATCTAAAATGTTTGGACTCATTTGGATAAGTAGTTTATTTATGTCTTTATAAAAAAATTAAAAATTATTTATAAATAAATTATTATGTATACGAATACATAGTAACATTTATGTTTGTGCTAAGTATTTTAAAATGTATTTCTTAAAAAATTAAATACTTGGACTAGAGTAATCAAAATGGATTGTAACTTATAAGTAAACCCGGTTCATCATATTAAAAATTTTCTCTACCATACTTGACAAGACATGCATATCACTTCTGAATTGAATTTGAACTAAATTTAATGTTTTTTTTTTTACAATATATACGCACATATATATTTTTTATTTTCTCTTTTTTATATGTTTTTAGCCCTTTTATATTTTAATTCTTTCTCGAGAATAATCGATACATTGAAATAATTTATAAAACATAAAATAGACATGCATGGAAATATATCCTTTCCAAATAATTATTCTTGAAAACGAATTAATAAACATTGAACCAAATGTTCTATTTTAGCATCATGTTGTTATTAATTTTGAGAAATGATGCCAAGTACCAATGCGAAATCTGTACATGTATCTTCAACAGCTCCTTATTGGCCAGTACTCTTCTCCTTCCCTTCTTTTCCTTCCAAAATCCAAATTCATAAACACACTTATAGAGCCATCAAACTGGTTTTTTGGTGGGTCAAGCTATTAAAATTCCTGCTCATATAAAAGTGGATCAAAATGGCCACCCTCACTGAGGATTTGAGTCGAGTTTTTTCAGGCCAACCCGTGTGTTTTTTGGCCATCAAGCCATCATGCCATCACCCATTTCCTTCATAATTTCATTTTCAACCCAAGCCCATTTTTCCGACCCAAAAAATAAAAAACCCAAACCCATTTTCAGTGTCTCACTTTAAGGAAAGAAAACCTTAGATCTCCACGTGTGGCTTCGGCTGAGTCGCATCCCCACCACCGGGATTTCTGGGTTGGTGGTCTTGCATCCCTCCTATATAAGTCTAGGAAAGTGTATGCACTTTGTCGCTGCTATGTTGCCCTCGTCTCAAGGTGACTGTTAGAATGGGGCTCAAATGTTTTTGTTCCCCAT
The DNA here is from genome assembly GCA_030441495.1 of Dalbergia oliveri. NCBI lineage: Eukaryota > Viridiplantae > Streptophyta > Magnoliopsida > Fabales > Fabaceae > Dalbergia > Dalbergia oliveri. The sequence continues at coordinate 27,320,046 of JAMLFY010000008.1, forward strand.
GGGGCTCTAATTTTAACCGGTTATAGGCTCTCTTTTCTAACTTTTTGTTTTCTCCTCGCAAAATAGAAATATTGGCTTTGTTGCCCTTACACACAAGTATTTGAGTTGTTGCCCTAATATTAATCGAGGCATTGACCAACTGAACCATTGGGTAGATGTGCTTGCTTTTCTACAACGCACGGTACTTTGCCTTCCTCGCGTGTTAGCTTTTACGTGGAACATATGTACAAAATGCCAAAACTCAACACTTATTCCATTTTTTTTTTTTATCTTTCGGTCTTCATTTATAAAATTTATTTAATATTATCAATTAACTCCTCACTATTTAAGCTCTTCTAGGTGGCCCATGTCCATTCATAACAACATTATCCACAAACAAATCAATTTGCGTACGCTCTTGCAGGGATATTCATTTTCTATTTCCATTTCATTTTTCACTCTTTTGTGGAACAAAATATGATTATCACTCTTTTTTTCCTATCAACTTTGTTGATGAGTTTTAAATTGATAAGAAAAAATAAATAAAGGGCTTATAATATCTTCTTACAATTTTATTCTTTATTAAATTAATTTAGTATCGTTAATATGTTTTATATTAATAATAAGTTTAAAAATAATCTAAAAAAACAAGTTGATATGCTTTATATATAGAGATTTAATTTTTTTTTAATAATATGCTTTATATTCATGGAAGCTAATATAAAATCATAAAGAAAATAACAAGTTGATTTAAAATTTAAATAAATTAGTATTTATAGTTACTATTGAAACTAATTTGCATATAAACTAAATAAATATGAAAAACTCTAAAAGCTCTAAGCCCATATATTTTTAACAAGCTTGCTGTTCTAAAATCATGCCCAAAGGATTATCAACTTATAAATATGGTGATTTCAGAAACACAAGAGTAGGAGAATTAATTAAAAAATGACTTTAATTTTGATGCACTAATTGTATAAAAATATTTTTCACTGTTATCTAATCAAATCATTTCATTTGAATGACTTAACTACCTTTGCTATGTGACAACACACAATTAGATGACAATCTAAAGAAAATTTACACAGTTAATATATAGAAATTAAACTCTTAATTTAAATATACTAATAATATAACGTTTTTTATATTATCATCCAATCAAATCCTCTTATGTGCATGATTTTCTAAATGGTAGATTGAAATGGTACATTAAAGTCAAGAATATTTTTCAACATATATTTATCATAATCCAACTACAAGTGTTATCATATGGGCTCATAATTCTTCTTTGTACTTTATCAAAAAGATCAGCATGATCTTTTAAAATATTTAGGCATAATCCTTTATAAAGGTAGTGAAAAAGGAAAATAAATAAACCTATTATATTATTCTCTTCAAGAGAATATAAATACTTAATAGATACATTCACTTTGGGGAATATAAATATGAAAATGTTCCTCCTAGAAACTATAATGTCACACACTTTAGGTGATGTGAATAATAGATTTATTTACTTTATGGAATGATCTTTTGACATATTCACTTATGGGAACATACAAATCTCCTTAAAAAGAGGAATAAATCAATTATATTTTTCGGATAATTTTCAATAATAAGAATGCATTCACTTTACGGAATAATTATTCATTTTCTGTATAATTCTTATTCACTTAGGGAATAATTATATATTTTTTGTATAATTCTCATTTACTTATGGGAATGATTGTCATTCACTTCTGGAAATAGTATAAAAATAGAATAAAGTAGAAGGAGTACATATTGATATATATATAGAGAGAGAGAGAGAGAGATGCAATATTTTTAATGATTGTCATTCACTTTTTTTTTTTTTTAATGGTGTCCCTAAGACCCATAAAAAAAATTATTTGTGCAATTCTTCTAGGATGTAATATTTTCTTGTATATTAGTCTTAAGACCCATTGAGTAAAGATGAATCTCAACATATAATATTCAAAATAACTATGGTTAGGATGTCTTACCTCAAGCCTTTTTATTTATCACCGTATACCGATGCTATAATATTAATATAGGGGAAAGAAAAACCAACCAAGAACAAGTGTCTTCGTAACTATAAGCGGCACTGGGAAAAATTGTGACTTGTATCGAATGCTCTCCCAATTTCTAGGAAAAGAATTGTAGCTTATATGAAATGTTATTTCAATTTCCATTGTAAACCAAGAATCCTAGAAGAAGGAATTGTGCATGTGTTGTATTAATAAGCTTCTTCATTTTAAGAGTAAAGTTCCTGATAATGTGTTGTAAGAAATAAGAATAAGAAGAATAATGGAGAAGAAGATAAAGAATAGTTTTATTGATAATTTCAAAAGTCCTCTATATGGAGCATCCAAAGGGCTATTTATAGCCAAAGGAAGAGAGATATATTATCACATTAAATCATAATAGATTCTACCTAATCTAATCGAATTTTAATTGAATCAACTAAAAATATGGACATTTATAAATAAATAATATTTCATAACAATAGTAGGGAGTAAAAATGAAATGAATTTTAGAAAGAGAAACACATGTAATCATATTGTGTGATCAAGTAGAAAATGAAAAATAAAGAATAAAAAAAAAACATAAAAACTCACTAAAATAATGTCCTAGCAATAAAGAATTTTAAAGATGAAGAAGGGAAAAGGCGTTAAAGGATGAAATAATACATAAAAAAGCATAGAAGTACGTAAAAATTTTAGTAGTAAAATAGATAATTTATTTTATTGTTCAATTTAAAATTTTAGTCTTAATTATAAATGGAAAAAAGGAAGTAATTGAGTCTAATAGAATAATTCTAATCTTAAGTATAGATAAAACAGACTACATGTAATCATTATAAATACAAATAACTAAATATTGTATTTAATAAATAAGTTTAATTTTTATAAATTGATGGTGTAAAACTTTTTTTATAATATCATCTAATTAAATCATTCTATTTATATGAATTTTTAAGTAGTGGGTATGAGACATAATCATTTTTACTAATATGGTAATACATAATTGGATGATAGTGTAAAAAAAATTTTATATTATTAATATATAAAAATTAAACTCTTAATAAATAATATAAGAAATAATAAATAAAAACAAAAAAAAAGTAAAAACTCAGCATGTATTTAAATTACGTAACGAATATTTAAGGTCCACCAACTACTAATACACATGAGAAGTCTGGTCCAACAAATATTAACATGACTTTTAAGGGTGGATTTGAAAATTCTCACTTTAATATTATATTATATAGAAGATATGGGGTGGATTTAAAAATTCTCAAGTATTTCAACATTCCTACTTTAGCCGGTGTCACATTTTCTTTACTGACACATCCTCAAATTACACTTTAATCCAATGGTTGTATACACCTGCTCCGTCATGGTCCTGTGCAAAGAAGGCCCAGGTTAAATGCCGCCCTCGTCTCAAACTGCATCCTTCTTTGCAAAACATTTTTGGTCTGTGGATTGCCATTGATCTGGGTACTGTGTTGTGGTTGTATTGTGTACACGATGGTGGCTGTCTGGGAGATTACGTTTTTGAGTTGGGTTTTATTTCAGCCTTTCATGTATTTTTTTTATATTTCTTTAACGTTATTTTATGGTTTATTAAATTAAGTTAAAGTTATTTTAAATTTTTTAAAATTCTGATGAGTTGACCCATTTAACCCATGGCGAATTGAGCTGACGCAGCAATTTTTTGGCTTGCTACAGAGGTGAACCAGGCATTGTTTTTTCATTTTTTTTTTATAGAAAAGAAATCTTCGATGACCATAAATGCGTAAGCCCATCCAAGAACTTAATTGTGTAATACTCTTTCCATTTCTTATTAATAGTTATAGTAAAAAATCGTATTAATTTGATATATTAAAAAATAAGGATAAATTACATTCACATCTTCTGAGTTTATAAAAATGTAACCACCCCTTTTAGTTGTTCAACCTATACTCATATCTCCTTTGTTTATCAAATTTTAAGTATTTATATTACACCCACATCCCTTACTAACATAGTACTCTTAGTAAACTTAACTAGGAAACTTAAAGAATGATATTTTTGTGATATTAACCATCTCCATTAATTGAGAAAAAAAAACTTAAATCCTTATCTCTCCTACTTGTTCAATGACAATAAGAATGTGTAAGGATATTTTTATAATTTTATTAATTAAAAATAATTAATATCATAAAAATATTATTCTGTTGTTATTAATGGTGTTTTATTAATGAGGGATATGAATATAATATAAATAATTAAAATTTACAAATAAATGAGGTGAATATAAGGTAGCAATAGAAGGGATATAGTTGGATTGCTAAACCTAAGGAGGATGATTGTAATTTATCCAAAAATTAATAAATCTGGTTGTCACATATACACACCTTTCCATGTGAACTTTTCCACTAATTAACTCAGTATGATCGAATTGAATTTTGTGCAATCTTTCCTAATCTCCTCATTGTTATTGAATGCGTCATATCTTTGTTTTATTGTAGACAATTCTGGTTTTAGATATGATCGACTATTAAATATGAGCATTTTTCTCCGTCGGAACTCTGATCATAATTCACCACTTCGAGGAGATCAGCCCTTCTGCTAAACCCAATCCCTGTTGGTTGAACATAATCACATGATTATGAATCTTTGTTAAACCAATAACCAAATCACAAAAGCAGTACAGAAAAGAAATTTTCAATGAGTCTATTTCCAATTGTGGAGTAGTTCATTGATGGCCACATATGTACACTACACACCTTTCCATGTGAACATCTTCCACTAATCAATGAACTCATCACGATTTGTTGAATTTTGAGCAATCTCTCCTAACCTCCCCATTGCTACGAGTCTTGACTCCCACCCTTCCAAGCTTCGTGATGGCCGTGACAAAAGCCCCAGTAAAGTCACCAGGATTATTTGCAAAATCAATCACGGTAGACTTTGATGCAGGGTCAGTGAACAGCACCTGGTCCGAACTCAGCAACCCTTGCCCTGAAACCAAGTTCTGGTAATACAAGTTGTCAAAAGTGAAGGAAGTTTGAGGATCCAGAGCAACAACTATGCTGGGGTCAACATTTTGGGCATTCCGATATTAATTGCTGTGCAAAGTTGGGGTCCAAAGTGGGGTCCACGTGTGAGGATGATGGAAACGAGTACAAACGGTTTGAGAATTGGTCGCAGTGTGAGAACCCAACGGTGTGTGCTCCGGAGAGTGCAATCATATCGGTTTGGCTCAGGCTGTGCTTTGAGAACATGGCGTTCAGTTGGTTGAGGTTGAAATTGGCTGTGGAAGGTTCCCTTGGACATGTGACGCCTTAGAAATGAGGCCATCTAGGCGTCCGAGTTCCACGTTGTATGAGGGGCCCCCAAGCTGAAATGTTTGGCATTTAAAACCATCATAATCGAGTTTGTTATTTAAAATTATACAGTGTGATTTATTTTAAAATTAAAATTAAATTATTATTTTTTTAAAATTTTAAAAAGTAATTTAAATTAATTTTTATGTTATTATTTTTGAAAATTAATTTAAATTATCAAAAGGATTAAGTTAAATTACTTTTTAAAATTTCAATAACTAAAATAATAATATATAATAAATTAGGCATATTTACTTTTAACTGGTGTCAAGTGGTACCACTTTGATTCATTAAATTGCTATTTATATGCTTATAATTTCACAATGAGTAGGAAACGGAAGCTACAAAATGGTGTGAGAGTGACATTACCCAATAAAATTCAATCAAGTGCCGAAATCAAAAGAAAAGAGTGAAAATCATTTGGCCTAATTTTCTTTTATTCAAATTTTTGCCATTTGGATTACTTGATTATTCATTTGGTAGTATTCATTTGCTTATTCATGTGGCATGGGAGAAATGTGGAAAAACTGAAAACTCATGGGTGCTTTTACGGAGAGAAACATGTCACATGACTTTTTAATTAACTACTCACAATATGCCAGGTCAGTCGGGCAGCTCCAATCCCCTGGCTGAGTATCGTTTTTCATTCAATATTATCCTTTCACAAATTAAAAAAAAAAAATTATCCTTCCACAAAATATTAATATAAGTAACTATGGTTTAAAAGTTTGAAATAGAATTCTTATACATCTAATTTGTGTGTGAATAAATCACTATTAATCTATTGCTGTAATTTTTGTTTACAGTAGATTGCATCTGATTGGTAAAAAAATAAAAGGTTAATGTTCATTTATTTATGAGTTATTTCAATTCCTAACTTTACTTAAATGAGTTAAATTGGTATTTGATATTTCAAAGCATGAGTTATATTAGTTCCTTGGTCTTTTTATTTAATATTTCATCAATTAAATGATAATATATAATGTTATGTGATACTTAACATACTTTATTTTATCTAAAATAAAATTATATTTAAAATAACTCATTTTTATGTCTAAAATTACACAAAATGAGTCATTTAAATATCTTCTTTAATTCACAAAATAATTTATTTTGTACAATTTTAAATATCTAATTGAGTTATCATTTTAAACCTCATTAAACTTTAAATGACATATATTATATCAAAATTTCACTTAATATTATACATTATTATTTAATTAATAAAATGTTAAATAAAAGTGGAATGAAAAACTAATTTAACTCCCAATCAAAAAAAAAAAACTAATTTAACTCACATTTTATGATATTTGTCAAGGTACTAAAATGAGTATTAACTATAAAAAAAACTTGTATCTCATTATATCTGTTTTAAATTTTAAGTAATCACTTGTAAAAATTAAAAATTATATTTAGTTAGTTGAATTATAAGACGTTATTTAAAATTTTGTTGACGCATATGAAACCTGTCAAAAAATTTTAAACTACAAAAGCCGTTTTGAGAATAAATCTGTTGGAATTTATAAAATATTTTAATTTATTCACTACCAAAAAAATGAAACATATTGCTTTTGTTAACTTTTTTTTTTACTTATACAAAACTCTCAATTTGGTCACTCATAAATTTTATATTGGATAAATTAGTATCTCTAAAAAAAAAATATTCAAAGAAGTCTTTGTAAATTTACAATATCAAACAAATTGTTAAAAAATAGAACAAATTAATCCTTCAACAATCATAAAAAACATCAAATTGGTCCTAATAAAAAGAAACTAATTTATCTAATATTTTTAATTCACAAAGACTTCTTTATTTTTTTTTCTGTAGGAATCAATTTATTCAAATTTTTTTTCTAGAAATATCAATTTGTCTGGTGTAAAATTTAGGAGGAAGTAATATGGAGATTTTGCCTTTTAAAAAAAAAAAAAATTCCTTACCAAGCCTATAACATCTCTGGTAGCAAGCGCCAATATGTCTGCGCATGAGACCACGCCAGGGCATACAGCTTCTACTGCTTGCTTTGCTTTGATCACAGTATCAAACCCATCTCCTGCTAGTGAAAGATTTTCCGAGGCATCCTTCTCTGCATCCCCATTTGGCGAGGCGATCATCACCGAGGCATCACATCCCTATCCAAAAAGAATTAAATTGTTGATTAAATTTGTGTTAAGAACTTATAATGAGAGTCTAACTTCATAAATTAAATCAAGCTAATTTTGGCATCAATTGAGTCAGATTCATAACTTCATATACTTCGGACATATTCAGAACTTTGGATCGGTTGATATTACTTTTCATTTTTTTTGTGTTTTTCTGTTTTCAGCGTTTGTGAAAGGAAAATAATGAAAACAATAATTTTATTTTTTATATATTATTTCCTGTTTTTAAATTTTGTTATGAGATTCCAAAACCTAAAAATAAAAACTAAAATCAAACATGCCGTGGTCTTTCTGCTTCAAAACGAAATTGAGTCTAAATTATTTTCTTCTAGTGGGTGTGTTAGTTGTAGTTGGTCAAAAGTTAATTACTCAGAGTTCTTATTGTTTTGCTCGTAGTCAATGGTATTTTTAATCTAAACTTGATGCAAACCTTCAAACGAACGCCGCGTGCACTCGTGTCTGTGTGTGTTGTGACTATTGTCCTGCATATAATGATGAATCCTCACACTAGAAATTCTTCTAATTGAAAATTTCACTTACATTAATAAATAGTTATTAAATATCTTGTAAATGATGAAATGAAGTGATATCAATCACTTATTTGTTTAAAGGCCACAATCATGCCAGAATTTTGTTATCAAAATTTTATGACATGATCGTTAGTTTTTAAATGAACAAATAGTTTATATCAATTTATTTCATCAAACAATTATTATAATTTTAATAAAAAAAATTCTATTAAAATATATTTTGTTCCGGTTTAGCATTACTTGTTGAATGATATCTACAGGATTGATTAAGAAGGCAAAAGAAGAATAAGCCTCCACCAGTCATAAAGTCGTGAAAATATGTTGAAAGTTCAACACCATATATGACGTTAAAAAAAAAGAAGAATATACTACTACGTCAACGGGGCATGATATTCTAGTCTACCATTAATTTCCCAGCCATGATCATGATCATCAGCAGAAGGAAATAACTATGATAGGAATCACAAAGATACAGTGCATGATACTTTCCTCCTCATAGCCAATATTGGTAAAGTTTTTTTGTTTTATTGGAAGAACACACATAAGGGTATATTTGGTTAGAAATAAAAATAAGAATAAATTTTCTATAATTGGATTTTATATATAATTTTATACATGGAGCTGATCATAAAATTCACTCTATTTTCACCTCCAACCAAATATATTCTAAAAGATATATAACATACACATACAATTAAGTGAGAAACTAGAGAAGTATAGACCGAGGAAATCACCTCAACAAAGCAGTCATGGAAAAACAGGCGCAGAGTTGCTTGTCCAGTTGTGATGGTCTGAGTAAACTTATTGGTCACTGCCTGTGTCACGATGGATTCCACGTTCGGACAAGTTGAACTGTAGAAGTTCTCCACTAATTGGCCTTCTCCAGTAGATAAAATCGTAAAAGCCATAAACATAGCCATTAACACTATCCTCATTTTCTCCATCTCTTTCCCTGGAATTAGATATGTCATTGCGCCCACAACTCTTATATCTCCTCCTATTTGTATATCGGGTTCTTTGGAATTGAGTGAGGAGTAGCACGCGGTTTGATGTCACTATGTGTATTAAAAGGGATAAAAAGAAAATCACATCAGCAATAACACACAAAATAAGAGACCGAGACAAAATTGATTACTTGATTAGCCTACAAACCATGTGCTATTTGTAATATAGCTGGAACCTGGCCGGTCCAAGCCTGGGTCATTGTAACTTGCCAAAATCGAAATCTTGCATCTTGAGGTTTTCACATTTCACGAACTCTATTTTACTATACATAGTATAGTATAGTATAGTACTGTATGTAATAATAAGTTGTACACTGACGCGTCACGCAACTGGGAGAGAGATCGAGTCATCCTCCAATAGATGCTGCCTTGACACCCACAACGGTCAACCTCAACAAAATTCAAAAAGCGAGCCAGAGATTTCATAGGCAGTTGCAGAAGATGGCTACAAAATAAGAGGGGGCAAGGATAATATATACTTCTGATCATTAACTTAATAATCTTTTTTGTTTGAGATTATATTCACAACAACATGAGTTATAATTTATACAATATTTAATGACTATTTAATATATGTAAGGGACATTTTGAATTTGGAGGATTTTTATGCACACCAAAGGCGTATTTAGTTTTTCCTGATTGGGTGTATTTAATTAGACAGTAAAAATGAGATGTAGATTTTCAAGGATGAATTCCATGTATGTGTAAAATTCATCTATGAAAGTTTACACCTTATTTTTAATTCCTAACAAGATGTAAAAGATTTATCAATTCCTGGCAAACATATTAACAAATTTTTTTTAAAATACTAATATGTAAATAAAATATTTTGAAGACAACATAGGAAAAGCTTTAGTGGATTTTGTTTATTCTCATTACCAGAAAACAGTTGTTACTAGCGAAAATTTCAGTCCTGATGGAATTACCGTGGACTTTGACACACGGAAGAACGTCATCAGAGACTATTACCGGCGAATTTACCAGTGACTTTTACCTGAAAAATTTGTTGGAAATAGGCTGAAAATTCATAAGCAAATTCGTCAAGGGGGCCCATTATGACGGATTTTTTTGGATTCACCAGAGGATTTTTCCCTTGGTAATGAGCAAAAAAAAATCCCAAAAAAATTACTAAAGGAAAATATCCGCCAATAATTTTTACCAAAACATTAATATTTTTAATTATTGATGGATATTTCTGCCTGTAAAGTCATCAACTTTATTAAAAATAATATTCCAATTTCCAATGGATTTTTTTCTGCTAGTAAAGACAACAAATTCTTCATAATGTAATTGGAATAAAAGATTTATCAATTCCTGGCAAATATATTTTTTATGTTATCTATGAAAGTTTACACCTTATTTTTACTTCCTAATTAGACATAAAAGATTTATCAATTCCAAGCAAACATATTTTTTATGTTATCTAATTATTGAAATCTAATTTTTATTATTTAACACTAATTATAAATATATTTAATAATAAAAAAATATACTTAATAAATAATAAACGCTATGAATTTAAATTCAAAATGTAATATAAATGCAAATGTGGAAAAGTTTACAAACATAAAGTCAATCAAGAAAAGCATGTAGCATCGCCATCATCATCGTCACCATCACCATCTTCATCATCATCGTCATCAAGTCTAGCGGTAAGGAGCAACCTTCCCTCATCTTCTCCCATAAAGACATAATCTTCTTCTTCATCTGATTTCTTATTCTCGTTTCCATCGCCTTCTCCTTGTTTTCCATCTCTTGCATCTAATGTAAGTTCTCTGCATCCTTCTCTTCCATACGATGAAGTTCATGGTTGAGCAAGTAAACTTGCTTGCGGGCTACATAATCATCTCTGGTAGACCCCATGCCTATAGATGTCCTAGAGACACGGGCAATGGACAAACTACTTGCATTAAATGTGCCCATGCTGTAAATGTGGTTCTTGTAAAGACCACCTCTTCCACAATTGGTCCTCACTAATCGTGGACAGCCCTCTAGCTAATCTTTTGCTCCCATTAGGTCGTGGCCTCCTGATAGTGCTACTCGTAGGTGTGCTATAACAAAATAAAATCAACTAAACCTTTATCAAATATTATGAAATAATAAATCAAATATACACAAACAACATATACAAACAATAAGTGTTCAAAACATATATACCCAAGCATTCTTAGAACAAGGATAAGCCCATGTCTTGTCTGCGTTGTGTGTGAGTCTTTCTGAATAACTCACTTTATGTGGGTGCCCTCTTCAGCTTCTTGGTCTACAATTCAAGTAAAACACATAAAACACTAATAAGTACAAATATAAATTTTACAATAGGAATTAAAAAATGTTTGGAATAATGACTAAACCACCCAGAATGCGTAGATTCGATGGTAGTAGAACCATCACAATGGAGAGAGTCACCTTTATGCCAGGCTCTACTCACCTTAGCCTTCAAAGACTTGTCTTTGAATTTGTCACCACTCCAATATCACCGCAAAGTGTCTAGGCTAGCCTGAGTCATCCACTTGGGGTTCTCATCCTGCTACTCCTAGGTGTCAATGTACATCTTGCAGCCTCTTGGCCACTCGGGATTTGAAGAGTTTAAACATGTGCTCTTCATCCTTAGGATGGATAATGAAGTGGCTCTACACATGGAAATTAAAAAAAATAGGGTAATTGAAAGCCTAAAGTAAATCACACATTTGCATAATAAATTATTTTATTTTGTCTTCCATTCAAGAAATCAGTGTTGCTTCTCCTCCCTCGTCAGCTTTGAAGTACTTAATCGGCCATTCATACAATTTCTTAATGGTGTGTGTCACCTCGTGCATGGCCTATGCAGCAAATGCCAAATGCATAACCAAAAGTGCAAAACAATGTTATTATGTATCAAGAAATTATTCAAATTATTACAATACAACTCATGAATTGAAAAATTAAATTACATACCTATTCCTACCGAAATGTATAAGCTCTACCCGTTCCTTGGCGTGGACCCATGTTCTAATTGCTCTAAGGAGCCACCAACTGCCATGCTATCTGCACCCCTTGTGAGTAGTGTGTGGGGGTGAGGACAAGATCCGCTGGAGGTGGTGGAGGTGAAGGCACCACTCCAGTCACATGCCTAAGATTGGGTATCATGATAAACTCCTAATGGGCACGGGATTGTGGCATGGAAGGGCTAGAAGTAGAGATATAGGTGGCAGGAGTGGATGCTTGACTAGGAGGGGTGGTTGTCTAATTGATTAGGATACCCTTCCCTTTGCCCTTGTTTTTCCTTTTAGGTGCAATATTTGAAAAAGCAATGACAATGTATGAAAAATCAATTCAAAATATGATAATTTTAAATAAAAAACAATGCAATAAGTATGAGACTAAACACATCACATTTAATCTAAAAGTTAAGGGCTATCTTCATCACTCTTAGTCTCAACATCATCCTCAAATTCATCTTCTCCATCCTTCTTATCACCACCATCACTTTCTTTGTTTTCCCTCACTAATTGATAAGTAGAAGAATGAAGTATCTCAACCTCAAATGTAAACTTGGCAGTGTCCTATATCAACAACTATCTGACAAGGGATTGGATCATTCACTTGATAAGCATTGTTAGGTAGTTCTTCAACCTCAACTTGACCCCTAGGTTTGGTTTTTATGACCATATTCTAATCCTTTTTGCACTTTTGGAGGTATGGTGGATAATGTACTTGTCTTTCATTTTGGGCAATAATGAAAGGATCATATGCATCGTATCTTTTAGAATGATTCACCTCAGTAATTTTATATTGGTCGTGTATGTGTGTTCCATCAGGATGTCTTGAGTCGTACCAGTCACAACTAAACAACATTACCATTTTTTGAGGTCCACCACCCATATATTCAATCTCTAGTATTTGTTTGATCACTCCATACCAATCACCCTTCCACTACCTACATCCCCTCTGACACAAACCCCCACTATTGTTGTTCTCCCCTGGCCCCATTCAAACATATGAAACTTATATCCGTTCACATAATATGGCCAACTATTTTTTTTGTTAATAGGACCCCAAGCCAAACTTTGTATATAAGGACATGATACATTATTGTTTTCACCAAACACCAACATGAATAATTGAAATTCAAACATCAAAATAGAAGATGGCAACCAGAACATGTGTGTGATTTTGGATCAAATGGTTACTAGTTAGTTAGGTCACATACAAGGGATTTGAACCATGTTGAAAATTGTTCAAGGGTGTGTTGCTCAACAATTTGTTCAAAATACCTAAATTAAATATTGCAGGTCAAAGAATATTTGATTTATGACAATATATCAATAATTAAAAGTGATACATTGATGTCACTTGGATTTTGAATGGTTGCACTTTATCACAGCTGATTAAGATATGCAAATGTGCATCATGTTTCTCTCTGATAGCCAATGTGGTTTGGATTTCCGCAACATGTTTAGGAAGATTGAATACAGCCAACATATATTGAATTGAACTTTCACCTTCATCATTATTCCAACCAACCCTTGTTCTTCTGACTGAACATGTAGCTCAAAGTAATAGGAACAAATGAAAGATGTATAAGAGATATATACCTAACATATGAAACCTTCTATTTGAGCCCTATTTTTCATAGATATCTTGAAACTTCCAATATTTCTTTTGAATGATCCATCTATATTGAACTGGCCCATACACCCGTGCTTCGTATGCCAAGTGTTTGGGCAAGTGTTCCATGGAATCAAAGAACTCTGGAGGAAATATTCTGTCAAATTTGCACAGAATTATAGGGATGTTTCTCTCCATAATTAAGAGATCTTCAACCTTTAGAGTGGACGGGCATAAATCTCTAAAATATTGACTCAACTTAGTCAATGACTTCCAAATAGGAAGAGATAATTCTCTAAATGCAATAGAAAGTAAATATTCTATAAATACATGACAATTATGACTCTTCATGCCAAAAAACTATCCATGTGCAACATTAATGTATCTACCCAAGTTTGAGGCATAACTATCAAGGATCCTCAATTCTTGTACCCACCTACACACAACTTGTTTCTGCACGAAAGTTAGTGTGCAATTGGCCTTCAGCTTACACACACGACCATTTGGCAACTTCTATAACCTCAAATCAAGTCGTTTACAATTTGCTACTAAATCTTTACTTGCTTTCTCATTGTCCCTGTCTTATCCTGTCCATCATAGTGTTCGTGATGTTATCACACCCATTTTTTTTCAACATGCATTAAATCAATATAATGACAAACGAGATTATCACCATAATAAGGCAGCTCCCAAAATATACTCTGTTTGATCCAATTATGATCTACTTTATATTGGCAATCTTATGGATTTACCCAATTTAGTTATCTTTGGAAAGTCTCTAACTCTTTGCCAAACCTGGTTACTACTTAGCCTCATAGGAGGCTCATTACATTCAACCGTCTTCTTTTCAAATGTATCATTCTTACCCCCTAAATTCATGATCAAGGTCCAAAAACTTCCAATGATAGTCAAACAACAAAATTTTCCCACCATGTTTCAATGTGAGTGCCTTTTTATTCTCCATACAAATTGGACATGCTAAAAAATCATTGATAGTCCACATCAATGATACCCTTAGCAAGAAATTTTGTTTCATGGAAATATCATAAGTCTGTACACCTGAATACCACAACTCTTTAAGTTCATCAATCAATGGTTGCAGGTAAATATCAATCTTGGCTTTAGGATTATTGAGGTTGGGGATTGTACACGTTGGAAACATGTAAGGATCTTTCATGCACATTTCAGGAGGGAAATTATGAGGTGTAACAATCACAGGCCAATAGGAATAGGGTTTGCTAAACTGATTATTCCGAGTAAATCCATCTGCACAAAGCCCTAACCTAACATTCCTTGGATCCATAGCAAAATCAAGATAAGATTAATCAAAGTGTTTCCAGGCTTCACCATGGGATGGGTACAACATGACACCATTGTTTCTCCTATTTTCAAAGTATCATCTCATATGAGGTGCTGAACTCATTGAAGTATATGTTAGTTGTATGCCCTAAAGCTAATAAATATATGTATCAATAATTCCTATTAATGGTAATTTATTATTCTTTTATCCATAATTTATGTTTATGAGAATAAGTCTATAAGATACTTGTTAGCTACTTCATTCTCAAGAGTTGAGAATATGAGTGACGGAGTAGTCTAGTACAATATCTTTAAAATAGTTTACGATTATAGGAATTCTAATTAAACGTTATTATTCATGAAGATCATCACCTCTGTTTGTTTCCATGATTAGTATGAGATACTAATGAAGATGGAGTAGTGAATCTCATACTATACAACATCATATGTCAAAATAGATATGTGGACACTTATAGGGTAAGTGGGTTGAACGTGACAAATAGATAAAGTTTACATGGTAATTTTACAAATGTCAATGAAACATTATCTGGATCATATCAATGCATATAATCCTTAAACTCGAGATGGCACCGTTATCTTGCACATAGGCAGCTATAGTTTGATTGTCTATATACTCATGTTATACATTAGTATTAAGTAGTTTGTGGCTATAATTAGTTATGTATGGAGATAGGTGACCAATCAAGATGGAATTCATTACCTCATGTAAATGAGGATAGGTCCTATGGATGAGGGGTTGTTCTTGATCATAAAATCCTTGGCCAAGGTACTTCAACTTAAATAGAAAAGAGTTTCTAGTTCATGTCACATTGATTGAAGAATGAAAAACTCAAAGAATCCATATGATCTGAGCTATAGGGTTTGACATTATCCATGACCCTTGCTGGATTGGGATCCTATAATGAAAGGATTTGAGTACATATGAAATATGATTATTGGTTCACTAGAATGTTCTAATTGATATATTCATCACTATTTGGGTGGTCATGACATGTTGTGCTAGGTGTTACCCATGACTTATGAGAACCAAGGGTATTTTGGGAATTGTATTTTAGGTTTGGAAATAAGCTTCCAATAGAATCAAAGGTTTGATTTTGTGATCTCATTACACACAATAGAACATGTATATGCCAAGAATGAATTAATTCTAATTAATGTAGTTAATTAGAAATTAATTACCGAATTGGACTTGCAATTAGATTAGGGTTGCTAGCACATCACGAAGTCAAATTCAACATAGTGATAAATCCTCAAAAAGGAAAAAGGTTTTATATGGAAAGTCCATATTTTAGAAACTTATGTCAGGGGCATTTTGGTCTTTTCTAGTTTGGGTTAATATAAGACATCAGAGGACCTATATGTGATATTATATTATTTTGGTAAACACCAAAATTACAATAGTCTATTTAAAATAAGAATTATTTGAAAATAAATTAATTCAATTTTTAAATAATTTTTTGATTGAGAATCAATTAAGAATTGATATGTGACATAAATGTCATCCCAATATTTGCACATGCCAAATTATAAAATAAAAAAATCTCTAACACTTTATTGAAGAGAGATGGTGTAGCTCACAATTTTGAAAAGGGAGAAACCAATTTAGCGTATATATCTCTTTGTTATGAGAAAACCACTCCATACTAGTCTAGGTTCCCAAGGTCAACAAAAAAACGGGACTTGGACAAAAGGAGTTTCTTGGCACACTGTATTTGTGTGGACAAGCTAGAGGTCATGCAGTTGTTTGGCTATGTGTTCATGAGACGGATAACTACTCTTTACGGGACTTCGCTACAAGAGGTACGTGTCCTGTTTATTCATCTTTGCTTTAAGCATTTATGTTATCTAAATGATACAAGGTGATACCAACCTCATGAAATATGATTTCATTGAGAGTGTTTTTTGTCCTAAATGAGAGTTCATGTGATGGAAAATTTTTGTTCACTATTGTTTAATATTCCGCTTTAATCTATATTTCCTGAATATACAATTTCTTTAGCCTTGGAATCAAGGTGCAAATAGTGCAATCTTTTATTATCTTCCATTTCCAGATCTTTTGGGTTTGAACCTAAGGCTTTCACAAAATTTGAATTGGGTTAGGTCTACATCATCTTTGTAGTATAACATACATCCCTTTACACAACAATATATTTTTCTGCTTTCAGCCTAAGTTTTGAAATGAATTTCTTAGCCTGATAATAATCCTTTGTAACATAACTAGGTTGTGGACTAATCTCACTCATTAACATTACCTATTGGTCAAATGAATTATGACTTTGGTTAGCTTCTAACCTTATGGCTAACATCCTAACTTAGAGACAAATTTAAGTGTACACACCATTTCCATAGAGGCATATTTATGGCCTCCAATATAGAGAAAAATTTGTCAACCTCAGCATTAGGAGCCTCGATAGAAGGTTCATAATCTGCATGAACTTGAGGACTAACCGCATCATAAATTATTTCCTCATATTGTCTAGAGTTATTCTCCTAATTAATATTTATGGTGACTTGCCCACCAATATTAACAGTACTTGAACTATCTTTAGCATAGGTATTTTCAACACCAACATGTTCAAAATTTTGTGTAGGAACTTCCCATGCAAAGTCCAATCCCAATAATCTCATAAAGCCATCCTTATATAGGTGATAACTAATGGTGTCCATATTAAAATATTTCCTATATTTGCATCTAGCAGGGGCATCTAGTATAGAGGCATCTAACTTTTTGCTCATTCAAAATTGTAATGTCTAACAAGCCACCCTTACAAACCGTTCAACTTCTACATAAAATTCAAGTTTGATTCTCACTGACTAAGGTACACCTTATTATACATCCATAGTCTATTTTCGGAATCATGGTTCTTGAATATGTAATTTAACCTAACAAATTCATTTAAAATTTCAGAAATTAAAATTTATTTAATTATAAATATTTTTCAATAGACCATCTTTTAAACATAAAAAGTCTTTTAAGTAAATAGATTGTCCTCTTTAACTTAATAAAATTTCAGCAGAACCCCCCTTAAATTATGATTCCACTCTTTAAATTAAAAAAAATTTGGCAGAACCCCCTTAAACTAAGACATCCCAAAAAATTGATTTCAATACATACATATATCAATCCCATCAAATAAACTTCACAATTCATTCAAATAAACATTTAAAGATCCTAAAATCGTTCTAAGGCACACCCCTTTATAACATCACAACATGCATATCTTGCAATCTCCACATAAACAATCAATCTCCATAGCAAACAATGCAAATAAGTGGGAAAGACCTCTACACTTTCTCCAATCATGCAATCTCAATTTCCTACAATTCTATCCTAAAAATCATAAGTCTCTATTCTAAAAAAATATAATTAAATAAGGAGAAACAATTAGTGACCTTAAAAAAGACTAAAGAATTATATGCTTCACCAAAGAAATGCTCCAAGTGGATTCAACACTCTTCAACAAAATCAATTAATAAAAAAACTCTCAAATATGACCTACAAACTCTCATATATTAAAATTAATAATTAATAGTTAAACACCTATTATCTAATAATAATTAATAATTAATTAAATTTAATAAAATTGGGGAAGCACTTACCAGTGGGGCGGACAGTGACGACAAGAAGTGGCGGTGGAGGAACAGAGGCATAGTAGCTGAACATATTTGGAAAATAAATAGAGAAAAAATGAAATGGAAAAACCTACCAAATAGAAAAATAAAACGATTAAAGTGGAGGGAACTATAAAAGGATGAGAATGGTGGTCTCCTCACCTTGAATGGCGTGTACAATGGAGATATAGCTAGAAAACCAACCAGTGATGAGAAGAGAGAGAGGGAGAGAGAGAGAGATATGAGAGAGAATGGGGAAGAAGATGGATGCGCAAAGCTTAAGTTCGTGGGTTACCTGGATTTTCGAAATCATTGGCAAGTAATCATGTCAAAATGCGTCATTTCATTAAAAGACATTACTGGTAGATTTTCTTGAATTTCCAGCAAACTTTGCACCGATAATGCATGCAACGATCAGATTTAGGGTTCACTACTTACCATGGAAAAATCTAGTAATGCTAAACTTTAAAAAATTCCATTCAAGTTATCGGTGGGTTTTCTTCCATTAATGGTAATTTTTTTTTAAAAAAAATTTGTATATTCACCAGTGAATTTTCGCTAGTTATGATAATATTTTTAAAAAAATGTCTTCATAAATTACCAGCGAATTTTTCAATAAGGATAATATAAGAAAAAAATAAATTCCACATAAATTACTGGCAAAAAATCCGTCAATAATGGGCATGTGTAGACTTGCGCCATATGGTGTGAGGTTTTGGAGATTACTAAGGGATAATCCAGGAATGGTATTGAACAATTTTTTTTCCTTTTCACATGTTTTCCACCAATAAATCCACCAGGAACTCAAGTGTTTTCTAGTAGCGTTTAACAAATTAGAGATAAAAAAAGTCTTGAACATATCTACTATATTAGCTTTTTTTTTTATCTTATATAACATGACATATAGTAATTTTCTAATTGTCACACTCATATTAATTAATTATGTATCTTATATATATTTTGGAGGGGCAAAATATAAAATATATATATATATATATATATATATATATGCATATATATTAAAAATGTAAAAAGTTTGGGGTAGCCTCAAAGATGTTCGCCTCTATTCATAGGTTCAGACTTGAGAGGAAATATAAGAGACTTAGCAAAACAATCCTGCAAACCATGGTTGACCGATAATCAATCAATTTCCAAGATTACTTCCAAACCAAACATAGGTAAAAATATAAAATTAGAAACAAATTACTTATATCACTAAAGATAAAATGACAATTCAGTGAGTAGAGGCACCTTATATAACTTGTCCAGGTCAAGACTTCTTCCAGGGGCTATTTTATTCAAATAGACAAACTTTTCATATGTTTCTTGCATATCAAGGTTAGAATATACATAAGAAAAAGTGTTTGTTTTAGGGTTGTTGTTGGTTTTTTCCCAGGGAAGAAAAAGGTGGAAGCTTGAAAGGATGTGTTTGGGTTAGGGAGAGATGTAAGGAGATGAAAATATTTGGCGAAACAGGAGCATTTGAGGGAGAGAAAAGATGGAAACTTAGTGACGTGGGTAATGGGAGAGTTTATATGAAGATTATGGAATGTGAATAGTTTCCCCCAAAGTAACTTCCCAAAAACATGTAGACAAACATCATCTTTTTGAACTTTCTTCTAGACAAGTTTGTGACCATCTTTTTGAGCAACTCTCTGATGGACTTTCTGATCAAACATTCTCATTCTAAATCTTTCTAAAAGAACTTTGTGAACACTTGTCAACCCTTCTAAACTCATTTGACCACTCAGATTAAGCTTTTTTGAAGTATTGGTCTCAGATTAAGCACAAGGAAGTCTTTCAAGAGAAATTATATGCAATGTAATACATGTTCAAAAGCATATCATGTGTAGAAGGTTCCTTATATAATATAAATTATCTTTAGCTAAGGGCTTTGTAAATATATCAACAATATGATCTTTTGTGTTACAAAGCATAGCTCGATATCACCTTTTGAACATGGTCCCTTATGGAATTATGTTTTATATCTATATGCTTAGATCTAGAATGTTGTATGAGATTCTTAGCAAGATTAATAACACTAGAATTATCACACAAAATAGGGATTTTTGTGTACTCAGGTTAATGTCTTCTAGTTGATTTCTAACATAGTATTTGTGCACAACAATTTGCAATAGCCACATACTTAGCTTCTGCAATAGATAGAGCTATTGTGTTTTACTTCTTGGAAGACCATGTAATTAGGAAATTACCAAAGAAATAATAGCACCCACTTGTGCACTTCCTTTCTAATTAATGTCTAGCAAAATCTACACAGTATCCTAAAATACAAGCAGTACTTTTCTCATACTAGAGACCAAGATTAGTAGTTCCAACAAGATATCCAAAAATCCTTTTGACAACATTTAAATATTATTGATTTGGGTTAAATTGAAATCTACCATAAATTAATTGAATGTCAAGTATACTAGCAATTAGATATAAGAAAGAACCAATCATACCTCTATAAAGTTTCACAAAAATTTTGTCACCATCCTCATCAGCATCAAGAACTTGAGGGGATGCATAAGGGAGTGCTTATAGGTTTGGATTGATTCATTCTTGAAACTTTTTAGCAAGACCTTGGTATATTTCTTGATGTATTGGATACCATCCTTCTATTGCTTGATTTGAAGTCCCAAAAAGAACTTCAACTCTCCCATCATACTCATCTCAAATTCTCCTTGTGTGAGCTAAGAAAATTTCTTAAAAGAGAATTATTAGTAGCTCCAAAGATAATATCATCAACATAGATTTGTACAGTTAAGCAATCATTTTTTTGATGCAAGATAAAGAGGGTTGTGTCAACATTATCTCATTTAAATCAATTTTCAAATAAAAAATCAGTCTTTCATATCAAGCTCTAGGAGCAAGTTTCAGATGAGCCTTTGTAAGCTTGAACCCATGGTTTGAAAATGATTCACTCCCAAAATTATCAAGACGTTTTACATAAACTTCTTTAGAAATAAATCTATTTAAGAAAAAACAGATTTCACATATATTTGGTAGAGAATGAAACCTTTGTAAGCTGTGAAAGCTAGCATCATTCTAATAGCCTCAAATAATTGCTACTAGTGCACAAGTCTCATCATAACAATTCATTCTTTTTTTATTGTAGCCTTGTCATGCCACCGGTCTAGCTTTGTTTTTTTATCACTTTTTTAGCTTCATTCATTTTTTTAGCTTCATTGTGCAATACAGTATCCAATACCCCTTGAACATCATATAACAGTACCATAAGGCACATAAAACTCGAGAACAATTTTAGAAAAAGTTTGTGGATATGATATGTGTACCTTTATTTAAGATACATTTAATGTGTTAAGGGTGTGATTGATTTAAAATTTTAATATTTTAAAAACATAAGTTTTATTTAAAGGTTTTGAATAATAATAAAAAATATTAATTTGATTTTAATTTGTTAATATGTTCTTAACAAATCCTTTCAAAATATTCTCTTAATATGTTAAGGGTGAGTTTGATCTATTTTTGTTTTTATTTTATAACATTTTTCTTATAATATAATTATGAAAAGTTTATAAAGATGAGAGAATTAATATTAATTGAATGATGGAAAAATGTCAAAGTAGTAGTTAATGTTAAGGATGCAAAATTACAAAGTTGTACTAAATTATAAGTTTCTTTAAATTAGAGGATATATATATATATATATATATATATATATATATATGTGTGTGTGTGTGTGTGTGTGTGTGTGTGTGTGTGTGTGTGTGTGTGTGAGAGGAACATATTTGGACCACTATAGTATATAAATGATCAAGATTAAAAATTATTTAACAGTCATATAATCACTTAAAAAAGTCACATTACTTTATGTTAATCATGATCATTCATATAAGATTCAATGGTAAAATTTACTCATCTCATTTCACAATTAATCATTCCTCTCATTTGATCCTATTACACTCATAATAAAGATTATGTTTTAATCTTTGTCATTAATATAGATCCAATGATAAATGTTTACCCTTTTCATTCTCATAATTAACCATGCAGCTCACTTGATCATCTCCAATATAGATAAATTTTCCTCTTCATTCTATAAATGAACTTAATTTATGTAGAGACTTAAAGCTATATTTCTAAAATAAAAAATAAAACCAATCTTTAACTTTCCATTTCCTTCCCCTTCAATCCCCTTTCCTCATACCCCTCACCATTTGACAAACAATATTTATGGTACGAAAACTTTTGATCACTGTTAATGCGAATCCATCTGATTGTTGGTTTCCTTACACGTAACACCAAACTCTCTATGTTCTTTCACCTTTGTTTTCAAGTATGTTTTTATACCCTTATTGTTACACATTCGCACATTTCGTTTGGAGCTATTTAGCAAGTCTCATGACGAACAGATCACGGAAGCTAGCTGGAAAAAAAAAACAATTGGAAGCATGTTTACTTGTCAAAGCAAACTTTTAGTTTGTGTTAGGATTAGCTTATTCTAAATGCAAAATATTTAATAATATAATTAAATGCTTCTTATAGTAGTTTTATATAAATAATAATAATTTCAAAATAAGTTTTTTTTTTCTCCAAATATATATACCTTGAAAAGCTAGTGATATGGTCGGACCTCTCCCAAACCAGTGAAGCACGTCCACGGATTAGAATTATGCATTTCAGTGAGAATTTTAATTTTTTTTTCCATGGCACAGCTGTCGACAACATGGCAATGAATGCAGCGTGAAGCGATGTCATTTCAGCATTGGGCTGCGATGAAAGCTTGAGTTATTTCAGCTTGGATTACGAGAAATTCTTTCTTACTCTCGGAGGAAGAGATTTCTTCTCCTCCATGGAGGATTTCAACCCTTGATTTTCCTTGAGTGAAACAGAGAGAAAATGTGTGACGAACAAGATCAACGGTCGGAGTTGTGTCATTTTAGAAGATGATTTCCATTGGGAGGAAAGAAGAATTTTTCTTGGAGTACATGAGCTTGAATCAAAAGATTTTACGTGGCCGAACAATTTTGACTTTAGTTCAAATGAGACACTATTTTTAAATTGGATTTTGATAATTGGCGACCTTAAGATATTAGGACACTGACTAAGATTTTTAAAGTAGAAATTTTTTATTAAACAAATAAAATATTTAAGTTATTGATATATTTAATGTATTGGGAGCATAAAAAAATTTCAGCACTGAAAACCTTAACTATTAGCTAAACCCCTTTAAATTATAGCAATAATATTTTTCTCTACCCGTTTTAGGCATTTTGACCCTGATGTTCTCCAACGGAGCAGCCTTAGTATTTTCAAATGACAGCAGTGAACTAATGATAGTTTAATCTTAACCAAATATATTATTTTGATGATCTAAGGTTTTCTATGATGAAGAATTAGAGTTTGTGACAAAATTAAACTCATTCTTGAAGTTTCTGAAATATAACAATTTTAGTTTGGGGTGTTCAAAATTTGCGCTTACCCATTAATTTGTCTACAGCTAAAACTTCTCAGGTAAGGTTTATATTTTGTTTTTTTACATAAATAAAATAAAATAAAAATAACAAATTGCATACATCCACTAACTTTCATCTGTTTAGATATTGATATGATTCAGCCTTGTTTGAGTTGAATGACTTGAATTAACAACTAGTATAAACTTGGATCAACTTCACTTTCAGGTTGGAGTTTAGGGTTGTGATTGAGTTTGTTTTTGTTTAATCAGAAAAGTATAGACGCCATTCTCAAGAGAGGATGAGAAGATGAGTGATAAGTCTTAGTTAGATTGCCACAAGTTACGTTGCATTGATAAAATCAGATTTAGTTCTTTGTCCAAAAACAAAAAGGAAGTTCTCACAATGGGAGAAAACTCAAAAGAAGTCTACTCATAATATGTCTTGTATTTTACATTGAGTTCCTATTTATAATCTTAAGTGGACTAGAAACATTGAGTTGTAACCTTTACACAATCCACTAAGCATTAAAGTCCCATTATCATTGAAAACACAAGTAATTCACCCATTATTTATCATAATTGCCTAGAAACTCTTAAAACAGACTTTGAAAACAACTAAAAAGCGTATGAAATTGGAGACATTAAAAGATGCATGAAAATTACAAGAAAACAAGACAAATTACACCTAATTAAAACTAACTATTCTAACCCAATCTATTTGCAACTTGATCACTCGAATTAGGCTTCATGTTGGGTCTTCAAGTGATTTCTTCATGTTGGACTTGGCTATCCTTCAAGCTAAATAAGAGTGGTCCATTTCAGGAGCTCCTGTTCAACCAGATTGCTCTTGGTCTTTGCTTCCATGACTAGGCCTTGCAAAGCTTCTTTTTACCTTTTTGCTTTAGCTCTGGTCATTGGGCCATCCACACCTTGTAACTGATCTTGAACATTGTTGGCCTTGGTTGAATTCTCATCATTCCTTACCTCTTGAAAACAATTCGTCTTCAAATCAAGCTCATCACCTGCATCAAATAAGTATAGATCTATTACATTGAAAGTAGCACTAACTTGATACTCACCTGGAAGATCAAGCTTGTATGCATGGTCATTGATCTTTTCAATCACTTGGAAAGACCCATTTCCTCTTGGTTGTAGCTTAGAATGCCTCTGGGCAAGAAACCTCTCCTTCCTCATGTGAACGAAACCCAATCTCTTGGCTCAAAAGTCACCTTCTTGTGCCCTTTGTTGGCTTGATGAGCATACTGCCATGTTTTCTTCTCAATCTGTTGTTTCACCTTCTCATAGAGTTGATTGATAAATCCAACCTTCTTTTTGCCATCTAGGTTACCTTACTCTCTCATTGGCAAAGGGATCAAATTTAATGGAGTCAAAGGATTGAAATCGTAGACCACTTCAAAAGGAGAGTGATTAGTAGTAGAGTGTGTTGCCCTATTGTAAGCAAATTCCACATGAGGAAAATATTCTTCCCAAGACTTTAGATTCTAACTAATCATAGCCCTTAACAAGGTTGAGAGGGTTCTATTCACTACCTCATTTTTCCCATCAATTGGTGGATGACAAGTTGTTGAGAAAAGGAGCTTGGTTCTTAACTTGTTCCACAAGGTACTCCAAAATTGACTTAAGAACTTGGTATCATGGTAAAAAATAATGCTTCCACGCCATGCAATCTCACCGCTCCTTTGAAAAACAATTTAGCAATTTGATGGCATCGTCCGTTTTGTGACAAACTATGTGTAGGTTAAAAAGTACGAGAAGGGGGATTGAATCATTTTTTCACTTTTCTTCCTTTTTGTTTCTGAAAAACTAAAACAAAAATTATCAAATGTGAACTTGAAGTACAACAGAAATATAGTTAGTAAGTATCAGAAAGTAACTTTCTAAACTAAAACAAAGGTACGAAAACTAATTTAAAGTTGTTTTTCATAAGAGCGTTGATAATAAGCACATAATAGAATATAAAGGAGATTTAGGGAAAAGAGAATCTACAAGGAATTTTATGATTCGACCAACCTCCTACATCCAGTTCTTAAGCTTCCAAGTTCCACTAATCAACCCTTTTCTTTATCCTGAAAAAGTTAGATAGCCTTTCAATAGCCTTTTCAAGCTATCTCACGTGACCAGTATCACACTCTATTGTCACTCCTAAGTAGTATTTGACTACCCTATCCAAGCTAAGCTCACAATTATCACTATTGGATCAAGGTACAAAGATATTTGAAGATTGGTTCACTCCAACTAGCAAACACTAAAGTTTTCTTAGAATAATACAGTGTATGAGCTGAAAACTTGAATGACTTCTTTCTAATGATTCTTCCTAGAAAGAAAATGTTATCTAATTGGAACTTAGAAAGAATATTTTTACAAAAGTAGAAACTGATTATAACAACTTTATAAAAAATAAAGGAAATTTATTGTGTTCTTCAGCTATTCATCATAAAGTCTTGACCAAAATTCTTTTGTTGTAATCACATTATCTCCTTTTATACTTGATCTCTCATTTATGACCGTTGCCCTTGATTTATTTTCCTAGTGACAGGTATTGATCTTCTTTTTGTGTCTTGGAAATGCAGCCTAGAAGAGTAGCTTGGTGTCAGAGCCACTTTTGCAGTTATAGAGACCCTTGCCAAATAGAGGTTTCTAAGTCCATCTTCAAAAACTACTTTTTCTTTCTGAATGATGTTTTGAACTTTTTCTTCTAGAAGCTTGGACCGTTGACCAAGTTAAAAGTGAGATGTCATTGTCATCCTTTTTTGGGTTTGACTTTAATTTGAAATTTGAATTTCCTTCCTATTTTGTAAAGGTGCACCGTTTAAAGGTAAACGTGCTTTCTGAAGGGTTGTATCAATTTCTAAACATTCATTTGATTTTCAAAGCTTCAATCAGAGCTTGTTGCACATTATATCATCATGATTGGAGACTGGAACCATAACTTGCTTCATAGGATAATGGAATTCTTCATTACATATAAAATTATGAAGATGAATGCTACTTTCTGAAGATCTAGACTTATCTCTAGTTCTTGAAAGCTTTTCTTCGTGCATTAAGCATAGTGATGTCCATTTCAAGGATTATTTTTCACTTCATTTAAGTTCTGAATCTTTTTGAATGAGATTAAACATGTTTACACATGACATCATGAAAATGAAACTTGTTTAAGGGGCTTGTATGTCATCAAGAATAGTCCTATTGATTGCTTAAGAAGCTCAAGAAAAATACTAGTCTTTCAATAAAATATTTTAACAAAATTGGTTTGTTGTCATTCAAAACTCTAAGCAATAATATTTTCTGAAAGGTTCTGAAGCTAACACTATGAAGTGTGCCATCTTTGAAAACTTATCAACAACAACAAAAATAGAATCTTTGCCCCTCTTGGTCCAAGGCAAACCCAATACAAAGTCCATAGAATAATCAGTCCAAAGGGAATCAGGAATAGGTAATGGAGTATACAATCCATGAGGCAACCTTGGATTTGGCCTTTTTGCAAGTAATACAATTACCACAAATCTTTTCTACATACTTTTTTCATTTAAGGCCAAAAGAAATGTTCAACCAAGGTATTTAGAAACTTACTAATCCAAAAGTTACTCATTAAACCCCCTCCATGAGGCTCTTTAACAAGCAATACATGCAAGGAACAATTAGGCACACAAAGTCTATTTTCCTTAAACAAATAACCATCATGCCTAAAAAAATCCTTTTCTGACCCTTTTTCACAAGCAATTTACAATTATGCAGAATCAAAATCATTTATGTAAAGTCTTTCAAATGCTAAGCAATTTTTCATCTAAAGTAGAAAAAAGTGCATACCTCCTAGAAAATGCATAAGCCACCACATTTTCCTAATGATCACATAAGGGAATTGTTCCATAAATTCAATCCACTTGCCATGCCTTTTATTTACCTTTCCTTGTCCTTTTAAATGTTTCAAGGATTCATGATCCATGTGCACCACAAATTCTTTTGGCAAAAGATAATGTTGTCAAACCTACAAAATTCTCACCATAGCATACAACTCTTTGTTATAAGTGGAGTAATTAAGTTTAGCTCCATTCAATTTCTCACTAAAGTATGCAACATGCCTACTTTCTTACATTAAGACAACCCCTACACATATACCCGAAGAATCACACTCAATTTCAAAAGATTTAGAAAAATCAGGTAAGACAAGTAAAGGTGCTCCACTCAACTTTTCTTTAAGGATATTGAAAGTCATCTCTTGCTCTTGTCTCCATTTGAAACTAACATTTTTCTTGACAATTTCGGTCAATGGTACAGCTAGTGTACTAAAATCCTTGACAAACCTCTTATAAAAACTAGCTAGCCCATGAAATCTCCCCGCCACTCAAACTCTTAGGTGTAGGCCATTCCCTTATTGCTTTTACTTTTTCTTCATCTGCTTCTATCCCTCTAGAACTAACAATGAATTTGAGAAATTTTACTTGTTGAGTGCAAAAGGAACATTTTTTCAAGTTAGCATACAACCTCTCTTTTCTCAATGCAAGTAAGAAACTAGAGATGTCAAAACGGGTAAAGTCCGTTGGTTGGTCCGCCAAACCCGTCATTTTTAGCAGGCTGGGTTGAAGTTTTGAGTCCGTCAAAATTCAACCCGCCTAACCCACCCCGCTTAACCCCGGGCTTAGGCTTGGGCGGGCTTGGCCGCGGGCCAAGACTTTTGTATTTTTTTAAAAAAAATCATAATTTATTGATAAAAAAGTAAGAAATATATGACTAAAAAAGAAAAAAGTAAGAAATATATACATTTACCAATATAGTATCACTATATAGTTGATATTATTCACTCAAAGTTAAAACTTAAAAATAAAACAGTATCATAACTCACAAATAACACTATTACCAATAACATTTTTTAGTCAAAATTAATATATAATTGTTATGAACCTTGAAAAATTGGGTATATATAAATAAAAAATATTTTTTAAAATATTTTTTAAAAAAATTCATCAAAACATTAAAAAAATATTTTTTTGAATTTTTTTTAATTTTTTGACGGGCTAGCCCGCCAACCCGCTCTAAAATGGGCTGCTACTATTTCAATCCATTTTATTTTGGGCCAACCCGCCCGCCCCATTTTGACGGGCTTTTGGCGGGCGGGGAACCCGTTTTGACATCTCTATAAGAAACGCCTTAAATGCTCAAGATGTTCACCTAAGCTCTTGCTATAAATGAGGAAATCATCAAAGTAAACAACTACAAATTTTCCAAGAAAAGCACGCAAAGTATAATTCATGAGGCTCATGAATGTACTATGAGCATTAGTTAAACCAAAAGGCATAACTAACTATTCATACAACCCATATTTAGGTTTGAAAGTTGTTTTCCATTCATCCCCTTCTTTCATCCTAATTTGATGATAACTACTTTTCAAATCAATTTTGGAAAAAATAGCAAGAACCATGTCATTCATCAAGCATATCATCTAATCTAGGGATTAGATATCTATACTTTATAGTGATTTTGTTGATGGTTGTGCAATCTGTACACATCCTCCATGATCCATCTTTCTTTGGCATAAGAATAACATGTACAACACAAGAACTCATGTTTTCCCTCACCCATCCTTTTTCCATTAGCTCTCCAACTTGTTTTTGAAGTGCTTTTACTTCCTCGGGATTAGTTCTATTGGCTGGCCTATTAGGGAGTATAGCCTCAGAAATGAGATCAATTTGGTACTCAATTCCTCTCAAGGGTGGCAAACCACTTGGAACTTCATCCAGGAACACATCCTCGAATTCCTTCAAAAGAGATACAAAAGAACTAGGCAAAGAAGTTTGATCAATGTTAGAGTTTAAACAATCTTCCTTATACAAAAGTACAAGTAATGATTGATGAGAAAAACAGGCCTTGATCTCACATCCTTTTGCAATGACACTAATGTTTTTACTCTTTTTTTCTTACTCACCACTCTCATTGCCCACTCCAAATAGGCTTGCGGATCAAACTTCCCTTGAAATGGAGGAATTTTGATGTTAATTCTTCTAATTTCATCACAAGAATTTATTTTTCTCCTATTATGCCTAATGATCCTTCGTCTCCTTGTGTTTTGATCACCTGTCTCTTCCTCTTCAAATTGGTTATTTGTTTCATCTTAAGAAGCATGCTGACTACCAGTTGTATGATTTTCCACCCTATCTATGCTCTCAAGGAGTTCTTCAAATTTTTTATTGAATAGATTTTCTAGATAGCCAATCAATGTTTGTATTTGAAAAGCAGATAATCCTCCACCTTGTGATGAATTTGTCGTTTCTTGCCATGTTAGCTAACTGAGACTAAAAGAATATAAGACCTCACAAAACTCACAAAGTGTTTACACTCTTGAAATATGACATTGACACTCGTGTATGTCACTCAAAATTGGCTTTTGACTAGAATGCTCTCTCCAGCCTTTTTCCACTCAAACTTCCACTTATGAGTTCTTAAGAAAGAACCTGATCAATGATCCTCTTAAGGCAATAGATTTTGATCAAAACAAAGAACTTAGAATAAAGGATGACTATAAGAACTGAAATAAGGAATTTTGTCACAACTTACTAGAACATGTTCTAGTTTGTTTTCTTCTTCTTTTTCTTTTTCTTTTGTATTAACATTTTTTTTTGATAATGTTGGAGACAAAAATAAATAAAGCAACTTCAGACCTGAATTACAAGGAAACCTGCTCTAAATACCAAATGATATGATTCAGTTTTGTTTGAATTGAATGGCTTGAATCAACAACTAGTATAAACCTGGATCGCCTTGCACTTTCAGGTTAGAGTTTAGGGTTGTGATTGAGTTTGTTTGTGTTTAATTAGAAAGATATAGACACTACACTCAAGATAAGATGAGAAGGTAAGTGATAAGTCTTAGTTAGATCACCACAAGTTGCGTTGATGAGATCATATTTAGTTCTTTGTCCAAGAACAAAAGGGAAAATCTCACAATGGGAGAAAACTCAAAAGAAGTCTATTCATAATCTGCCTTATGTTTTACATTGAGTTTATATTTATAATCTTAAGTGGATTGCAAAAACATTGAGTTGCAACCTCTCCAGAATCCACTAAGCATTAAAGTTCCACTATCACTGAAAACACAAGTAATTCACCCACTATCTATCATACTTGAATACCAAATGATATGATTCAGTTTTGTTTGAGTTGAATGGCTTGAATCAACAAATATTATAAACCTGGATGGCCTTGCACTTTCAGGTTGGAGTTTAGGGTTGTGATTGAGTTTGTTTGTGTTTAATTAGAAAGATATATACACTATACTCAAGATAAGATGAGAATGTGAGTGATAAGTCTTAGTTAGATCGCCACAAGTTGCGTTGATGAGATCATATTTAGTTCTTTGTCCAAGAACAAAGGGAAAATCTCACAATGGGAGAAAACTCAAAAGAAGTCTATTCATAATCTGCCTTATGTTTTACATTGAATTTATATTTATAATCTTAAGTGGATTGCAAAAACATTGAGTTGCAGCCTCTCCAGAATCCATTAAGCATTAAAGTTCCACTATCACTGAAAACATAAGTAATTCACCCACTATCTATCATACTTTGAATACCAAATGATATGATTCAGTTTTGTTTGAGTTGAATGGCTTGAATCAACAAATAGTATAAACCTGGATCGCCTTGCCCTTTCAGGTTGGAGTTTAGGGTTGTGATTGAGTTTGCTTGTGTTTAATTAGAAAGATATAGACACTAAACTCAAGATAAGATGAGAATGTGAGTGATAAGTCTTAGTTAGATCGCCACAAGTTACGTTGATAAGATCATATTTAGTTCTTTGTCCAAGAACAAAAGGAAAATCTCACAATGGGAGAAAACTCAAAAGAAGTCTATTCATAATCTGCCTTATGTTTTACATTGAGTTCAGCCTCTACAAAATCCACTAAGCATTAAAGTTCCACTATCACTGAAAACACAAGTAATTCACCTACTATCTATCATACTCTGAATACCAAATGATATGATTCAGTTTTGTTTGAGTTGAATGGCTTGAATCAATAAATAGTATAAACCTAGATCGCCTTGCACTTTCAAGTTGGAGTTTAGGGTTGTGATTGAGTTTGTTTGTGTTTAATTAGAAAGATATAGACACTACACTCAATATAAGATGAGAATGTGAGTGATAAGTCTTAGTTAGATCGCCACAAGTTACGTTGATAAGATCATATTTAGTTCTTTGTCCAAGAACAAAAGGGAAAATTTCACAATGGGAGAAAACTCAAAAGAAGTCTATTCATAATTTGCTTTATGTTTTACATTGAGTTTATATTTATAATCTTAAGTGGTTGCAAAAACATTGAGTTGTAGCCTCTACGGAATCCACTAAGCATTAAAGTTCCATGATCACTAAAAACACAAGTAATTCACCCACTATCTATCATAATTGCCTAGGAACTCTTAAAATACTTAAAACTGACTTTGAAAACAAATAAAAAGCTTCTAAAATTGGAGAAATTAAAAGGTCAACTAAAATTACAAGAAAATAAGATAAATTACAACTAATTAAAACTAATTATTCCAACCCAATCTGTTTGTAACTTGACCACTCGAACTAGGTTTCATCTTGGGTCTTCAAGTGACTTATTCATGTTAGACTTGGCTATCCTTCAAGCTGAATAAGAGTGGTCCATTTGGGGAGCTCATGGTCAATGAGATTTCTCTTGGTCTTTGCTTCCATAACTAGGCTTTGCAAAGCTTCTTTTAGCCTTTTTGCTCTAGTTCTTGTCATTAGGTTATCCACACCTTGTAACTAATCTTGAATATTGTTGCCCTTGGTTGAACTCTCATTAGATATATGTCATGCTTTTTATATAATAGAATTCAGCTAAAATGACTTTCATACAAAATTTAAAATTTCAAAATGAAACACGCGAAAGTTGACTAAAATCAACTTCAGGACAAGGCTTGCAATCGTCACTTTTGACACAATGGTCAAATCCATCAATATCTTTTGCTTTTGCGGTGTTGACTATAACAGAAGTTGATTATAATCAACTTTCCTAAGAGTTGTCAATGAGTAAGAAAAGTTTATTATAATCAACTTTACAAAGGGTGTTAGATGTTTGAGAAATCGATTATAATTGACTTCATCGCACAATTTGTATATAAAAGTAGGACAATTCACATTGATTTTCTCAAAAATTCAAGAGAGAAAGAATGGAGAAGGCAGTGGCTAACGAAGATTTGAAGGTGGAAAAAGGTAGTGGCAGGAGTGTTGTGCTAGTAGCCATGAAGAATAAAATGTATCGTCTTAATGCTATTGACTACATTGTAGGCAAACTAGTAGTGTAGGTAATTTTATTTAATTTTGTATTCTTTAACATTGTATTTTATTTTATCTATTAATTTATTGTAGTTCAATTTATTATATCATTAATGTTTAATTTTTATCATTAATGTTATTAAATTTTTTTTTTGTTTTATGGTAATGTGTATGTTAAATTTATTTTAGTTTTGGAATTTGGTAGCATATTTTAGTTTAATTTGTGAAATGTAATAAATTTAAGTATGTTGTAGTTTAATTTGCTTTTATTTTATTTTATTAGTGTGATCTAGTAGAATGTTATAATGTATATTATAATAGTAGTTCAATTTATTATCAATAAGTAGGGACAAATTTATTATTAGTATTCTATATTATTTTATTATGAGAACCTAAATTACTAATTAGTGACCTATGCAATGCACGAGGTTGATATCTTATTTTTCTATAATTTGCATCCATATCTCTAATTATATTACAACCTATTAATTGTAGATATGTGTAACATCCTCACAAGTATAACATCATCCTTTAGCCATAACATTAGCCTTAAGAGTTGTTACTTATAATTTAGTGGACCTTACTTAAGTATCTATAGCAATTTTGATTGATTCACGTAATAACTAATTCGTAATTCTCAGAAACATGTGAAAAAGAAGCAAAGTATTCATTAAATAAAAATCCAAGTGCAAAAAGGCTCTGCTATGAGCTTTAATATATACCTCTCTATTTATATAATTACAAACATATATATATATATATAATAAAATGAAAAGAGACTTCAACAATCGGGCTACTACATAACAAATTTTTCTATGGTGGAGCTTCATATCTCCCTGAGCAATCTAAAGACAACATAGAAATAGAAAACATAGGGGTGAAAATCCTAAAATTTTCAATAGGGCATCCCCAAAATTAAATGCATATTAAAATCCAAGTTATCGTCATCATCCCAGCCACTTCGGTTTATTTAAGAAAAACATGGTCATGCAACACACATCAAGGTTCATTTTTAACATTCAAAATCATCCTTCCGAAGTGGGTTCCTTTATTATTAAATCCCTTAATATACATACATCATCATATAAAGCATATATTGTTAAGTTTCAACTTAAACATATTGGTCTCAATATGTGTTAAAATCATTCATTCACTTAGCACATAAGATAAATGACTACTTAGGACAATTGCTACTTTGACTTGTCTTGGCGTCAACCATGGTGGCTTAGACCACTCTAGAGTAATAGACGTTTTTCAAGGTTGAGCTCATTCCTATATGTGATCATTAGATTTTCTTTCCAGTTCAAACAAATATATTCCTAGCCAGGTTTGCTCCTCGACTCAATTCAAGGGTAATAAGATTTACTCCTATAACGGATTTACTCTAGGCCCAATAAGACATAATCTCATGTTTTCTCGCACATATAACCAATTGTAATAAGTATTCACATCTAGATGTGCCTAGCATCATCAAAAGTTTACATAACACAAATGAGATCAATTCATAAACATTTTGTCCTCTTTTTAGCTAATCTAGTATGCTATCAGAATTTCGATTCTAAATAAAATTATGGTTAAATTTCTAAACATGAACAAAACAAATCAAAACTATTTTTCAGAGATAATTCAATATATCAATGAAACCTTGTAAAATTTTAAAAACATAATAAGGTCTCTAGCTATATTAACAAAATTTCAGAATTTCGAAGGTTAGAATTTATTTAATTTTCAGCCAACAATCGAAGTCTCAATATTTATACCCTATCAAATGAATAGATAAAATCGTACAAAAATCTAGGGTTGGACTTTAAGATGTCTCAATTCCTTGAAAAAATTTCAACTCAAAATTCGATCATTTAATATGGTAACAAAATTAGACAAAATTCAGGACCATAAACTTGGCTTGTTGGGTAGAAACCCTAACCCTTTATGTTTTCAATTTTTTCAAAATAGTAAAAATGCTTAAAATGACTCAAGAAAATTTCTTGAAATACTTCCATATGTTAGTTTCATCATATAAAAATTTTAGTTCAAAATAACATCTCCAATCATGTCAAAAAAATCATGAAATTTGACCTACTTGCTTGAAATTTGAGTTTTAGCAACACAACACAGAACTTTCTTTGAGAAAAAGAGTTTTCTAACAATATCCAAACACTCTACCAAATTAAACACATCAATATCCATGTCTAAAAATTCAATAAAACAGAAAATCTCAAGCCAAATCATTCAAATAAATTTCAAAATCAGTTTGAAGGAAAATAGGTTAAATAAAACCCTACTTGGCCTTTTGAAAGATTAAGGTCTGTTTAGTTTGAGTTTTCATTTTCAATTTTCATTTTTAGTTTTTTTCAGGATTTTGTGAAAGAAATACTAAAAATTGGATATGAAAATTGAAAACTGAAATTTTTAGTTTTCAGAATTTTTAGTATTTTTTACAAAATCTAAAAAATTAGAAAACTGAAAATGAAAACTGAAAATTGGAAACTCAAACCAAACATGTCCTAAGCCTTTGTTCTTAGTTTTCTTCCAAGGTTCTCCACCAAATTCTTGATCTACCTCTCTCAAATACTCTTGTGACACAGCAAACAATAGTTGTTTTGATGATATGATGAGGTGAGGGTTTGAGATAAAGAGTTGATTTGGAGTTTACAAGAGATAGTATGTGATTTGAGCTTTTGATTATGGAGTTTTTGGATGAAATCTTGAATTTCTAGCTAGGGTTCTTGGTTTACTAGAGGAAGAAAATGAAAAATGGCTGAATTTGGGGGCTTGGCTGAAAATATAGGGTAGAGAAATGTTAAAGTGTTGGTCTTATTAATGTTGTGATAATTTGTGTAATAAATTCAATTTGTAAAATTGTTTTTCTTCAAGATAAATACATGTATTTTTGGAAGCATCCTATTGGTCCCTAGAAAAGATAATGGTGTGGCTTCTTCTAAGCCACACACTTGTCCTACTAGGTGTCCCACTCATACTGCAATTTTCATAAGTGAGAAACTACACATCATAATTTAACCAAAAGGTAAAATACGTACCTAAAGCAGATCCTGTCAAAAATTTAATTCCAATTCTAAAATTCTCATTTCTAACCTTTCCTACCATTGATCCTATATTTTCTCAATTTCGGGCATCTCCAACCCAATTGTAGGGTTTTGGTGGTCTTACGGGCTTGTGGGCCCGCATAGTTACCATTTTTTTTTTGTTTATCAAGCCGTTCTTATCTTGCCTAATCCTATCAAAATCATAAAACTCTAATTAATGAAGTCTAAATAAAATTTTTGAGATAAATTTTGGGGTGTTACAATATGCCTATGTCCTTACGTTGCTTCTAAGCATTTAAGAAATATTAATTATGAGAAATAGTGATTGTTATATTCATAAAAAAATAATAATAATTGTTATAAATATGATAAATTGAAAAATATTATACATTAATTTGGAATATAATTTTAAATTCAAATTTTGAATTTATAAAGCGGAACAATAATTTGTTGGAGTAAAAATGTAGATATGGAAGGACAATGATTAAGCATTACAATAAATATAAATTGAATAATGAAATCTGAATTTTTTAAAATGATGGAGAGATATTTTAATAGCATATTATTTAAGAAGACTTATTGAGGGAAAGGATCAAGACAATATGATTGTGAATTTGAATAACCTCGTTCTCCCACTTTAAAACTTATTTGATTTAATTTATTCTTGTGAATATGCTTAGAAAATTTATAATTCAGATATTATTAAAATTTAAAGATATAAACTATTTCCCCATTACTCTATTGTGAATTTATTAATATTACTTACTA
This sequence comes from Dalbergia oliveri, assembly GCA_030441495.1. NCBI lineage: Eukaryota > Viridiplantae > Streptophyta > Magnoliopsida > Fabales > Fabaceae > Dalbergia > Dalbergia oliveri. The sequence continues at coordinate 27,357,130 of JAMLFY010000008.1, forward strand.
TTGATAGGGAATCATGTATTGACCAAATTACGAAAATTAGTATTAATTCTTGTATCAATTTATAATTAGGACTTATATCAAATTAGACCAGATTATAGAAATTAGTATCCATTTATAATAGGCTTATAAATTTTATAATCAGCATCTTTTGCCAATTTAACTGATTATAAATTAAGTTTCCATTTATAATTAGCACATAGTAAATCAAAATATAATAAATCAGCATCACAAACTAGTATTAATGTTGGTAGTAAAATCTGGAATATTTATTTAATTTCATTCAAAAAAAAAATCAAATCAAAATCTGAGTAGCATAATTAAGTAGTCAATTTTAAACTTTGTTTCAATAAAAAGAACAAATAAATAGGTTATCATATTTATTATTACTTAAATGATAAAAGAAATATTTAATGAAATAATGATAATCTTCAATGATATTTTAATGATATAATAATTACAATTATGATCTTTTTAAATGATTAATAATTGAACTAAATTTATGAAAATGGTGGATGATGCACTAATAATAAGAGAAAAAGAGTAGGAGAATCACTATTTAACAAAATGCATAGCTTAGGTAAACTAAAATAGTACCTGAAGAAAATAAGTATTCATAGAGTATGATAGTAACTTCTAAACGAAAAGTCCTCCAAAAGGCATATTGAAAATAATACAGAGATGCAAACAATAAACAAAACTTAACAATTTAGCTTGACATCCATGATTTCCTATGCTATTCAAATTCTATAGATGTAAAAATGCTAGTCTTTAAGGATGTGCCACATTACAGATTCTTCAACATTATTTATACTATTAAGAAAATACTTGTGCATGCTGATTTGGAATGTTATCTTGAAGCACACTATGCAGGAAGACAACATTATGCTGATACTCTGATCTTACAAAGATTGATGCATGCGGAGGGGAGACTTGCTTAGGATTTTGGGGATCTCCTAAGAATTTGATGTTGTCGTTATTAGTAGATACTTTAGCAGTGATCATTTCCCTAGGTATTAGTTATGATGTCTTTATCCTTTTTTTTTACTTTTCAATTGCATTAAAAAAATGAAGAGCAAACATTGACAGAAAAATGAAATTATACTATGCATAAATAAATGCATAATAGTTTGATTTCAAAAATAGTATAAACCAATGACAAAAAAAAATACCATAAATCATGGAACCCATATATATATATATATATATATATATATATATATAATGGATTAACACAACAATTGAGAATAAAACCAAAAGCAAATAATTATAAAATAGTTTACATAGAAAATTACATGAACTGGTGCATCAAGACAATAATAAAAAGCAAATAATTGTATTGTTGCTACCCCATACTCAGTGAGTCTTTCTTTGTTTCTAATAATCAAAAAAACCAAAAAAAAAAAAGAAAATTGAAACCATGAGAGCAACATGTCACAGGAAAAAATGATGGTGATCAGTTTATATGGGAAAGTTTAAAAAAAAATTGGATATTGATGCTTAACTTGGATAAAGATTATTTACTTTTGATATTGAATATAAATTTATGATTGATAAAATTGATATTTTTTAATTAATTATGATTATAATTGATATCTCATAATTAATTATGATTTATGTGATTGATATTTGTTTATTGCAATGCAGTTCTACTATTAAATACTAATAATCTTCAATGATATTCTAATTATATATAATAGTTACGATTATATTTTTTAAAAATTATTAAATTATTAAAGTTATAAAAATTATGGACCTTAACTAACTCTAGAAGCAACACGTGGAAAACTTTCCTTCAAAGTAGTCTTAAATATTAGTATTATTATATATTATAGATTATTAAGATTATAAAAATTATGGGCCCTAATTAACTCTAGAAGCAATACGTGGAAAACTTTCCTCCAAATAAGTCTTAAATATTAGTATTATAAATTACAGATTATAGATTAGTATAGTTATTAAACATAATTTGAAATATGATAGTGTAAATAGACAAGAGTTTAACACAAGTTTTAATAAAGGGCACTTTAGGAATATTGAAATAATGGCATTAAAAATGAAGCAATAATAGATAGAAGAAAGTGAATATTTTCACTGCCTCAATTTTAGTATAAAAGTTACTAAACATATATCATATGACACTAACTCAATTTTAATCAAAACTAACTTTACAAAATTAAGATGATGTTATCCCCAATTTGTAAATTCTAATTCAAATCCACACTTAAATCTTCATTTTACCTTAGTTGGGAGAAATTGATTTTTTTGTTAGTTGTATTGATTTCCTTTTTCATATATCTCACTGACGCAATGCAACCCAATGTCTAAGATATTATTGCCCATTTTTACAAACCCTTTCATTTTTTTTCTTTCTATTCTAAAGTAAAGTAAGATGATAAAAGAGTTTTTTTTTTTTTGATAAAAAGCAAGGAAGTTTAAGTCCCAAAACTTAGAGTAGTAAATATCATGGCCCCTTTCCAAAAGAGTTCTCTTGGTTTTGGACCCCCAATTTTGCAAGTAAAACTTGCCCTGAATTCAACAAAATTTCATTGAGCTAATCCTATTCGGTATAAAAGAGCTATTTCTTATTTTTGTTTAAGTACCCCTTAACTAATAAATAGATGAAACAAGCGTGATATATAATCTTTACAAGGAATCAAGGATAGAACAACATTGCAATTTATGTCGTGCCTTATTATTAGATTGTGTGGCATTCTTGTTTGCGTCTCTTTATCTCTTTTTTCAAGCAAATGATTCATCAGTTTTCGTCATTCATGTTTATAAATTGGTTGAATTTTCTAATGATAATAAATGAAACCTTCGTGTAAAACTTCACAAGCGGTTATGCTTGCGTTTCGATCTTAATTTATTTATTTATTTATTTTATGTCAAATTATTAGCTGTCACTTACTCATTTTGGTTGAATTTTAAATGCTCAGAAGATTGCGAATTTGCAACCCGCCGCCAATGGAATGTATGCAATATATTAGTAACATTTGCTGATTACTAGATGATTTTGACGCCTTAACTGATCTTAGATGTAACCAGTGAAGGCTTTGACATATGCGTCCATGGCGTCTTCAATTTAATTATATATATACCATGACATCTATGCGATTATTTAACTCAGATTATTACTATTATTTTTTTGGGTCGTCAACTAAGATTAGGTGGGGAATATTATCTTCGACATTTCATTGTAAGTCCCCTTTTTGCGATCACGGATGATTAACAGTAAAAAATATATATTAAATATTAAATTTATTTTTCTGTTTTTAAAAAGAGATATCCACATATATATATATATATATATATATATATATATATATTCAAAAACTGAGATTTGTTGAATAAATTTTATGTTATAATGAATTTTATCAAATCTTAGAGGATATGGGGTAATTTAATTACCATATAAAAAATTATTATCAAATAATTTTTACCAAAGATCTATTTAGGACCCTCATGTTTGATAATCATGGTTTTGATTTAGTCTCAAAAGTTTCTTTTTCTATTTTCAGTTTTCTTTAAGGAGCTTTTTAATCTTGTAGCCAGCAATATTAGTCTGCAAATGGTTCAGTTGGTGGTCATGATTCATAACCAAAATTGAATGGCTATATTGACCATATAAGAATAGAGGAGGCAGACCAAAAATATGAAAAAAAATAGTGGAGGATTTCAAGGAGTAGTTACAACAAAGGAAGAGAAAATAGGATAATAGGACATGGTTCAAAAATTCAACCGTTTAATGGTTAATGGAATATAATAAAATATATATTTACATAAATATATATATACATGTAAATATATAATTATTTATAAATTTCTAACTTTTTGATAAATTTAAGATAAAATATTTTATTAATATTGTCACTTTTGCTACCAAAAATTAAAAAGCTATTGCACATTTTGTTTTTGGGTTCAAAAAAATTAGTTTTCGAATAAGCCCAATCCTCCTAGCCCACCAATTGCCTCACTAACCCATTACTTCATTACTTCCCCTTTCTAGAGAAACCCTAGCACTAAACATATCATGCTTAGAGTCCTGCACCGTCAAGCTTGGCCGGGAAGCAAGAAGCGCCCCATAGAGCTTGGTTGAGAAGCAAGAAGCGGGCGTGGAGCAGAAGTGCGAAATAGGGTGGAAGCAAAAGCAAGCAAAAGCGAAGCGGCATGAAGGGCGAAGTGGAAGCACAAAGTAGCTCAGAGGTGGCGAAGGAAGCGCGAAGCACGGAGAAGCATGAAGCGGCGGTAGTTTGTTGGAGAACAAGATGAAGATCTGGTGCCTATTTTTTTTTCAAGTCAAAGACCCGAATGGGAACCGAGAAACGGAATGATCCATCGGCTTTCCAGTTTGACGGTTTAAGCCTATCCAGTTTCAGGTGCTTAACTGGATCGGTCAGGTTATTGGTTCCTGTTAACTGGTAAAACAATCAATCTAATCGATTTTCTCTTCTATGGTTACAACTGAAGACAACATTTTCAAATTAAAGAATTGAACTTGATGGGTTTTGTACCACAAATTATCGAGTGGGAAAAAAAAGTTTTGCATGTGTGTATGTTCCTTACAGCAATTCATTTTCTTGTACCCAAGCATGTTTCCATGGATGGTTACTTTGCATTGAGCTCTAACCAAGAAAAATGGTTTATACTTTTAACCATGATGAAGGCTGTTAAGTCATTTTAATGTTAAATTTTTCCAAATTATTACACTTTGGCCATTAAATATCACGTGCCACTCACATTTTTATTTTCTATCAACATGATTGATGGAATGTTAAATTTAAGGGTGGTCATAAAAAATCAATAGGTTAAGGGGAGGTTAGTGTAAGATTTATAAAATGAATGGATGTCGAGGTAATTTTATTGAACCTCAGGAAGGTTAGTGTAATTATCTCTAATCTTAATAATTGAAGTAAATTTTTGAATTCAATTTACCTTCTAATTATTATTTTATTTTTTCCAATCATACCTTTATATCTCTCCTACATCAACACAATAAAAATACTCTACAAAATATCTCATTCAAAATTATTTAATATGAAAATAATAAAAAATAATATAAACAAATAATAATTGAACATACTATTTCATTAAAATTTTATATGTATAATTATTATAGTATTGATTACGTTACCAAAAAAAGGCCATTATAATTAACAATAATTTTATTGACCATATGTAACTATTATATAATTATATAAAATGCTATTATAATATATTTTCTAAGTTGATTATGAACTAAAACTACAACCCATATATGATGTTAAAAAACTACATAAATTAAGATTATTTATTTTTTTACTAATTTATAATTTATAATCTATCTATTTATGATACTAATATTTGAGACTTATTACATAGAAAGTTTTTCATGTGTTATCCATAGAGAAAATTATGCCCCACCATTTTTATAATCTTAATATTTAAAGTAAGTTTTTGAATTTAATTTACCTTCTAATTATTAATTATTTTTTAATGAAACCTTCATATTTCTCTTCCATTAACACAATAAAAATACTCTACAAAATATCTCAATCAAAATTATTTATTAAGAAAATAATAACAAATAATATATACAAAATGATAATTGAACGTTTTATTATATCATTAAAATTTTATATGTATAATTATTATAGTATTAATTAATGATAATAAAACTATTATAATTACGTTACAAAAAAAATTATAATTAACAATAATTTTATTGACCATGTGTAACTATTATATAATTATATAAAAACTATTATAATATTTTTTAAGTTGATAATGAACTAAAACTACAACTCATATGGAATGTTAAAAAATGAGTAAAATGTCACTTTTGTCCCTGAAATTGCAAGCATGAGTCACTTTCGTCCCTGAAATTTGAAAAGTAATTATTTGGTCCTTGAAATTGTAAGGCATAGGTCACGTTAGTCCCTAACATAACTCCCGTTAACATGCGTGACTGTTTTGATGATGTGTCACATAACGGACACACTACCGTTCCAATATGTCATTTCACGTCTTTAGATGATGCAAAATGTGTCAACTTGGTCCCCAATCCCAAATCTCTCTTCTTTCTCTACTCCCTCATTCTTCCCAAATCCCAACCCAGTACAATGTGCTGAATCCTAATTCATTTTAAGCATTAGTTTGCCCACTTTGTTGAGGGAAAAATTCCTTGTGGAGTCCCTTGAAAAATTCCTAGAAATAAAAAATAAATCAATAAAACTAATGAGAGTGTAAATGAATTCCCTTGTCCAGTTCTGAGGCACTTGAAACCCATCATACATGGAAATTATTTGGAGAAATCACTGGTCGAATGACTTGCTACTTTATTTAGTAATTTTTGTTAACATGTGCACATGGTTGTAGAGAAATGCCAAAATAAGCTAGTTATTTACATTTGTCTCTTTGGAAGTATAAATTTATTTTCCCATTTGTAGTGCTAGGATAGGAGGGGTTTCATGAGTTACAACACATTTTTCTTGTTTGCCTTGGTTTTCATGTTTTTGGTTTCATTCTTAAACACGTACTCCTTGCTTATACATTTCTATCTCATTCTTTCTAATAATATCTTTTCTTTCATTAAAACCTTCTGCAAAAAATTAATGGAATTTCATGAATGCTTAACTCACATATTGCTTTGGTGGGGAATTTTTCTGGCATCTACACCTATATTGAAGGGACTGAATGGCTGGTAAGCATTGGACCAATCTTTTTCAGTGTTGCTTCTTTTCATTGGTGACATTCCATTGTTTGAGGTTTGTTCTTACCTTTGATTTGGTCAACATGTGTTCCATTTGTGACTTCCCTCATGATAAATTCCGTAACGGAAATAGGATTCAACAGATAAGAAGTTTGGAAATGTGGATGGATATAGTTAGGATGAGGGGTTCCTGAGTTGGGATTTGGGTTAGGATTTGGGAAGAATGGGGCTAGAAAAGAAGAGATTTGGGATTGGGGACTAAGTTGACACATTTTGCATCGTCTAGAAACATGAAATGACATATTGGAATGGTACAGTGTACCGTTATGTGACACATCATCAAAACAATCATGGCATGTTAACGGAGTAATGCTATGGACTAACGTGACTTACGACTTATAATTTTATGACCAAATAGTTACTTTTCAAATTTCAGGGACGAAATGACACTTCACTCGTTAAAAAACTATATAAATTATGATTATTTATAACTTTTTTACTAATTATAACATATTAATTATGAAATATATTTTAAAATTGATATTTTGATTTTCTAAAATGATGTACAAGAAAATGAGGTGTAATTAAAATCACATAAATTAAATTTATTCATTATTTTTTATTAACTAGAAAACTTTTTATACTTTTATAAATTAAATATTTTAACTTATTAAAAAGACGTAAATGACTAGGGATGATAACGAAAAGAAATCCGTTGAATTGGGTATCAAGGATTACCCATATGAAGATGAGAATAAGGATATGTTTAATCTTCATGGGAAAGGGATGAGGTCCCTGTTTGTTATACGAGGCAAGGGACGGGGAATGGGGTCCCCACCCTATGAACCCAATTTGCTATTTATATAAATTATTTAAATATCCACTTTATCATTTTTATTAATTATTTTTATTGAATTTGCATTATATATATTTTTTCATTTTTAATTTGGATTATGTTACATTAGTAATATTTATTATTAAGGATATTTATGTTTTCAATTTCAATGTATTTTAAAAAAATTTCTCCTTTTGAAAGTTTTTTAATACTTGCAAATGCCCATAAGAATTCAAATTCCTGAAAGAAGGGAATATGGGAATTGGTGATAGGGATGGGGATGGGACGGGAGGTGAAATTCTAACGGAGAGGGCTAGGAGCATGTCTCATCTCTAATGGATACCCATTGTCATCCATATACATGGCTAATGATATATAGTAAAATTGCTCATTTATTCCCTTTCATTATTCAATAATTTCAATCTTCAAAACATGTAAAATTTTCACAAAATATGTTATTTATTGTTAGTTAAAGATTATCTATCAAGATTTTTTCAACTTTGTAAACATGATATTCAAAATAAGATATAAAATAGAATTACATATTTATATTTTGTTTATTTATTTAATTATTTATCTATTAACTTATTTTCAAAAGAAATTTATATATACAATTTTCTATAAGATATATTTAAATAAATCATTATTTATTTTCAATAATGGTTACTAAATTGTTTTTTATTATTACCTTATGCATTGCAAGGGTCAAACACTAGTTTAACATATTTGACACTAAGCTAATTATGAATTAATAGTCTATGAATTGCAAATATTAGTACCAGGACTGAGAGATCTTAGAGTTAAATTCCTTATGCCTTATAAATTGGTCAAATTCTTTCCAAACTTCCTCCATCATGGAATAATTTTATAAAAAAAGTGATAATTTATGCCTTAAAAGTCAAAACTTATCTAATCTTTTATTCTTATTGTTCATTTTTATAACAATTTCACTCTTTTAACAATTTTTTTAACAATTAGAAATCGCTTAATTTCATTTTGCCTATAAATCACTATAACGAACAAAACCGCTATAATTTCATATTGCCTAGGCAAAATAAAATTACTGTAACTTACAGCAATTTTACATAATAAAATGAAAATTTTGCATATTAGTAATTACTGTTAATAATATTTCTGTTTTAGTATTAATGTAAATTATATATATATATTTTTTTTAAAATGGTGAAAAACCCTAAAAATTAGAGAAGGGTGTGAGACAGTCTGACAGATATAGAGGTACGATCCGACCAAATATATATATATATATAGATAGAGGTGCGTTTTTGGTTAATGGATATAGTGCTACTGGTACAACCAGAGACCCACAACTGTTGGCTCCCAAAAATCCGGTGCACAGGAAACCTCAGACCAAAAAGAAACCAAGAAACCTGATAAAAATCTCCGAGGTTCCTTCCATTCGAAATTCGAATTTGAAGGAAAGCTCTTTGCCTATTTCTCAGAGTCTCCGAGCTGAGCTGAGGAGGGAGTGAGTGAGTGAGTGAAGGAAGGAATCGGTGATGGCTATGGATGTGCAGCACAATTTCCAATCAGACTTTTCCTACTGGAAACCTCTTCTTCGCAGGTTCGGCCCCGACTCTCCTTTCTTCGCTTCCGGCAACCTCGAACGAGAACTACTCGCCAAACAGGTTCTCTTCTCTTGTGTCTTTTTTTTTTTTTTTTAAGGTTTTCCCTCCCCTTTTTCATTCCCCTTATTTTCGTTTTCGCGAATTTAATTTCATTGGGCAACGTTGTCTGTCTCCGTTTGATTATGGGAAAAATAAAATCATATCCTGAAGTCACAATGTTGAATTTTGAGCATTGGAAACATGCTTGCTTTCTAGATAATTCTATGTATTATTTGTTTACCTGTGGTTGGTGATAGAGTTGTCTTAGGTTATTGCCTGTTTGATCCATGATTATGAGTAATTGATGTGCTGAGATTCGGAGTGGGCATTCTTACTTGCCCTTTTTGGTATTTCAAAAGGTTGCTTTGGATTTAACGGAAGAGAAGCAACAGCATGAGAGTTGGATACACGACGAAGACAGGTATTGATCGACGTTTGTGCTTTTGCTGACTCCTATTGAAACTGTAATGCAATCATACATTTGGTACATTTGTTTATTTTCTTTTCCTTTGCTTGACAATATGCGATCCAATTTATGAGTAAAGAATCAACGGTGATATATGATTTCAAGTGTTGGGTTTCAAGTTTGATACACAGAAAGGCCAAAGTGAAAAATGAAAATGAAAATGAGTAACATGTAGGATATATGTCATATTCAAGAGGCCTCAAACTCTGGAGTGCTAATCTAGCACACTGCTGTAAAGTAGTTAAATGTCTATAGATAAATGATCGTACTTGTTCCTGATTTCAAAGTTGTCGTCTTTGTTAGGGAAGTCTTTTGTCCCATTGTTGGTTGTGGAACGCGCTTGAATTCTATCGAGGAGTTTGAAAATCACTATAATGCAAGGCATGCTGCATCTTGTTCAGTGTGTTCTAGAGTTTACCCAACTTCACGTCTGCTCAGCATACATGTATCTGAAGTTCATGATTCTTTCTTTAAGGCGAAAGTTGCACGCGGCTATGATGTGGTATACATCTCTATGATTCATTGTGGTAGCATTTAGTATTTACATATATAATACACTTTGATTCTTTGTTGAAGAATTAACTAGTTACAATTTTGTTCCTTTCTTCAGTTTACGATATCCATTTTGGTTTTTTTTCTTTCCACTTTCAAGTTTCTTTGGTAACGTACCCAACTGCCTTTTTCTTACATGAATTTACAATCTTACAAAAGTCTTTACAATTTGGTTATATTAAACATGATTAAAACTTCTTTGCACGTTGCTTATGGTTTATAAACTTTCTTGCTTTTTGTTTAGCCTTTTATCTCTTTTTTACATCTCATAGTTTAGCTTGTTATCATTTTTGCATCCACCTATTTAAATTTTCTTTTAGAGGAACATCTCATTAATATGATCATTACATCCTATTTGAGTAGCATGGATACTTCTTTGCACGTTACTTACAATCTATAAACTTTCTTGCTTTTTGGTTTTTCAGAGCTCATAGTTTGGCTTGTTATCATTTTTGCATCCACTTATTGAAATTTTCTTTTAGAGGACCATCTCATTAATATGATCCTTATATCCTTTTTGAATAGTATGAGTGCTTAGTGGAAGGTTGTGGTTTGAAATTCAAAAGCTGCAATAGTAGGCAGCAGCATCTGGTTGACAAGCATAAATTCCCCACCTCATTTGAATTTTTCAAGAAGGCTAGGCCATCAAAGAAACAGAGGCAAAAGTCTCAACGCAAACAAGCTGTTCATAAGGAGGAAGCTTCAGGAATGATGGAAGTAGAAAATGCAGCCATGGATGACCTTGTTTCAGCAGTCTCTAAACTGAGCACTTCTGACTCCTCTCCTTCATCTATTAGCTTTGGTCGCCGCCACAAGGGCTTGACATTTGTCCCTCGAGCTGTTCAGCGTGGAGGTGGTTCAAACTCATAGTTGTACACAGCAGAGAGATAAGTTATGGCTTGAGCTTGGACCAATTTGCATATGTAATTGCTAAATGATCTATCTTCATCTGTTGCCTCTTTATAAGATCTCTGCAGTTGTCTTCTGTTCAAAGGTTGGAGAAGCTGTTTAAGTTGAAGTTCTGAAAAGTAGAATCATGTTGGATGATGTAACAGCATAAAGTTTTATCCTCGGTGTCTCTAACATCATTATGTGTGTGCTCCCATTTTGGCCTGTAAGTTTGCCTAACTTAAGCAATATGGCAAAGCAAATATATGTCTCATAATGTGAAGATTTTGAGCTTCTCTTTAGTTTGATATTGTTCTTTTAACTCCTCACATCCTTGTGCAAAAAAAATTAAAAATAAAGAAAACTTAATCGTCACATTCTTACCGAAAGAAATCACCTTTCCAGTTTGTCATGTTTGCCTGATCCAGTGAATATCAAGCTTGTAAATGGCGCCAGCTTCCCGATCGCAATTATTATGATTTGTACTCTTACGAACTTAGGTTTGAGGCTTGCAGAAAATTATTTTGTTAAATCTTCCTTCTTCATACATACAGGATCTCGAGATTTTTGTCATATTTCAGAGGTTGATGATTAAATGGAGTATACTTTTTTTGTACTTGAATTCCTGTGGTCTAGGCCCACGACTAATGTATTCTCCGCACCTAGCAGTTCTGATCCAACTTTGCACGTGAAGCAGTTTATCTTATTAATTTAACGGTGCCATAGAAAATAGTAACAACCAATTCTATACAGTTTTATCTTATAGAGTGTTGGGAATGATTTAAAAATGGAAATGATTTGGTTTGAAAATCAAATTGTGGTTGGATCTTAAAATAATAAGAAATAATTTTATTTGTAAATTTATGGGATTTGTTCTATTTTGATTTTGAAACTCTCTTGAATAAGATAGGATTTGAGTGAAATTGATTTGATTTTAAAATTTAAAGACAAATCAAATTAATTTAATTTTACTTTTTAATCATTTCAAACATAATCTAGTGTATTGTAAGCTTAAGAACTGATTTCTAAATCAATTCAATTCATATTCTATTTAATCATTTTAAACATAAGATTTAATTTATAAATCAGATCAATTAAAAAAAATCAAATCATTTCCTGATTTTAATCACTCTAAACACTGCTGTAACAATGTTACAAGTCATTTTGGTTTTTAAAATTTAAAAGTTAATGTTTTATTCATGAAATTGTAAAGTCAGTCATCTTAGTTCTGGTCTATTTTTATCACTGCGTCTGTACATTTTTTATTTATGTGGCAGTGATATTCTGCTGTCAGAAATTAGTATCTACTTGGCCTCTAAGGTGGTAAAGGTTGAACAATTTCAAAATGAACTATAGAGAATGATCAAAACATAAAACAAATAATTGTTGGAATGTCAAATACAAAGTCTGTGAATCTGTGATACACTCTAAGCACCTTAAAGGCAAGGTAGGATATTAATACGAATTCAGCATATTACTTAATGTAATTTCATCAGGAAAAACAAAATGGAGTAAGGGAGTAAAGTGGCTCACATTTACGACTTAGAATTAAAAAATTAACTTTTAAATTTCAGGATTCCAAGTAATTTGGGGTGTGTTTAGTATGATGTATTAGGTATGATAGTATAAGCTAATACTATATGTTATACTCTTATTTGTTATTTAGTGTAACTAATATATTGTGTAATTTTATACATCATAAATCTCATATACGTCAAAATGTTATATAACTTAATACAATATGTGGAGGTCAAATTAAATCTAATTAGCTTTTAACATATAAAGTCATTTTTATTTTTTAATATTTTATTAAAATAAAATAATGCTTAAATAAATAATAATAATAAATTATAAAAATAAAAATAATTTTTAATAAAGTTATTTTATAATAAATAAATACAAATAATATATAATATCAATTTAGTTATATATATATATAAATAATTTGATAAATAATAAATATTTAATAGCAAATGAATATTATGAATATTTTAAATAAAGAATAAATAATATGTAATATATAAAAGTAAGGATTGATAAATTAAATTTAAATAATTATGATTAAAAATATAAAACATTAAAATACATAAAATATGACTTTTTATTTTATATGATTTATTGAAATAATAAATTATTATAAAATATTGAAATAAATAATAACATTTAACATAAATTAAATTTTAATTAATAAATATTTACATAAATATAATATTTAAAAATTATATTTAAATAATCAATAAAAATTCCTATTTTATTCTTATTCTTATTTTATTTAATATTTACTTAAGGTATTAGAATTATTTGTAAATAAATAATGATATTAAAGAATATAAAATTGAATATCTTATATAGTGTTATACCAAATACTGTATAGTATTAAAAATTTATTAGACTTTATATTATTAGGTTTATCTTATCAAGTCTTATATTATCAGACTTTATCATATCATGTATGCCAAATGGACCTTTACATGTGCAACTTCAAGAAATAAGGTGAGTATACCTAATAAAGGTTAGCTCAAAGAAAGTGGGTTGTGTCCTAGGTAGACTTTACCTGTAAGGTTAAGGGTTCAAATTCAGAAAGCTCTAATATTAGGGGAGAGTCGTATTGTTACCACTCCAGGTCGTGCGGCTTAAGCTTTCCTACCTAACATTTTTTATCAAAAAGAAATAAGGTGAGTATTTATTTAGTGTTTTTGTCAATATAAAACTTATGATTCTTGCTTGGCTAATGATTTCACGGTGAAAATCGAAGTATACAACAAAAATTTTCATCCCCTTATTGTCACACCATTATAATAGTTGATTATCACACTCATTAATTAAAAATCATGCAAATGAATGTGATCCTATATAAAATATTTTTATACTATAGTGCATTAAAATTAAATTCTACTAGTTATATAATATAAAAGAATGTGAACAAATGATAATATAAAGGTCTTTTTACTCGGGTTGCATCAAAACTAATCTCTTAAATAAAATTCTGTCTGGTTCTCTTCTTCATATTGTTTTTCCTTTGACGTATTTCATTCCCTTACCTTCCATTCGTAACTCGACAAGCATAGGCTTATTCATCTCACTTTGCAAGAATCTGCATCTAGCTCTAACTGTGATCCACATCTTACATTTTGCATCATATATTAAAGGCGTGTTTGTGAGTTTGGAATTTGAGGAAAGGAGAAATGAGAAAAGTTTGTAATGTAAGATTTTAAAATATTACACCATAAATCCTTTCCTGCCCTCTATTTTCTTCCAGATTACAAACTCACAAACATACCTATCCGGAAATCTCTAGACCTCTTGATCAAGCTAATTATAGAAACAACGAGTCAACTCCATCCACTAGGAACTGCCACGTTTAGCTTGAATCACTACAACATCGCCCTTCATCTACATGAACCTCTTTTCCAAAACATACTTGCAATCACAACAAACTCAGATAAGTTAACTTGCTTCTCACAGGCCAAAAAAACATCGCACCACAACATGCAACCTTGGTATTTCAATTTATACCAACCTTCCGTCAATCGAAGGGGCACAAAGAAGAAACTCCCTCACACCCCAGGCAGCCTCCGCATCGTTGCCGCCGCCGCCGTCACCGTCGCCATCCTCCTCCTGTTCTTCTTCCACCAGACACTCATCCACTCCAAAAAAATCTGCTCCCAAAATCCACCCTCCTTCGTGCCCCTAACCAAAGCTGAGGCCATCGTCGCCGCCGAGTTCGCCTCCACGGCGAGCCCCATCGTCACCATCCTCCACTACGCGACATCACGCTGGGTTCCCCATCAGTCCCCCGGCGAGATCCGGCGACTCTTTGATGTGCTCCAATACCTAGCGCCATGCAACTTCCTCGTATTTGGGATCGGACATGACTCGTTGATGTGGGACACATTCAATCCAGGTGGCAACACCGTATTCCTCGAAGAGAATCCTAAGTGGACCCTCTCAGCGATCAAGCGCTTCCCTATCCTACGCATCCACACGGTGCGTTATTCCACGCGCCTCTCCCAAGCCGACGCGCTTCTATCTTCTTACAAGAAGTATTGCTCCTCCGAGCACGCGCTCAAGGGCTACTCGCGGTGTCAGCTAGCCCTGAATGAGTTACCGGAGGAGGTGTATGAGCGTGATTGGGACGTGATCCTGATCGACGCGCCGAGAGGGTACGCGGATACTGGGCCGGGGAGGATGGCGGTGATATATTCGGCGGCGATGATGGCGCGTGGGAGGAAGAGGCCGGGCGTGACGCACGTGTTCCTGCATGACGCGGATAGGAAGGTTGAACAGCAATATGCGCAGGAGTTTTTGTGCATGAAATACAGGGTTGGTGGTGTGAAGAAGCTTTGGCACTTCGTCATCCCACCTGCTTTTAATGTTAATGATACCAGTGCTGGATTTTGCTAACGCTATATATAGTTCTTTATTCCTTTCATCTTTGTTCAAGTTGTTTTCCCAATTTTTTTTTTTTTCATTTAAGGATTTATTCGCTTTTGTTTCTTAATTATTACACACAAAAAAAAAAAAAATCAGAGTTTTATGATCTCGATCGTGTATTGTGTTTTATTGCGTATCTAAAAGTTTATGCGAATTGAAGATACTCATTCGCTTCCGATTGTCCTTCATGTACTGCAAGGGAAGGATTAATTACATGTTTCATGTTTACCTTGCATTTTGAACTAACGGGGGCAAGAACAAATAGAATTTTCGAAGCCAAAGAACAAATAGAACAAATCGAACCCACCTTGAACCTTGTGCTTACCAGTGACGGAGGGTGGTGGTGGTGATAAAGAAGGAGTAGCCAACAATTGGACACGTGTCAGCACCATATGACCAACACATGGGGGTTGGAGGGAAGCTGTCGTTGTTGGGAACGAGGCTTGCCGGTGGCAAATGCAGGCCGCTGATTTTGAACATGCTTCCAAAAGGGAAAGCGCCACCATCAGCACCATGCAAAGGAACCCATGGCCTCAACAATAAATTGAGATATTACTAATTGAACACACATATATGTATATTTCATGCTGTGCAACTGCAACCCATTCATTGCCAATTGCCATGGCCTTGTAGTTCATTATCTCCATATAGTTTTTTAAGTTTTCCATAGTGTTATCTCAATATAGTTCGCATGGAGAAGAATGAACAGCACCATCATATCACTCAGTTTCCACCTGCACAAAAGAACAAGTTCTCAAACACAATAATATGAACACTTCAAACTACAAATAGAACTTGGACTAAGATTAGCAATTTGTTGCCAAAGCCTGACCAACTTGCAAGCTAGAATTTTAGTTGCTGCCTTAAATATGCATGAGAAAAGAAAGTACCTGAGCATATCTGGCACCATATTATTTTGGAGAAATAATTTTTTCACTACTTTCAAAATTTATGCCAGAAAACTTTCTATTATAACTTGTTTTGAACCTAAAATAAGCAAATCCAAACACAATTAAATTTAAACTCCAACATGTGAACAACATCTCAAGGTGACAGCTTCTCAATTCAATCTGCATAATATCAGCAGAGAAGAAACGTTTGGGCAAAAACAGTTCATACCTTGTTTCCTGTCTTAGCTGTTTTCATTATCTTAGCAACAAGCTTCTTTTCCTAAAAAGACACTCATGTTAGATATAACACAAAAAGTTCAGGACGAGGACAATGACTCAGTAACTGTTTTGACATAACATACTTCCAGTTGTAATGCTCTAATTTCCCTCTTTATACCTGTAGTAATATATCACAAAACAAAAGGAAAAAAGAGAAAAAAAAATATGAATAAGTAGCAAAAGTATTATCCCTCTATAACTCATAGTCAACATAAAAAATCAGATTCACATGAAATTGAGAAGTTATTGATTTGAAACGTGTTTATTATGTGTGCAGAGTGATTAAAAAAGTAAAAAAGGATACCTTTAGTGGCGGTTGCCATTTCGCATTTACTCTCGCGAAGAGCCTCTGCATGAAACAGAGCAAAGAGAAATTTAAAAACAAACATGGTCCTTTTGGTCAAATTGTGCCAAAGGAAAAATGGACTAGAAAAAGTTGCAATAAACCAGATATTTTTCTTTACTGCTAACTCATGAAGAAGTTGAAAAATCCATAATGAGAAGACAGTCTATATAGTAGTATGATTTCAATTAACCTTAATCAAATTGATAAAATCTAAATCTAAATAAAAAGTTGAGGAATAAGCAGGCTAGACCTTTTTAATCTTTGCATAACTTGGTCACCTTGTACAAGTCCTTATCAGCACATTTGTGAATTGGTCTTGGCAATAGAGTTGAGTTGTATGACTCAATTATATCGTTGGCCCATTTCTTTTGTTTTATAATCTTTTTTTTATGTTGGTCGTGCTTCTTTGTATGTGATGTCAAGTCAACAAAACATTTAATATCCTTGTTGGTACTTTACACAAAGTCATATTTGAAGCTGAGATGTAAAAGGAGATTGACAAGGGCTCAAACCAATTTGCTCGTCCTGCTCATTGATGACATCTACCATTGAGCTACTTGCTCTTCTTTTGCTTGCCGTAACATAGTAAGAATGTTTTAAAAAATATACATTAACCCTTTATTGAAATAAGAAACCAGAATTTTAATGCCTACATAAGAAACCAGGATATTAAGAAGCAGGTGACTTCAGAGAAAGAAACATTTTTTACACGGTATTTGAAACCTTTAATAAGATGAAATTGAATTAAATGCCATTAGGAATTGAATTCTGGTAATTGAATTGAATTCTTATGTTTGGAATTCCTTAATTTGGAATGGGTCTAAAAATGAATGAATTTATTTGTTTTTACTATTTCATCATTTATTAATAGGTTGTGAATAAAACATTATATTTATGTAAGGTTATTTTGATATTTTTATTTGTTGAAATTCAATTCCCACACTAAATCATACCTCTTTGGGTTTGATTTCCATTCCTTAATTTTTGTGGATTTCAATTCCCATGAGAATTCAATTCCTTCACTTAAGTTACTTCCAAAATATGAAATTTAATTTAATTTCTTGATAGAATTAAATTTTAAGGGTTTCCAAACACTCTGTTAAGGCAGTATTCTTTACCTAATTTAATTTGTACAAAGGGGAATGAAGAAAAGAAACACTTTGATCCCACATTCTTTTTGAGTTAAGCTTGGAAGAAAGTAGAACTTGAACATGCTATTCTTTAATACATTTAAGATTGCTTTTTTTATTTTTCCCTTTAGACTTGGACTTAATATAGAGCCAACTTAAGCAAGGTTATTTGATTTTCCAGCAAAATTTTGCGCCCAAACGAAGTTATTTGTTACCACAATGAATAGAAACAAGCTTCTATCAAATAAATTGTCACAACTGACACACACGTACTTCAAACATGTACTCATGTTTATTGCAAGTTAAACGTTTCATCAAACACAATATAGGCTCAAATAACCCAAATTGCATTTTCAATCAAAGAAAGCTAATATAGACTATGTTTCCTCTAAATATCACACAAAACGAAAAAAGTGCATTTCTTTTTTTAAATAATCATTGCATATTATTGTTACTATTAAATTTTTCTTTTAATATGGAGATAATTACAAATTATAACAAGTTTAAAGGTTTGTGCAATTGCGTTGAAGATTTTTCAAAAACAAGTGCCTGACAGAAAAATGAAAAATGTGTTATTTTGTTGAGAGTGGGATTTGAACCCACGCCCTTTCGGACCAGAACCTTAATCTGGCGCCTTAGACCAACTCGGCCATCTCAACTTCGATGCTTGAAAGCCCACCCAATATATACTAATAGGTATAGTCCAGTTTGGTCTCTTCGATACATGATTCCACATTACTTGAATCCCTTTCCACTTGCCGGCCCTAGGTCACTGTTACCATCGTTATTTCAAGCTTATTTATTATCTTGACCAGTGAGAGCATAAAAATCTTCGCTTAGAAAAAAAATAACCTCAAAAAATGTGGAGCATTTAGCAGGGGCGAACGTGAATAATTAAAGATTGTTTCTGTTCTAAACTACCAAATTCAAAACACATTTAATAAAAAAAAAATCAAAACATATTAGACGCTTGAAAACTCTATTAATTTTTTTCTATTCACTGGATTTCAATTCAAAATAAATAAATGCCAAACCGTTTAATTATTCTGTATGGGTTGAATCAACAGATTTAGGTACGCCCTGTCAAAAAAAAAAAAAAGGTACGCATTCAGACTTCTGAGTTTATTCCTAAGTAACATCTTTTATTTTTATTTATTTATATTTTAGGAGAAACATTATTTTCACATTAGCTAAAACACATTCTGATAAATTAGTTATAAAATAAGACTGTAAATTTACCTTAGCATTTTCAATTGTTTTAAAAGCCATGAAAATAATTAGTAGTTAATGTATATCTATACACGAATACTTTAAAATAATTTATGTATCTATACACTGCATATGATATTAAATACTTTTAATTATATTTTATATATTTTAAATTTAATTTATACTGTATCTCTATATTTGCTATCCTATCATTGCTTCTTTATGCTCTAGCCCTCTAGCTTAAGATTTAGGCAGCATCGCCTGTGTCCTATTAGAACCGTCAGCTCCGCAAGCCTGAGGTAGGAAAAGTTTATCCTGGTTCCTAATAAGGGCCACCAATGCGCAAGGGCTTCCAATGTACATCGCAACCTCTAGAGCAGCATTCAAATAGGAAGTATATGGAAAAGAAAATTCAGTAACAAATCGGAGTGCCAGAACTAAACTAAGTGAAGTAATACATTTAGGACTGGACCTTTCCAACACAAAAACAGGTTCATGTGAAAGCCACACTCAAATCAAATATTACATCTCCGTAACATGATTTATAACAAAAGGCTCCATAAGGCAGGCTTCTGGATCTACCTTGGCATAAACACAGGGGACACCTTCCTTTGAACAATCTCTTCGATCTGATCAGCTGACAAAATTGATGTCTCGCTTTCATAATTGCCATTTTCCATCTGCTGGTGTAACTGGAAGAGCAAAAGCCAAATGCATCTAATAAATGTATTTTCTGCTACTTTAAGCACATACTTTTCAAGGGAAAAAAAAACCTTGTTAATAAAGATTGTGAAGCAGCAAAGCTAATTGTGAACTGTAAAGTAAGCCAAACCTTGATTAAACAGTGTAATATTGCAGATATATTTTCTTTTAATATAGAGAACAACATAGACTAACAATTCACCAATCAACAACCACAATCATTAGGTGAGAAAATAAGCCTTGAAATTTTGAAGAAAGGAAAGGAACTAAGAAAGCAGAAAGAATTAACGTCAGCAAACTGCTTACATGACTGTAATTAAAATTCAGAGATGGTGTGTCATATTTTTGTCATTGACAGCATGATTCAAAATGAATTCCCCTGCTTTGGGAACCATCGTTTACCTTCTCAAGGATGGCAGATTGATCATCCAAGTGGAACTTGCGCATGTGCTTCAGCATCTCTAATTGCTGCAAGTATTCACGTTCTTATGTTAGTAGTGTACACTGTAGACAAGTACCCAAAAGCTGTCAGAAGTTAATACGTTTTACCCGTTCAAGCAACTTTTGTTGATTTTGCAATTTTTCTGCAAACTCTTCTTCTCCAAGCTCTGCTTCATCGCAGGCCATCTCTTCTCTGACATTCGTAACACCACAGTATAAGGCCATTTTGCATTACTTAACTAGTTACTAATCCTTTTACAGCAGCCATAAAATTTCCACCATATGATGCCTACCACTACCAGATAACCTCTCTCGTGCAGGGACAGAATAAAAAGAATGTACACAATCAGAAACAGGCTCTCCTTAACATTGGAACAACTAAATTGAGTAGATGATAATCATAACTGACTAAAGCCCATTAACATTGCCACAATCTCTCCACTTAACAAATCCCTGGACATGGAAAAAACAGTTAACACTAAATATTAGCCACACTATTGCTTCAATGGCTTCATGAGGTGTAAGCGCTGTCCATTTTTTCAAAGTCATTACAACTCAAAGCTAGACAGGATGCAGGCATGTAATGATGGTTTTGTCCTATCTATAAACCACAAACACATTATTTTCATACCATGTCCAGGAGTTCATGTCAAACATCGTATCATAAAAACAACGCACATCTATGTGTCTGATTTACGAATATACATCAATACATGTATTTTTCAATGCCAACCCCAAAGGATACAAAAACAAAACTATTTTTAATACAAAAATTAAAGAGTAAACAAATTTGGATTTGTTTTAGACTTCTACACAATTTTTAAGAAAAAAGGGTGAAGCATCTACATATGATATTATGAATCACGAATCTTCTTCCTTAAAATTTTAATTACATACATGCAATGTTCGTATCCTACAATTTGGTCTTCCCAATATCAAGCCCTCTCTTAATTCCAAGTAAAATGGGAATGCTACATGCTCTCTATAATTTCTACACAACTTGTTCTAAAAATTGAAGAGAAAATATAAGTATTAGTTACTGATATCTGAAGCAATAATGTGAGGCAAAAGATTGTATATTAATATTACTGGAGCTGGTAACAGTGGGGGAGCAGCCTAGAATGAGTGATATGAACAAGAAACAAGAACAGTAATCAGAGCACTACAGCAACTCTGTCTCTCCCAATGCTCAGCCCAAAGTAATGGCCTATCTTCCTACTATCCTCTCCCTCCCTTACAAATAAGGTGCACCCCCATAGAATCTCACCGAATCCTCTTTCCCTCTAAAAATGATTGCTGACTCAGCAGTTAGTTACACAAGAATTTACCCCTCATTTTCTCTCATCTCAAGTACTCAGCAATTACAACAAAGGCCTCATTGATGATTATTATAGTACCTAACAGTTAACAAGGTAGAGGTGAATGGAAGTTACACAAAGAAAGAGAAAGAGAGAACTTACTTTGCAAGGAATTTATAAAAGTGAATCACCAAATCCTGATCATTCTCATATACGCTAGTAACTTTTCCAAGGCATGAAATACCAAATCCTGGATCTGTTGTAAAAATAAAAAGAATAATAATGATGGTGATTACAAATTTATAAAATAGTCATACCAAACTGATGGCCTCAACAAATTGGGAGGATTGTGAAAATACAAATCGCAACTGCTAGATTTAGTCACAAACATGACTGTTTTCTTTTAGAGTATGTTTGTGAGTTTAAATTTTGGAAGGGAAAGGAGGGAATGAGAGGACTTATAGTGCGAAATTATATTACAAGTCCTTTCCTTCCCTCCCTTTCCCTCCAAAACCCAATCTCACAAGCATACCCTTAATAGTAGTTTCAGAATAAATTACTACCAAGTTTGGTTAGATGATAAAACAGATTCAGCATAGTATCAAAATGCCAATGTTTATGCACAGTTATCATAAGCTAAATTGGAGGTAAAAGAAATCTAAGAGCAAAAACAGAAGGCTGAATGTCATCCCTATCAAATCAAATGTAACAACAGCAGTAACTACATTGCAACTGCATGTTGATGTAAAAGTATCACTCCACATATTACCATCAACTGATATTCATCTCAATCAGCAAGAACAAGAAGCATATCAATAATGACAATCAACAGTTGAACATCATTTAATCTGTTTATTTCTCTTTTGTTGCTAAAAAGTGAATATCATATAAAGCATTGGATGGTTTTCACATGTAGTGATTGAAAAACAGAAAAAAGACAGTTCAATCTGGGATGCTTTGTGAGGCAGGCAGGCATCTACATCCAATGATGGCGTAGGCAGTGTTGCTGCAATCCACAGCTGAGCTGAATTTACGTAAACAATATCGTGATGGCACTGATTACCGAAATGAATATGAAGCACCAATATCACTAACAACAAATATATTGCAATACATCAAACATACCAACACCCATCTCCAAAAGGATCTCTTCCTGTATTGTTGTGGTCATAGCAACAGCTTCCTGCTGTCCAAAAGCAAAAATGCATTACAAATTGACATTTATCACATGAATTTAAAAGGGGAAAAGTATAATGTTTAACCATCTTGCACTTTACTTGATATTTTAAATATGTTTCCCTAAAACCACAACAATTAAAAAATGTAGTGCAATGATCCATTATACAAAATAGCAATCCCAAAAATTTCGGGTGTTTATGGGATGTAATACCAACAATATAATACCTTTACATGCTACATTCAAGTCATAGGTTGTCCAATTTAAACCGAGTTTTTTAGACACGAAGAATCGGGTAAACGAAGGAACAATATTTTCTCTTTTTTTCAGAAAAAAAGAAAACAGTATCGAAGAGATTTACCTGCTTATCTTGTACCGCGTCTGCAATCCTTTTCTTGACATCTGCAAATTACAAACACGACCAAGTTCCAGAGAAATCAAAAGGCGATGGGGGAATTGATCAATCAATGAATTTGAAACAATAAAAAACTGTGAAACTTAGCAGAGAGTACCAGGTTGGGAAGTAAGGAAACTGAATCGATCAAAAAGATGAAAGAGCTGTTCTCTAGACAGCATTCCAGTGCTCTGTAGCTCAGTCGCCATTGGAGACGCTCAAAATTTACTCGAAACGACGAAAATTACCTTGTTCTCCTGACCGGAAACGAGCCACACTGCGACTCAAGTAAAGCAATTTCGCAGTTAACCTTATTTACTACATTGGGCATTGGATTCAGCGTAACTACTTTTTATTCAACTTTGTTATTTGTCTGAGAAGAAAATAAAAAAAGGGAACAATCTCATCTCATAAATACTAACCATGAAATTTACTCGCAATACCGGAAAAAAAAATACATTCTCTTTTCAAATCGACCGTAATCATGTCAAATAAATCGTATTAATGTTACATTTTGGTTCTTCTAAATAAAACAAGATCTAAAATATGTCCAACAAAAATTAAATACTGAATAAGAAACAAACAATATAGAAATATTAAGGCCGAATTATACTTTATCATTTCTCAACGAGAAATTAAAACAAAGCCAGGACACAAAGATACAGACAGAGAAAATAAAAAAAAGCTGTGGCCTAAAAAGTATGACACATAAACCTAGTCTAAAAAGCAGGAGCACAAATAGAACATTAGATAAAAATAATAATAAAAAAAGAGTTAAAAGTCTTCATCCATCTTGAACACGTGGACAGCAGCGTGGCCGTTCAAGCTAGACATGACGGAAGCCTTCTGGTACTCCCCAACGCGCTTCTCAAAGAAGTTGGTCTTCCCTGAAGCGAGATCAACTCCATCCAATCAAAAGGGTTCTGAACATTGTACACCTTCCCGCACCCAAGCGCCACCAGCAACCGATCCGCCACGAACTCAATGTACTGACTCATAAGGTCCCCGTTCATCCCAACCAACGCGCACGGCAGCGCGTCGCACACAAACTCCCTCTCGATTTCCACAGCGTCCTTCACGATTCCCTTCACGCGCTCCTCCGGGAGCTTCTTCCTCATCAGAGAGTACAACAAGCACGCGAAATCGCAGTGAAGCCCTTCATCTCGCGATATCAACTCGTTCGAGAAGGTAAGCCCGGGCATCAACCCGCGCTTTTTGAGCCAAAATATCGCGCAGAAGCTTCCGGAGAAGAAGATCCCTTCGACGCATGCGAAGGCGACGAGGCGCTCCGCGAAGGATTCTGAGCCGTCGATCCAGCGCAGGGCCCAGTCGGCCTTCTTGGCGACGCAAGGGACGGTCTCGATGGCGTGGAAGAGGCGATTCTTTTCTGCGGAGTCTTTGATGTAGGTTTCGAGGAGGAGGCTGTACATCTCGGAGTGGATGTTCTCGATGGCGATCTGGAAGCCGTAGAAGGCGCGTGCCTCGGAAACCTGAACCTCTTTCATGAACCTTCCGGCGAGGTTCTCGAGGACGATGCCGTCGGAGGCGGCGAAGAAGGCGAGGACGTGGGTGATGAAGTGGCGCTCGCCGTCTGTGAGGGTGTCCCAGTGGCGGAGGTCGGCGGAGAGGTCAACCTCCTCGGCGGTCCAGAAGGAGGCTTCAGCTTTCTTGTACATTTCCCATATCTGAGGGTATTGGATTGGGAACATGCAGAATCGGTCTGGGTTTGGGGCTAGAAGTGGCTCCTCTGGGATCGCAGGCATGTTTGACTGATTTGAGAGATAAGGAGGAGAACAAGTGATAAAGAGGGAGTGATTGGTGAGTGCAGGTTTTGTTTCCTGGTGAGGCTTGGTAGTGGAGAGGGAAGGATGAGGGATTTAAATAGGGGGGTGGCGATGAATGAAGGGTTTCATTTTGGAAGGAAGAGGATTTTGAATTGAATGAATGAAAATGGGAGCGAGCGGGTGATTTGAAAAATTCGTGAAGCTTGCGGGAGAAGATGAATGCATGGGGCAATTTGGGGATTTCGTTGACTAGTGAAGGAAGGGTTTGGCTTCTCCTGGAATTTTACCATGGTTTTTGAGATTTCGGGGGTTGTTGGGATAATTTTGGAATGGAGGGAAATAGTTTTTTGGTAATGAATGTGGACTGCGTGGCAATAAATTAGGATCTTGGTCGGAAATTTGAGTTGCCGCCATTTATGGGTTTGAAATTAATTAACAAAAAAAAAACAAATAAAGAAGAAAAAGAGTGCGGAGTACGCTCCCTCCTTCCTTCCTTCTTCTGTCTTCCTATTCCTATTTTCCCGCTCAAATCACCATTCCAAATCATTACTCACCTCTTCCTCCTTCAGACAACCACACTTCCCTTTGCAAGAAATCCAAGAACCGAAAAACAAAAAACAAGCCTTTCATTTTCCAATCCGCAATCTCATCATCTCACTCCCATCCATGGAACAGAAGGAACTCCCCACACCGCACGTGCTTTTTCTCCCCCTTCTATTTCTCTCCCTCCTCGTCTCCACCACCCAAGCATCCTCCACCACCGATCCCCTCCTCGCCGCGGCGGCGCAAACCCTAACTGACTCCGGCTTCCTATCGATGGCCCTCACACTCCGCCTGGGCGCCCCCTCCCTCCGCCTCCCCTCCGCCGCCGCCACCATCTTCGTTCCCCCAAACACCGCCTTCATCCGCTCCGGCCCGCTCCCACTATCCCTCCTCCAATATCACATCCTCCCAAACAGGGTCCCACTCCAAAACCTCTCCTCTCCCCCAAACACACCCTTGCCCACCCTCCTCCCAAATTCCTCCCTCACCCTCACTCCCACTCCCCATCCCCAACTCTCCCTAAACGACGTCGTCGTCTCCAACACCCCAATCTTCGACGACGGCTCCTTACTCATGCTCGCAATCGACGACTTCTTCAACTCCTCCTCGCTTCAAACCCTCCCCGAAAGCCTTTCCTCTGATGGCGAGCCCTTCGCCGCCGTCTCCGATGTCTTGAAATCTAACGGCTGCTCCGTTATGGCATCGTTTCTTGAGGCTCAGCTGTCGACGGAGTTCGCTGACGGCACGAGGTTCACGATCTTCGCACCGTTAGACGACGCCATCGCGGACGGCGTGAGGAACATCAGCGATTACTCGGCGATCTTCAGGAAGCACGTCGTGCCGAGGTTGATTACGTGGCGGGACCTCATTCGTCTCCCGGCCGAGGCTCTATTGCCGACTTTCTCCGACGGGTTTTCGATCACGGTGACCGTTTACCCGCGTGTCCGGTTGCTAAACGGCGTGCCGGTTGCGGTTCCAGACATGTATCGCGGCGATCTCATCGTCGTTCATGGAATTCGTGGCTTGCTTGATAACAGCACAGTGTAAGGAGTCGCAGTGTTGGATTGGTATGTTGCGCCTCTGAGAGCTAATTGAAGGTGTAAATGATGCATTTTATATAGGGATAGTGCAACTCTTGGTTTTAGTATTTGGATTAGGGATAAGGTGCGTCATTGATAGTACAAACAGTGATGGATTTGTATATGCGATGGTCTCAGAATACGTGACAAATGTATGAAGTTGACACCTAGCGTGGCAGAATATTCATATATTCATATGTACAATTGTATATGCATTTTCTATTTTCTAGTGACATCCGAAACTTTTATACAATTCTGCTAGACCCAAGTAGAATTTTACGTGTAGTATGCGGTGTTTCATGAACAGTATTAAAATTAATGGAACTGTACATGGATTATGAGGATGTTTCAATCTGTTGTAAATTTCTCCTGAGACAAATGTCCGAAGTTGACAACATAGCACGTGGGAAATGTGCATATTGCAGAGTCATTGAGAAATGAGAATGACATTAGCAGGAAGTTGAGATCACTGAGACGAATGAAGAAGCTATACAAAAGATTTTGAAATGAAACACAACAATTTTGCAATATGCATTTTTCAAAATACACTTTTAAGTCAGTATCTTCGCTTTGGATTACCCAGATAGAGTTCACCAGATATCGAATGTTTATCTAAAGTGTAGCTGGTGCTGGCTTCATCTACCCTGGCATCCCTAGAGAAACTAGCCTTTGCAAGCTCCCTTAACATCTTTAGCTCATCCCTTATCCCAGCCTTGTGTCCTTTTAGCCATTTACCTTCCACTTCTATATGCGCTTTTGCGGTTGTCTCTGAGGTTGTAGGATCCCACCTTTCAATAACATTATTGTGGCTAGGCGTACCAGGACTTAGCACAGGGACTACAGTGGCAGTCATGGCACTGATTGGATCCATATATCCTGTTCTGTTCCTTCTTCCTATTTCTGTTCCTGAGCACATTGGATGATTAACTGAAGGCAGATCTGTTACTGGCTGGGAGAATGTGGAAATCACACTAGACCAATGCTTCCGTGGAAGGAAAGGCAAGATTAGTCCCTTGGCAGCAAGCTTTAATCCATTCCTCAGAGAATTGTTCTGAGGCTGCGAGAGTTTTAATAGGGACATCACCATAGCATACCATTGATTGATGAGCTGGGCAGTGAAGGTAAGTAACAGAAGAACCAACGGAACTAGTTCCCAAGTTCTGGCTTCGATTGAGTTTGAACCACTTTGAATGGTGAATATACCAAACAAACCTACTTCACACAAGAGAGAAACACTTTCCACAACTTGGACGCTCCTGCTAATGTATGGCTTCGTGGTAAATAGATAAATGAACTGTATTAATGTAATTATCAGTGCAAAAAGGCTTTTACTTGATTTTTCTGATGGATAAGCAACAGATATTATTGCCAAACCAACTCTTCTTAATAGGTCAAGGATGATATAGGATGCCCTCATGCAGCCCAACACCCTCTTGAACATGGGAATTTTGTTTTCTTCATTGGAGTCCTCTGAGCTGACTGCCTTTATTCCTCCAATCCCACTTTGGCCAGTTTCAGTCCACTTGGCCATGGTATTTAGTTCAGTTTGATCACCTAAGACAAGCACTGGATAACCCTTCCAATCATCAAAGAGAATACCAAAGCGTGACAGAAAAGATGAAGGTAGCCCGTCCCTGTAAAACCACTTTCCAGTTGTAGGCTTCCAACCAAAAGGAACCATAACTTCTTGTACCATTCTTCTTCATTAGTTACTTTCTTGAATTCCTTGTACTGAGCAAAACTTCCAGAGGAGATTGCAATAATAAGAAATAAGGATACTGATAAGATGAATGCTGCAGGGATTGCCAGCAACAACACCCCAATAATAATGCCCCACTTTGTACCACCTGCACATAAATGTAGTTTTAAAAACTCTTCAAAACTTGCACATGAATTTAGTCTTAGATATTCGATTTTGTTATATCCTGTAAAATTGGTTGAATGAACAAGTTAGTCTTACCTTTTATTAGAAATGCAGATGATTGAGAAACACAAGGTAGCATGAGAATAAGAAGAAAGAGCTCAAATCTAGGAACTGATAAACTGCCTTGAGGCGGTTTCCCTGTCCTCCGTCTCAGGAAGAGTATCATGAAAATATGAGCTAAAAGTAAACAGCCTCCTCCCACACCTAGCCAGAACAAGTTCATCTCCATGTACTGCCACCTGTTGATAAAACAACCTCTCAAATATACTTAACCTTGCAAAATCAGAAACACCTTTTTTTCCTGTCACTGAACATAATAATTTGTAATTCATGTTTAAGTGGCTGTGTTTGGTGTGTGAGTGACAGTTTGGAATCCAATGTTTAAATATAAAAGGTTATTGTAATGCTACCCTTTGTAATTCTCCATTCCTTCGATGACATTGCTAGCAGAAATTGGTTCTCCTCTCTACAAGGCAAATGGTTCAGCTGGAACGGGTGTCTATTCATGTACAGCTTTTAAGAAAGTGATATTATACTCACCAAGAAATAACTGAAATATTCAATGGAACTGAGAGGCAGACCATAAACTGTATTTCTCATACTTATGTTGTGCTGATTATGAAGCCAACCAGATTTGGTGGTAATTTTAGTTGGAAATGGTAGTTTGTGTTCACCATAAGAATAGCTCATTAAATCACTCTGGGGGTGATTTATGTGGTAAGAACGTTCTCCTTCAGACAAGTCATTACTCCTCCTTGCAAGGTTCTCTTTTTCCAAAATTGAAGACGAATTGTCGAAATCTTTCCAGGGAAGCTTGTGATGAGGTATGAGCCACCGTAAACCTCTAGTTGTCTCATAGTATTTGACAGGTTGATTAGTTGAAAACCAACTTGTTAGGGCAAAGACTTGTAGGTGTCCAACCATTCCCTGTAAAATTTGTCAAATGTTTATAAGGTAACTCTTAAATAGAGATGTGTGTTGGATGACTGAAATTGAAAAATTGTTTGGATTCTAGATCTAATACCATATTGTCATATGTTTCCTACTTACATTCATATTCATTGATGGATTGGAAGTAGGACAGTTTGTACCTCCCAAAGCAAGTATGCTTATTGCTTCAAGATTTGCAGAGGAAAGCGAAACCATAGCAGCTATTAGTGATGTTGCAATTGTTCCGGCACTCACAAATGAGTACAATGCAATGGATATTGCAGGAGCAGAATCTGAGCATATGATATCAGAGTTAGGGTCATATGTAGAAAGTACTCAAATGTTCATGCAGTGTCACTCCATAATAATGTTCTGGCCTTTGGCTTATGTATGTATTCCATTTAGATTTAGATTAGCATGTTTTACATGCTTAAATTTGCTTAGTGTGAAAGGAAGAAAAGAGAGAGTCTCAATAATATTATATCTGATTGTATGAGATGTATATTAGATCCAAACCACTGAAACCCATTTATAGTATTACTGTAGGTCAAGTACTAGTACAATTAAACACAATTACAAGCCCAACTCACGAAATCTATCAGCACAAGTTACTCCTAACATAACAAGAACCATAATTTTCCAACATTTGACTTACTTCATGATTTTGTCAGTGTGGTATTTATATGTAAGTGCACGTGGTCAACCTAAGTCTTGTTGATAGGTGAGATAAACAAGAGCATTTAATTTTGAATACCAAGAAAATTGAAGTTTGATTACAAGTTATTTCTAAAAAGCATAGGGAAGGAAAGGAGATATTCATACAATGCTTGATATCAAGTTGGTTAGATGCCAAATTTTCATTTCCTGAAATATCAGTTACCTTCCCAGCAGGAATGGTAACTGACACCACCTTCTTCGTTTCTGCTTGGACAGTCAATGAGTATAGAGCTCTGGATAGTTCCTTTAACCTACATGGAACAAAATGAAGAATTTTGGCATTACTTAGACTCCACAATGACATAATGCTTGTTTGGTTCACATTTCTTTCACCACAAAAGGGAGAAAATGTGCTTCCTAATACAATTCTATCTGAAGCTATTGTTACTTCTATCATAAGTACATTTGGCATCTCTCAAAAGGTAAAACAAACAGGCTAACAATATATTAAGGTTTTTGTTTTGGTAACCATGAGATACCGGTACTTTTTATGTAATCAATGGTTGTGATTTGATAGATTTCAAAAAACTTGGATTAATAAAACACGTGGCTCATTCTTAATCACAAATAACTAAGAGGTATGGTACCTTGAATTTTATAGGGTACGGAGAAACCCCCATATATTAATCACTTCATAAGCCGAGCCATTTATGTGTATTATGTAAAGACTATTTGTCATGAATGATATGCTTCTAATTACTCCCATGTACACCTGCCTTATCAATCTTCCTCCCAAGACTTCTATTGTAGAGGCATCAAAGCCAAAAACTGGCTTTGTGAACTCAGCAATCATGTTAATATCACGATCCCTTGTTTCAGTGAGAGAGCTGGTCCTTAGTACCACATTTGGTTTCATCGAATCTACCACAAATAAAATAAAACCAAGAATTGACTATCACATAATGCTTCTAATAGAATTGACTATTGGTATTGTAAGAACAGAGTGTAGCCTACCATAAAGGAATGTAATCGGAGCAACAGGAGAGACAGGAGTGCCTGTCCTTCCAAGTATTGCTGTAGCTTGTAATTCAACTGTGATAATCTCAGTTCTTGAGATGTTCTCCAGCTACAAAATGAAGCCCATTAATATAGAGGAATAATGAATATAACTGTGAGAACTCAGTTCATATTCTAATTTGTCAGCATATGATCTGCATGGTAAGAAAACAGAACTACACCAGACAACAATTTCCATGCTTACTTTAAAAGCAAATCGGCGGGTCTCATTACTTCTACCATGGAAAGGGGCTAAGACACCCGAGTTAACATGTAGTGCATGTAGAATTTGCTCTGTTGAATTTCTTATTGGAATGCTAAACTCCAAGAAAATTATCAGGTCCTCTAGTTTGCTTGTTGCAATGACTGTTCTTGGGATGCTATTAATTTTCAACTCATAAGATGGAACAGATGTCCAGAAGTCCACCACCACCGGTCTTCTATCTAAGACACAGATTTAAATGTAACATTACTCATTAGGAAAAAGGTTAATACGAAATTCTTAGATGCTATCAAAGCAAGAGAAAAGTTTTGCTATATATCATTCAACATTTGACACATTTATTTTATGGGTCATTACTGTCGTTCCCTGCATTTTTAATATATTAACTCATGGATCACATGTTCAATAGTACATAACAAAACTTTTCTCTAGTTGTGATAGTATCTGACAATTATTCAAGGTTAACATTTGAGATTTGGGAAGTGATTGATGTCCTTAAAATGTGGATGCAATCCATTCAACGCACTTTTGGATGCCTTGAAAAGGGGGAAATAAAACATTTTAAAATAAAAATAACGTTGTTTTATTGGATGCAAAAGGTGGTCAAAGAGTGAGTCAATGTTTTGCATACAAATAACAGCCCTCTTGGGCTTTACAAACATAACCTCACCAAAGTGAATTGTCAAAGTGGAGCCATTGGTTCTCATGAACAGGTTTCCAGCCTGGTCAGCACAAGTATTTTCTGCCAGTGTGATTACTGCACGCCCATATACATTTTTTGAGTTGAGAACCACTTCAAGCCTATATTTAGCACCTGGTTTAATAATTTGTAACGAAGATGCACGCACTTGGGCAGGACCAGCTACCACAACCTTACACATTAAACCGTTATCAAAACATTATCAACTTTTTTAATGAAAACAAATTAGGATAAAACTTACGTCTATTTCTTTATATCTATTTCACTAACTAAATCATGACAAGCAGATATTTTTATTTAAATGAGTAATTAAAAATTTAAAAGTACACGCTCATTTCAAGGAAAAATTTCATATGACAACTTGATTGGAAGAGTGGATATAATGGATATAAGGAAATGGATCTAAGTTTTTTCCAACAATTATTATTACTTTTAGCACAAAGCTTGTTTGTCATTAGAAACCAACTTACATCACAGTCTGTTGAGTTCAGACATTTAAACCCTCCTAGTCCAGTGCATGGTTCACTGAATGTGATATCAATTGCTATCCTTTCTCCATTTGTGTATGTCTGTTGACTAGTAATGGCTGCAGTTGGGGCTATTGTATCTATTGTGTGAAAAAGGAAACTATTAGCAAAGGCCCCAGAACTGTTCAAGTTCTTTAAATTTCTGGTCACATGATAGAATATATGCTCACCGATGAACCATGAGTAAACTGATGAGTTTCTTTCTCCTTCGCTTGTAGTGACATTGAGAAGAAAGTTATGCTCCTGGTTTTGAGTTAAGTTCTTCAACACAATGCCATTACCCTGGCAAGGGTACACTTTGCCATCAAGCTGTTTCAAGCAAAATATCGCCATCAACAAACTCATGTAAGTTAGTAACAGCAGAAAAGTTTGCATTTCAAAACCAACATTTTAATTTGCGGTCGCTGCAATAATGCTGTTGCAGTGCCCTCCACAACCTCACCGCAACAGTAATTGCAATTGCAGCAGCATTTTAGTGCAATTTTCTGCAACCGCAACACCACATATTTCAACGGCAATGCAAGTAACCAAATATTTCAAAAGAGATGAACTAAAAAAAAAAATGGTCAAGAGAAATGCATACTTCACAATCAAATGAACAGTTGTTTCTCTTGCATGCATTGGAACCATCCAACGTCTCAACTAGGTACTGTAAAACAGCGTTAGGAGACCTTGACTGAGCTGGTGGAACACGAGTGAAGTAAACCAGAATTGTTGATTCAGCTGAGATTAACAGCATTCCCACCATCATCAGTGCAATAGTAGCACACAGTTGGAGAAACTTGAGAGTTGCCATTGTAGGAACTGACATTACTAAAACATAATTGAAAGCAAAACTCAAGAGGATGGAAAAAATGCAGAGGAAGAGGAACAGGAGTCGAGGTTGTAGCAGGTATGAAGACAAAGTGCAGTTGTTAGAACAACATTTATGTGTAAAGACAACTACCTCAACCATCACTGACAGCCTAATAACTGCTATTTTAAATAGCTCACATACCTCATTAACTGCCCCTTTGCCATTCAAAGCTCAACTCTTTTTTCTACCACCCTTAAAAATCATTCAAGAATATAGAAAATCGAAGAACTCTGCCATAACTCCAATGCTCCATTGCTACTTGTACCCATCTGAACAAGGTTTTTTTTTTTTTTCCCCTTGGGAAAGAAATTCGCATAAACGATTTTTAGCTTGAAGAAATTTTTAAATCAGATATTTAAAATCTTCATTTAAAAATTAACACTTGAATATTTTTGTTAGGCCTTTTTACCAAAAAGAAATTAAAAAAAACTGATTAATTACGGATGTCTACCACTTTTAACATTATTTACCAATATACACTTTTTAATAGCAATATGTTGCATAGTCAAGCGAAAAAAGTGGATTTGGTTCTCATGCATTACGTCACATAGCTAGACATATTATGTTCTAGAATTTTCCACTAACAATTAGATGTATTCGATGAAGAATAAAAAGGTGGAATACGAGTAGCTGTTCAGGTATTGTGTGAAGAAGAAAGGGGAATAGCTTGGCTACCCATGTTGATTGCTCAAGGTGCGATACGGTATGGAAGTTCAGTATTGATTATGAGAATGATTTGAAGATGATGTTTGATTATCATAACCAATTTCCTGACCTTCGTGTTATGGAAGTATTCATAGCTCTAGGAGAGTTGCAATTGAGCTTTGATGAATCTGCTCCCATTCAAGATTTTGATGATAACCCTCCCATGGGGAACTCCTGCCATGCTCTGGCTAAGTGTGGCTCAACCCATGTGCTCCTGGCTAAGTGATGTCCCAGCACCAACTCCAACACCATCTCCACCACCATTTCTCCATCATGACCATCATCACCATTAGAACCACCATCACCATCATTGCCATCATTGGCATCACTGAGACTCTCCTGTCATGGCTGTCGACGTCTGACATGTCCCTACACAAGCACGTCGCATGGCTCAACGCTTGTCAGGAATAAGATCAAGCATTTGAGGGACCAGCCCATCGAGACATGCATTGGTGTCAGGTGACAAATAGATATATGGTTGGACGTAAAGGGTCAAGCTCCTACATGCAACTCCGCAGTACCAAGTGAAGTACTCATGTGATGGCACCTATCCTGGCCCAGGCAATTTTGGATCATGATACGTCTCTCAAGTCGTATCGCCCATACATTATACCAGACACCATAATGGTTCAACCACCAAGGTGAGTCCAGATGCATCCTTTGGTATCAACACATCAATGTTTAGTGCCTCACCCAGAATGGGCTCCTGGGCGCCAATCTGTCTTAGAACATGGTCCACCTAGTGCCACTCAACAGTGGAAAGCACAGAAAGATGTCATGAAAGTCCAAAGGGGTGACCCATTATCTATGTATATATAAAGCTAATATATAGACATATAGTACAACAACAACAACAACAACAACAATAATAATAATGAATGTACATAATTTGTATGCAAGTTAACAAGTAACAATAATAATAATAATAATAATAATAATAATAGCAATTGTATATATGTACATTTGTTATATTAAAAAAAATAGAGAGAGTGAAAAGAGACACATGTTAATCCTAATCATTCCCACTATATAAAGGAAAGTTAGCACTTACTTCCTATTAATTCATATCTCTCCATATTTTTTTATTTTCAAAATAATACTACACACTTTTTACCTCTCCAAACCTTCATCTTCTATATCATCCTTCACCTCCACTCCATCTTAATCCATAAAGAACCCATTGTTTGTATCTTTGATTGCACTTTTAGGATAAGATCTATCATTATTATACAAAAGCTCCATCATCATTCAAGCCAAAAATCATCCCAAGTTTCCCTCTCAAGGCTACGGGTTACACTAGCATAAAGGGAGGAGGATTTTGCTTCTTCTTCACTCCATCAAAGCCTCAAGAGTCCTAGCCTTCACTGGTCTTCATACCAAGTAAGGGTTTCTTACCTTTTTCTCCATGTACGTATTATGTTAATGAATCATAATATCTATAATTATTGAAAGATTAGTTGTTCTGTTGCTATAACTCTTAAAATATAATTGAGATTAATCATATATTCCACATGTCCATGTGATTATTATTGATTATTGGTGCGAGTGTTGCTACTCGCAACAAATTAAAAGAAAACTTTTAGAAAACTAAATCACACCAAAATGTAGGGGTGTGATCAGGTCGTCTCGTGTGGAAGCAATGTAATTGATTATGACAAAAGTGGGGTTTTTGAGAATTGTTAATAGCAATTAAAGCGAAAGAATTATAATGCAAAAGTTCCTGCACAAAGACTTCCTTTGATCGAGAAATGTTCTATCATCGATTCAAATAGATAAATTCATGGGTGACAACCTACGTCAACTATGTTTTTGTATAGGAGAAGACGCAATTCTACTTACAGTTATACTAACGTACTTCGTAAGGATTCAATTAACAATAGAACTAGTGACCACAATCATGACCCTATAATCCTATGTCAATTTAGTTATCAATTGCGTAGTCCAAATCCTGAATTAATTCAACCCTTTACCAATTGGAATTAATCAAATAAATCAACCTAATGTCTCAACGGCATCCAAATCATGCAAACAACGAATACACAATCAACTACTCTTAAAATCTCAATCTCATTAATCAACGCAATTAAAAATTTAAAGAGAAAGCAATAGGGGTGAAAAACCACCATGAACTGTTATTAAGAATTGAAAACCTCAAGAACAATTCCGATCCTTCTCTATTTGCAAGGTAAGGGAACTACTCCTCCATGTGAGAAGTTTTACAATCAAGATTGTTGATAAAAATAATTGCACCAGAAAATTGAACTAAAACCAGTAAAGAAGGAACCCTAGCCTAGAAGAGTGGGAGAGAGATAATAGAGAGACAGGTTCTAATCTTTCTAAAACTAAACCTAGATGCCGCCTACTCCTTCCTCTCCGTTTTCGTTCTTTTTCCCCTCCAAGGGGCCCCGATTGGCCCAAATAAAGCGTAACAAAAAATCAAGTTCTCGCAGGAGCGCTCAGCTCTATGAGCCCTCAGCGCTCACCAAAACAAGGCTTCAAGATGAATTATATGTGCTCTCTTTTGGCTACAGCGCTCAGCGCTGGCGCTCACCCGAATGGTGAGCTTTTGCTTCTTTCAATTCCAGCTCCTGCTCTTGATGCTTGCACTCAATGTAATACTCCTGTGCACAAAAACCTAACTCACAAAGACAAGTTAATGGTAACAAGATTTAACTATTCACAAAAGAAAAATGGAGCAATTGACATTGATTTCTCAAAATCGTGCATTGAGGTTCAATTCATAAAACACTATTAATTTTCTCAATAATACATCAAAAACCCATGCAAAAACCTAAGGTTTAGAAGTTAAATATATGGCGTGAACGTCGTTTATCAATTATATATATCATATTTAGTTGCATTAAATTATAAATTTGTATATTGATTTAATTAAGTTAGGTTCAACTGGTTTAGCCCGTGACCAAGTGCCATGACTGAGTTGATAAAGGTTCGATTCTGAAAACTATGGTTACTATATATGCCAACTAGTTGGCCTAGTGGTGGCCATGCTCACTTAGCATGTCTTACCCTATCTTGTCCAGGGCAAGGTTCAACTCCCATGTATAAAGTTTTTTAATTAAATACCATCTACATGAAGGCATACATGCGCGCTCAAATTTGCATGTGTAGTTTAGTTTGCCGTTTGGCTGGCCCGTCTAGTTCTTCAGTTTGACCAAAGTTGATTGATTCACGTGCATATCCAATCCATTTGACAAACAGGAACGGCAGATAGCCGGTTCATGATTGTAATTGGCCAGTTTGGCCCCATCCAATTTTTAAAACTATTGTAGTGACAATGATTTAACAACATGTGTTAATATATGTGTGCAAAAATTATGTAATTGTTTTTTTGTGTGTGGACTAATCAATCGCGTTTATATATTGTGATAATTATATGTTTGTAGTATAAAAAAATATTGTATTATTGTCAAATCATCTAACAATAGTTTTGTACTAAAAATAAAATTATAAGAATAAAATTGAGTAATTTAGACATTAATGGAAACTTAGTTATTTAAGTTAATAATGATCATATTTTGGCCTAAGGCATGTGAGTATGTTCTATATGACTTTAGTGATTTAATTGTGATATTATCTATAACATCGAATGCTATTATTGCTATGAATGATGAAAGTATTGAGGTTATATGTATGCATTCAATGAGACATGTGATAATTGTAAATAAATAAAAACAAAAATGGTTCTAACCTTTCAGGCTAGTTACTAGCTTGGAGGAAGATGGACTCATTAGCCGTACTAGGAAGGGAATACGATATTAA
Source organism: Dalbergia oliveri (assembly GCA_030441495.1). Lineage (NCBI taxonomy): Eukaryota > Viridiplantae > Streptophyta > Magnoliopsida > Fabales > Fabaceae > Dalbergia > Dalbergia oliveri. Next base: position 27,395,248 of record JAMLFY010000008.1, read on the forward strand.
ACATTGAATATGACCCTTTGGTCCCTAGTTACTAGCTTGGGGGAAAGTTTGACTTTTTGACCCAGCCATACTAGGAAGAAAGATGATCTTAAATATTGGAGGTGATCCTTTGGTCCTAGTAACCTCCTGGGAAGGTGGACTCCTTAACATAGGTTTCCTGGAAGGGAAAATGATCCCTACTATTCCAATACCTTATTTATTCTCACTATATTTGTCAATGATGATTGACTTTTGATATGAGCTCATTACCCACTGATTAGCTAAACTGGAATAAAAAAAGAGATGTATAAAGAAAACGATGTATAAAGAAAGACAAAGAAGATGAATAGACTAAACTACACACTTTATGTGACTGAATATAATTTTATATGTATGTGTATGTTCATTTATATTGTTATGCATACATGAAATATAATATTGTATCCATGCTAAGAACGACAATGTTAAAAGATATGTCTACCTAAGTAAAGATTTTTTAAACTTATTAATTAAATATTAATATATGTTCATGTCTCTTTAAAAATAAAGCCAAGTGGCTTGGAGATGATTTCGATGACACCTTATTATATGTATTTTACTGGGAACTTTTGAGTTCTCACTTTATTTTGTTTCCATGTCATTTCCGACGAGGAGCAAGTCAGCTCGGATCCTTTGGAAGAGCACGTTCAAGAAAAGTAGATAGGATTTTATTTAGATTATAAGAGTAGTTAAGATTTTAGTTCAATTCGTGAGACTTATTTAGATGAGTTATAACTCCATTAAAAGTTTAATCATTCAATTGATTACCAAACCACTATTAGCTAAAAAATATTTATTGTTCTTGCTACTTATTTAGTATCTACAACATCCTGTTTTGATTTATCTACGTGTGTATGGTATATATATTATTCAAACATTGGATGATTTGTATGCATTTATGAATGTGTTAGTTAGCTTTGCGAAATAAATATTATACATGATTTATCTACACTCAAGGCTTTTAGTTTGATTTTTATTTTAAAAAATAATTATTGTTGTTTTCCTTATATCTCATTTTATTAGAAAAATTTATGAGAAGAAAGTAATAACTCCTGGTTAACTTTAACATAACTCGAGCATTAAGGGGTTAAAATTTAGGATTTTACACATATGAAGTGCAACAAACACTCATAAGTGGGGATTAGCATTCTTGGGGCCTTTTCCCCTAACTCTAAGGGTGTTCATCCAATCCAATCCAATCTAAAAATCAATCAAAACTAAAATTTTGAATGAATTTGGATTTTAACCCTTGGTTAAATTGGTTTGGTTAGCATTTTATGAATTGATCCAATCCAAGCCGAACCGCATTCAATATTACATAGTATGATTACTAGTCCATCCCATTTCATATATATGTTTAGTTGACTCCACTTTATGCCTTTCATAGCCCACTACAAGACGTGATCCCAATGAAAAGTAAAAGACTTTAGCCAAAAATAATAAAATAAAATACACACATGCATTTTGTGCAATATTTTTTATTTTTTAGTCATATTGTTACATTTTTTTAAAAAAAAAATGCATATTGAATTCAATCCAAACCATTGTAAGTTGGATCGGATTACAAAGTGAAAATCACCCAATCCAAACAGACAGCAAAAAATTTTCAGGCCCTATTTAGTTTAGTTTTCAGTTTTTAGGATTTTGTGAAGGAAATACTAAAAATTGGAAATGAAAAATTAAAATTGGAATTTATAGTTTTCAGAATTTTCAGTATTTTCTTCACAAAATTGAAAAGGAAAATGAAAATGAAAACTCAAACCAACCCTTAGTTTTTGGATCAAATGACTTTTTAGTCCAAAATCTATCCAAATAGCACCGTGAACACCCTTAGCTCCAAGCCAATTAAAATACCTCATAATTTCTGTGGATTACATTAGCAAATAGATAAAGGTTGAACCTCTACCTCGTATTACGGAAATGGTAAGTAAATTTGTATTTTAAAGATTAATCTCCAAGTTCGAAATCTGAAATACCTCGTGAGTGATAATGACACAGAATTCAATGATTGGAGACTTGAGGACTTTTGCAGAGAGCTTGAAATCACCCAAAAATTCTTGCCTATTGAACATCCACAAAACAAAGGCTCAACAGAAGTAGCCAACAAGATCGTCCTAGCAGATTCAAAGAAAGGCTAGACCAAGTCAAGAGCCTGGCAAACTGATGGGTTGCATTCATGCACCCCTTTTCCTATATAACTCTAGGCATATTGCATCATTTATGTGCTTAATTGACTAACATTTGGTAGATTTACATTTAGTCCTCATTGTATATCATTGAGTAATATGATGGTTAATTACACCATTTTGATGAGCAAATATGTTTTGGAGTTTCCTATGCTTTTAATCCTCTATTGTGAGTGTTATTTTCTTGCAGGGACATCCTATGTTGATGCATGAAACTTGGAACAAAGTTCAATTCGGAGAATTTGGAGAGCTAAATAGAAAAGTTCTAGAGCTCATTTGAGCACATTTGTAGAAAATGTTATAATAGAAAATTCATATCTCCCTCTATAGAGATCAAATTGAGATAAATAAAAATGTTTTAGAAAGCTCAAAAAGTCCTCTAAAACTTTCATGCTAAGCTCAAAACTCAATTCTAAGAGCATTTTGGCGAAAATGAGTTTCAAAATTAAAGGTTGCTGATATTTTGATGCTATTTAGCTTAACCTCCAATTAGTATTTTGCCAATATCTAGAGTTATGGATGTCCAATTAAGATGATTTTTCAATTTGGAAAGCTTATTTAAAGGGCTACAACTTCTATTTTTGGGTTGAAGAGCTAATTCAAATGATTTAGGGCTCAAAGTGGGTTTGGAAGTGTACAAAGTGGTATCTACACGAGCACCAGACCACTATAGTGGTCTTGACCGCTAGCGGTCACCAAGAGCAAGAAGAGCCAAAATTGTCCCTAGATTGTTATAAAAACAACATTTTTTATTATTTTGAGGCCCCTTTTGACACTATGATAATGTATTATATATACCCATTTAATCTAGATTAATAGGGGAATCTTCCACACGTGCTCTAGGCTTTCACTCTTCTACTCTTTCTACTTTCTCTCTCTTCATTTCTCTACTCTCTCTCTAGGTTTTGGAACTTTCAATCCTTGTTTTGGCGTGCCGTTTGGAATTCGTTATACTCTCCATTACATTGATTGTGATCCTCCACTTATGGAAGAGTAGTTTCTTTACCTATTGCAAAGATTCCAAAGATCCAAGGATTTATGTTTTAAGACTCCCTTTATTTTTAATACAATTTAAGTGGCTTCCAACCTTTCCTCTTCTCCTCTTTCTTTCATATTTTTGTGTTGGTTGATACAATTATATTTTTTAGAGTGAACTTTGATTGTGTGTATTTGCTAGAATGAATGTCATGCATGGTTAGGTTCCAATTGGGCATAATTTAACTGATAATTTGAAGTATGTCTAATTGGTAAGGGGATTGAAATTAATTCTAATAAGAATTAGGTTATTGTGATTGGCATTTAAGTTAGTGTAAGCATTTAGGAATTGCAATTGTGATTTCCTGGTGTTCATATTAACCAAACCCTTAGTTAGTTGTGTGATTTTATGACTGTCAAGTAGAATTATATCAGTAATTGTGTAATTGTGAATTGGTAAAAATAACCGCATTCATGAATTATTCTTTTGAGTCAGTGATAACATAATCCTAGATCCGTTTGTAGAACTCCTTGTCCAGATAATTTATATAATTGTATTTTCTTCCATTATTTTATTAATTTCTTCCAAACAAAACCCCCTAATTTCCAATCAGCTAGTAACAATTCCTTAGAGACGACCTAAATTATGTCATTTACTATATTTTTTGGTACTACTTAGCAAAAAATAAATTTTAATTTGTTGTGGCTAACGATAGTCGCATCATGAAGAACTACCAACGATCTTTTGGGCCTACCACACTACCTCACACTCATCTAAAGGGGAAACCCTTATAAGCTAGTGTAAGGCGGCAATGTCGTTATTCCCATCAAGCTATCAAAGCCTACTCCAAGGGTCATGATGAACAAGCATGACATGGAAGGAACAGCTCGAAGGAGCTTGATGTAGCAAGGAAAGGGAAGAGGCAAGTCTAAGAGAAGAAGCCATAAAGCAGTAGATGACGCAGAAATACAAGAAGGAAATCCCTTGAGAGTTGGAAGTGCGAGATTTAGTGCTAAGGATAGTGCTAGGGAAATTGACCTCAAAGAAAACCTCCTATGGACAGAAAGCTAGCACCAAATTAGGAAGGTCGTTAAGAGTTATCAAAAGGTTGACAAGGGAGCATATGCAATAGTTGAACTCAGATAGCTCCCAAGGGCATGGAATGTGTCCTCATTGAAGAAGTATCATAACTAAACAAAGCCATTAAATTATGTAGGTTGGTGTACTCTTTTTCTTCCTTTTAGAATTGATGGAGTTAAATGCTAGGGTGATTTACTTCAACTATGTATGAACAAAATGCAACATGAACATCAATAAGCCTTGTCCAAATTCAATTAAGTGATGGTAGGGTCATCATATCATTAGAAGTCTTTCTCAAGATTATCTAATGCTACTCAAATAGAGTTAAGCGCCTAATCTCTTAGCATACTTAAGTCTGCAAATAGTTCTCAAACCCTTAAATACTACATGAATCATATTTGTCTATCTCTAGGTGTCATTCAACTCATGGCATTGCATTTATAGGCATGGCTCTTACTCCTTTTTCAAATTTGTAAAAAGCCCTATAATCCTAAATTGGTGATCAAACAATTCAAGATAAATAAACTCAAATATAATGCTCACTATCAAATGAGAACAAGACATAAATTCATTCACATTAGCATAATGTCAAACACATAGCCTCCATAAATCACCCTTGGCAGGTTTAGTTAAGTCATGGAAAATGAAATAAAAACAACATAAATGAAAGAAAGATGAGAAGAATCCATGAACAAAGAAAAATACATAAGAAGTTGAAGACAAAACCAAGAGTCTCTTCTTCAAGTTCTTGAAGCTCCAATCTCTTTATGCTCTCCAAGCTAGCCTTCTTTTTTCCATAATTGGTATTCTGATTTTTCCCTTTCCAACATGTTTACCTAGGTTTTTTTGTCAATCATGGGGTGTTAGAGTTCAGATCAGAGGCCAAGTCCACATGCAAGGTTCGTGCACCTACGCTATAGTGTGGCTATGGCTACACTAGAGCGTAGCTTAAGTGAAAAAATTTAGAATTATGACAGCAACTAACGCCACTAGCATGGGTTCCCATGCTATAGCGTGGCTAAGCCTGGACCCATGCTCCAGCATGAATTTCCTAACATCCTTCAAGCTCCAATTCTTGCTCCTATGCACTCCTAGCTCAAATGTTTCCCTAATTCTTCTTCCAAAAAGCCACAAAACTAATGGAAAACATAACTAGAATGCCAGGTTAAATGTGAGTGTGGTCATGCCAGAATTTGAACAAATTAATGTGAAAAAGGCAACTAAGAAACTAAACCAAACTATAAACAAACTAAATGTCTCAAGAAAACTAAAGAAAAACATAACTCTTGAGGAGTTATTAGTTTTCTAATAAGGAGAATCTAATGAACATCAACTATATAAGCCAAGCATGTTTTAGAGCTCAATGGCACATTTATTGTAGGAATAATTGCTTTTTTTCATTTCAAACACTAGTCATAAGTTTGCATTCTTAGAAATAAAGTTGTTCACTTGATTCCAAAAGTCATTTACTACAAGTATGCTTTTATAAGAAGGTAAGGGTAAGTTGGTCTGCCAGTAAGGTGCCACGTTCATACCCTTCGGTATAAATGGTTTTCATTGTTGAATGTTCAATTTTTGTTACTTGAATGGCTCAAAGTCTGAATACGCTAAATTTGCAATGACTTTGCTAAATCACTATTGTATAGATTATTTGCACATGGGACCTTATTACTGCTTTATTGTTTTTGCCTCCTTTGTCAATAGTTGAACCTCGACCCCTAATCCAACCTCCTTCTCTCACTCTCTCAAACTCTCATTCTTCACTACCAATTTCCACTCTCACCCTCCAAATCTCATTCTTCACTGCCAAATTCCAAAGAAGAAACATGAGATCACAAAACCCTAAGCCCAAAAACCTCCTGTATCAGTAAAGCCGCTCTCGATGTCATGCAGTAAGCCATCCTCAATGTCAAATCTACAATGGCGGTTGTCAACATCCTATCCGCCTCCTGGTCCCCCCCTCTTTCTCTCTCTCTCTCTCTCTCTCTCTCTCTCTCTCTCTCTCTCTCTCTCTCTCTCTCTCTCTCTCTCTCTCTCTCTCTCTATAAAGCCATCAGGCAAACAAAGAAAAAAGAAAGATATAATAGCTTTGATTTCGATTTATAAATTTTAAATTATAATTGAGCATAGGAGGTTGAAGGAGGGGTAATTTTTGTAATGAATTGGACCATTCGAATTCAATATTTAATTTAGTAATAAAATAATGTTTTTATATCTTTTATTAAAATGCTATTCTTTTAAAATCAACAAAACTCAACGAAGAATTTAACTTCTAAATTCAACGATAAGTTAATTTATTGATAAAATAATATTTTTAAAGGGAGGCGATCCAATAGTTATTTTAGTTTTCAGCACTTTCAATCTTTTTAGATTCTAATCTCTTTTATATTATATTTTTTGGATCTTATAAAAATTTTCAAATGATGTTTACAGGAATTAAAAAATTTAATTTTTTTTATAAAATTTAATTTTTATGAGCAAAGCCAAGTGTACAAGAATTTTACACTATTATATTATGCATTGTCATACAACCAAATATAGATTATTTTCACGCTATTTGAAAGGTCGTATAAATAAAATAATTTGATTAAATAATAATATAAAAAAGTTTATCTAAACGTATCAAACATTTTTTTATTTATAAAGGTCAAAACCAAAATTTTTTAATATTCATAAGAATTAAATACATATATTGAAATATTTCAGAGGCTTTAGATTAAGATTGCAATGGCTAAAAAGAAATATAAGAAAGGTAAAATTATCATTTACCTCTCATAAGGCTCATTAAACTTACGTGGACATTTTAGACAAATAAAACCAAAAAAATATTATTTACATATATAATGCACGCATATAGCTAATTACATAATTATAAACAATTAATTGAAAAAATTAGGTAGAGGGATCCCAAGAGCAATCTGAAAAAAGATAGCACTATCTATGCCAAATTTGGGCAAACGCTTTAGAGCAATGAAAGATTTTGGCAAAATTAATTTTTGTGTTTAACAATTACCCACCCTTAATATTGATACCAAATCGATCACCCAACATAAGGTGCTCTTGATAACAAGTGGTATTATCTTATTTTTCTCACATTTATTTATTAATAAATTCAATTTTTTTTATTAAATCTTCTAATTTTTGGTTAAATTTAATATATATATATATATATATATATATTGCAATTAGTGAGATTATCTTTTAATTTGCATTTAATTTTAGTTTTTAGATTTAATTGATAGATATTCTCATAATTTTTATTTTTGTTGCAAAAAAAAAAAATAGCAGTTAATAATTTGAATAGAATATTTGGATAAAGATTTGAAAGAGATGAAGATTTGCCTAAAATCAAGGAAAGAATCATGGAAGATAAAAATCCAGTTTTATATAATGTTTTCTTTTTCTTTATTATATTAAAAAGTAAAAGACTAAAAAAATAAAAAACAATTCATGAAATTTGGTAGGTCTGAATTTCCTTCTCATCTTTTACATCTCCTCTGTTGCATCCAAATTCATGTGGTTGGCTTTCGATATTTTAATAATAAAATACGAAATGTCAATGTAAAGAACTCGGATTATCTGTGTTCAAGTATTTAATTCGGATTGTCAGAATTCTTATGCAAATTCTTTCACTATAATTAACCCCTTTAGTCCATATTAGAATATGATATTATTTGGAAACACCATATGAAAATTAATTTCCCAAAACGTGTACTTTTGTGCTGTAACATGATTGTCAAACCAGAATCCTTTGGAAGTACAGATGAAGCCTTTTAGCCTTAACGATGGCTAGACCAAAAAAAACCAATAAACAAAAACCCAAAAAAGAAAAAGAAACAAAGCCTTTCAATTAGCAAACAACATATATTACAAAAAAAAATTCTTATATATGCCTTGTCCAAAGGAAACTCAAAAGAAGAAAGAATAAACGATATCAGAACATGGCAGAAAGCCATAACCCAGTGTAGCCCAATGACCAGAACCGGCAATAATACTAAATCTCACAATGGCTAAGGATCTGCAAATTTTAGACCTACAACCCTTGATAGGAGGATGCCTCTTCAAGGATAATAATCTAAAGGTGAGCAATGGGCACATTTGCAAACTAGTAAATTTGTACCCTCTTTAAAAATTACATGGAAGGATGATTTTGCTATTTTTTCAGGATAACCAACATTGATCCCCAACATAGGATGGACCAACTAATCCTTGGCCTTATAAGAAGCCGTAAAAGTCGAGCCCTTACTTTGCACTCCCTAGTCGAGCTCTAGCTCGCACCCTAAATGCTGAGCTCTAGCTACTTTGAAAAATTAATTATTTAATAAAAACATAAAAATAAAATACAGTGTAACACTTTTTATCTTGAAGAGAAACGAATATATACTTCCAGAGAAAAAAATGATCCTGTCATAAGATCATCCTTGTGAGGAGTGGAATTTCCTGTAAAATAAAACTTACATTCATTTTCAATGTTCATAGCTTCTGATAAAGTACTCTCTAAAATACAAAGAGCTACATTTAAAGTAAAATGAGACTTTATTATATTTATTTACACGGAATATCTACGTTGAGTAAATAATAGTTACTCTTAATGCTATTAGCCTTTTACACATTTCCTTCATTCCCTTGTATGGTCCAAGCCTCCAAGCCAAAAAAAAAAAAAACAGAGATATCAGAAAACTTCAATGGGAAGGATGGGGCAAAATGGAAAAGGAATCACAACTTCTTATATGCAATGTTCCATAGGATGAATGATTAACTTTCAAATGGCAGCCGGGATAAGATTTTCAGCATCAGCTTTCTGATCACCTTCCAACACCATCCAATGTAAAATAGGACCCTCAATATCATTAGAGTAGTTACAAATTCTAATTTCATCTTGACTAAATACCCATTTTGACCCCTAAAAAATGAGGGACCAATTAGTTCCTTGGTTCCTAACTACTGAAAAAAAAAGGAACAAATTTAATTTGTCCCATTTATGAATAGTAATGAGTAATTTATCTCATAAGTCCTGAAATATTTCTGAGCAACCAAAATGATGATTTATTCTTTCTTTTATTTTCTGTGGTCACTGAGACCACATCAGGAAATCTAAATAGATGTTATGTAGCATGAAGAGTAGACATGAGATAAAGCTATATTAGCTACAAATGTGAGTTTTTTCCTGCTTCGTTATCGTTTGCTATTTAATGAAAGCGTTAATTTACGTCATATGAAGTAATAAACTAACAATCTCAAACTTACAACCTACAAATTGACAGATTCTACCTTTCCTTCCCATTCAGACTCTGGGAGGTATTTTTGTCATGTCAACCACTGTGGATGGTTCAGCCACCCTTACACCACCATCAACAACAAAATCAAGACCCTGAACAACCGAAATAAAGGTGTTTGAGTGCTTCTCTTGTGCCTTTTGGTCTCCCTTTAGAAGTTTGCTTCTTTAATTTATGGGTGATAGAGTAAAAAATGAGTCCATAAACCTAATTATAGCTTATTGTAAAAATGTTGGTAATTCTTTAGGTTTGCTAGAGCTTCAGGATACAAAAAGGGTATTGTAATGAATGGATTGAGAAGCATGTATTCAATCACATTCTTAATGACCAAATAAATGGTTTATTCAGAATTACTACGCAAATATTGATGTAATATGAACATGATATGGCCTATTTCTAACAACCATTCAAAATGCCAATGATATATTATATTATTACATTTATTTTGAAGCAGGGGATAGAAATAATATTTCATAGTTGTTTCACGAGGAAAAACTGAAAAAAAGTATGAACCTAATTAAATACACATAGTAGAATTCATGATACCTCTGGTCCATATGTCAGCTGGTAACTGGATCAATCATCCACTCATCTTCCTTCAGGGACTTTATGCTAAAAGAGTATAAAAATCCAGAGTAATATTAAGGTATAAGCATAAACTATTAGGCTCCTTATGCACAACTATTATGGAAATAGGGAGGCCAATGCCCAAAGTACTTCAAAGACCATATTCATCAACTTAAAAGAAACTGTTAAGAATAAATCTAGTATTTGCAGTGCTGTCAAAATGTAATGTGGCCGCATACATGCTGAACAAGGCAGAAAGAAGCCTCACTGTCTCAGATGCCCTGAGGCAAAGTAGATTTGATGATGCAGCTCTGTTCCAGCACATAATGCGTTTTCTGTAACTTAGTTATCCTCATTTAAAATGCACAGTATCCAACGGATATTATAGGCGCATTTGGATAGACTTTTGAAAATAAAGAAGAACTTTTAATTAATACTTAGAATTTTTTTTTTTTAAGTACTTTTATCAAAGGCAACTCATACCTATGTCCAAAAAAACCAAAAGACTGATTATTTTCTACTACAACTAAACCTTGTCCCACTAGGTAGGATCAACATGAATCAAACAATACCATAGTGTCTTATTGTAAATCATGTTTACCATTTTCTAATTTTGACATTATTAGAAATCTAATTGAGATAGCCTACACAAACTTAAAAGTGATTTTTATTAGAAAAAAGTTATTGCTGAAAACAAGTACAATCTAAGGCAGCTCAAGTCTAAATGGATATTTCAGTCTATCTGCAACATAAAAACTTATATACAAAATCTAAATTTATCTTCTATATGTGATACTCAGAAGCTGGAAACTTCCCTTTATCTTTTAATTCATAGTCTCATCTCATATCTATTCTGAACTGAAGCAACTGATTTTCCACCTGTATCTCCCTTTGTTCTCTTATTTGCCATTGTGTGTTTCA
>JAMLFY010000008.1:27406771-27683478 GCA_030441495.1 Dalbergia oliveri
AAACTCACTTCATTCTTTCTCCTCCTAAGAGATCAATGTAAGATTTTATGGGTTTTTGTCATTCCTTCCTCTCCTTTTCATGTTCTTTGGTTTGGGTTGTCGTTAGTCTCCATTGTTGTCAGTTTACCGTTCCCCAAGGTTGTTAGAGTTATGTTTGAACTATCTAGAGATTGTTAGAGTTTAATCTTGAGTTTTGTTGCTTCAATGGACATTAGTGCATTTCCATTCTCCATCTGGAGAGCAGGTTGGTGTTGACCCACTCTTTCCTCCTTTCCAAGAATGAGTGAGTTCGATTCTATGATCTTTATGTTGATTATTATAACTATTTTCCTTAAATTGTAGCATGATTGTATGTTTTTAGAGAATATTTCAAGAGAGTATAGATTATGGTATAGATTATGGATGATTTCACTAAGCTTATGAAATGATATTTTCAACTAGAGCATGAAATATATATTTTAATAGAAACTCATGGGGCCATTATTGTTAAAATGATTTTATTAAAGAGTTAGAGTATGAATATGATTTTATTTAGAATTTTATGAATTACCATGATGACTTTAAGAATAAAGTATTTATGTATCATAGAGTTTCATACCCAGAGTAGAGTTTTAGAGAAAATGATATGTTTTATGAGTTAGAGATTAGACGGTAGTTATAGAGAAACAATGGCGAGTTAACGGCTAAAACCCAATCGTTAACATTGGTACCAAGTTGTCCTGAGACAATTTAGAGAGAGAATGGAATATAGTTAGGTGTCCAATTTAGATCCTAAAGGGATCACGAGCATAGAACTTGTTATGTCATGGTCGACATGCATAATTCCAGAGGATATATTTATATTGTTATAATATGTATCATCAAGAATCATTATTTCTCTAGTAGAGTACGTTGTTATATTCCTAGAGAATATCAGTTTAGAGTCATTTTATATATATATATATATATATGATTTTATATATCTGTATTTAAATCTTTGTTGTTGTCTTATGAGGGTTATGGGTGAAGGCCTACTCACTTGAATTTTGATGAAATTCACCCATTTCCTTTTTCCATTACAAATTCAAGTGTTATTGAGTCCTTCTTATCCACTTCCTCCCCAGAGAGTTTTATGTGATGAGCTTCACTTCAGAATGAAGTATTTTTTGCCTTTGGTATAGAGATAGAGTGCTCCAGGATACATTGCGAGTTCTTGAACCATAGAGTTAATGCATGTTGGTATACCATGATTATTTGTATTTACATTATTATAGCTTTCATGGTTTATTTTGTATAGAGAGAGCTCATATTTTGTAATATGATTATAGATTTTAGAGTTTGATTATGAATTTATTCATGATGATTACCCTTTTCAAAAAAAGAGATTTATTTAGAGATGAATAAATGGATCTTATAATTAATATATACATATAGGTTCAGAGGTCCCTACAGTAGCCGATCACGATTTAAATTCCAAGTCGTGACAAATCGGAATGGATCATCTCATGTCAAAATTTAACATGACATGATCATGTTTGATTTATCACCATTGATTCCAAAGATGGAACCCAAAAAAGACATGTGACATAATTAGAGATCACATATGACCTTATTATGTTGAACTTTGACATGAGAAGATCAACTCTTGAATTATTTTTAAATAATTTTTTTCTTCAAATGGGCAATTATTAAATCACGAAAAGGGTAGCTCCTTATTTGCTTCTCAACAAAACTAGAAAAATTATTATCATGTGCTTCTACTTTTTGAGAAGCACAAACAAATAATATTAAAAAAATTAATAAAGAAAAAAGATTTTTAGTGCTAGAAGCACAACCAAACTCACATTATTGATGAATGATGGCTCTTAGACATGAAATAGGAGTATCCTCACTTGAAAATGTGAAACTAATCTCTCAATTCGCACCCCTTTAATTTCCATGTACGTCGTAGATGAACAAGACGTGCTGGTGAGTAATATTGAGCTTACTTTTGAATAGTGATAGATATGATAGAGACTTTTGTTGAGCTTATTTATTATTTATCTTGTTTATATCTCTTGCATATGATTGTTGTTTTGGGTTGGATTATTGTATCCTGGAGCCATGTGGTCATTTGACATGTTTATCTATTGGTTTCTTATGTTATGTATCCAGATCTTAGTAGAAAATTAAGTTGTTGTGCCGTTGTGGTACCTTTATATATTTGGATATTTGTGCAGCTGTTATGGCTCTTATGCTAGAACTATATTATATCAATGAATTTCATGTGATCGGCTGAAGTTGTTATTGTGTCTTAGATGATGATATTTTATTGTATGCTCATATGCCTATGTTGTAATTATGTGATTGATGTTGTTACGATTTTGCACACGAAGGCTTCTATATTTGAAAATAATGTTTTGGAAAAATGTGGCTTATTTTCCATTAAATATTTTCATAATTAAAGTTGAGCTAAGGTCCCAAGATATGATTCTTTAATGTTAAAACCAAATATGACTAGAGTGTGCTACGTTATAGGTTATAAAGTTATATGACCAATCAAGATGGGATTCATTACCTCATGTAAATGAGGATAGGTCCTATAGATGATGAGTTGTTCTTGATCATAAAATCCTTGGTCAAGGTACTTGGACTTAAATAGAAGAGGTTTATAGTTCATGTCACATTGATCGACAAATAAATAAACTTCAAGAAAATCCATATGGTCTAAGATATAGAGTTTGACATTATCCATGACCCTAGTTGGTCAAAATATATAGTAGAGTGGTGTGCAACTCAAATAGTGTCACAAGGATCTCATGGCTATAGACTATGTAAAATGGGGTCATAACAAGTGCATAACACAAAATTAAACAAACAAGAAACTAAACGTATTAAAGAACTAGCCCAATGACTTCCTAGGGCTTACAATTCATCTATCATTAACACACACATTTCATCAAACACATGGTAGGTGACTATTTTATGTAAATCATATGATCCCATAATTTATACCACAATTTACCAAATGATTGCTAGTGTTGAATTGACACATATCCATACAATCAATTGAGATGTTGATGTTTATATCTTCATGTCAATCTAAGCACTTATTGTAATATTCTAATCCTAATCAAGATTAATCATAATTTCCTAAGTCAATTATGTACTCATCAATCAATCAATTAATTCATGCCTAATCAACTACCCAAATCATCATTCAACCTACAATCGTGAATTAACATACATAACCAATGTTAATCCAACCACATGCTCAAATCATGCAGACCATCCATAATCATGTTGTAGAAAACACAAAAGAGCTCACCAAATTAAAGAACCTAGTTCCATAATCATACAACTAAGTCCCAAAATTAAAACAACCACAAGTTAAGCTCATGCATGTTAATCAACAATTAATCACTCAATCAATAGTTTACTCATGCATTCATATATCACATTACAACACAATTAGAAACGTGTTGTAGTTCAATGACTTGATGCACTTTAGAGGGATTTGATTGTGTTCAATAAATAATTACTATTGATATTTATTTTCTACACTTTGTTTCATTATGCATGTCTTGTGCCTCATGTGCCTCCAAGTATGATTCTTATAAGTTAAAACACCAGGTATAAGTGTCTAAAACATAGAAGATAAATCAAAATACAAATTCTCAACAAAATGGCATAAAGATGCATAATTTCACAATAAGCATAGTTTGGAATACAAAATGAATCCATGCTAATATCAAGGAATTAAATGCAATTAAAGTTTAAAATACCAAGCAAAAGAGTGAAATATGCACACAAGTCTACACCCATCACCAGTCCTTAGTGTGGTTAACACACTCCTAAGTACTACACAGCATTGTTCTCAAGGTATAACTTATTCATGTTATGAGCACTACGCATTGTCATCCTTAATGGAATCTTATTTTGGTGCATGAGTGCTACGCATTTGCCATCCTACAAAGATGACATTCTTATTTAATGTCTAGAGCACTATGCTCGCCATTCCGGGAACTTGACACGCTCGAGTGACAACTTGGTATAACACAATAATAATTGCTCTATTAGTATCTTATTAAAAATACTTTGAACACTATCTACATACATAACTTAATTGAATAAAATCTTAGTTCTAAAATGTGGAATTATTCGTGCTATGTTGTTTACATGTTCAAGATTTTTCATTTTAATAATAACTCAACTTAAAAGCCATCATGTTTGCTAACTATTTCTTAGAAACTAGTTGAGTCTTAATATGTTAAATAAACTATCCAAGATTTATACTATCTGTTTAACTTGATCCTAGTAATAAGATGAACACTATCATGAATAATTAATAATTAAATTCTAATGCATAGGAATTCTTCTTACTTTACTAACTATTGTTCTTAATAATAGTTTTAATTATTTTTTACATCATAATAGATTCTAATATGCTAAATAATGATAAATAATTTAACTAGGGAACTATACTAAGTGTTAGGTTAAATCCTAGTAAGAGGTTAAGCCTTATCATGACTTAACAAATAAATAATTTATAATTCATCTGACTAAATGGTCTATTTAGCTATTCTTATTCATTGGTTTAGTTATATCATACTAAGCATCTAATTATTGTCGTTCGCAAATTCGTATGACATAAAAAGGCACAAACATCACATTTAAATAACATTTAAATTCAATATTGCTATACAAGCTTTATAAAAACATGAGATATAATTTAACTACAAGCCTCTAACATTTAAATAATCATAATATACTAGATATTAAATTTGTGTCTTAAAATTTCAAGAAAAATTCTAAAAATTAATAGAACATAAATAGGCATAACTAACATAAATTTAACAATAATGGTCCCAAGTTTTCATAAAATAATAGTTTTCATGAAGAATGAAAGATTGTAAATTTATCTTTGAATTTCTAGACTTAAAATCATGTATACAAGTGATATACAGATTTTCAAATACTTTAACGGTTAAGAAGTATAGCCTTGAAAATTACCTACTCATTGTTTGTTGTTGGAAGCACATTGTCATTACCTACGAGATCCTAAATGATGGACAATGTTTCCAATAGTGCATAAGAAACATGATTAGACTTGACATGGAAAGAAGTGGAAAGGAAAGAACATGCTATTATACTATAAGATTGACCAAGCTGATACCCATACAAGAATAATGGGGGATAGAGCACTTACAGGAGGCGACTAAACAAAGTGAAATGAAAGAAAATTGTGTTTCTCTAATAGATAAATGTCTTTGGGTGACTAAGGTTGCAAAACAAAGTGTTTGAATATGTTATGATATGCCCGTACACACACATGCACACTTATATATAAGGGTAAAAAACAACATAAAAATGCATCATGTCCCATCTAATATGCATGCCAAGACATGGAGCATATCCATATATGTGCTTGTCACATCTCATGCATGCTGCTAGCATTTGGGGTCATGCTATAGCGTGAGTCTCATTTTTTTTCATTTTATCGTGTCTATCTCGCTAACGTGCAAGTTAGTTTGCCAACAACTCCCAATATAGTTTGGATTTTATCTTAGAGACTGAAATAGTACTTGTAGAGAATTGAGTTAGTTTTCTAACTCCCTAAGAATCATGTCAATCAAATATTTGTAGCACAAGATATTTTCAAATTAATTGATAGAGATCAAGTTTGGCAGAATAGGAGTAGAGTTGAATTTAAGGATTTGCATTCCAATTTTCACCTAGCATATATGAGAACTAGGATGTGTTCCTAAAACCAATGCTAGAGGTCTTTTCATGACCTTTCCAAAATGCCTTTACTCAGGGTATTAAATTTTGGAATTGTTACTACACATTGGTCTCTAACATTTGAGAACACATGGAGTAGTGGGAATGTATGAGTAAAGACACCTTGGTTCTTAGTTTGTTTGTATTCCCTTTCATTTGTACTTATTTTCATTTCAAGTTTGTTGTTCCATTTTCACTTTTTTTATTGCTTTCATTCACTTTCTTGCATGTAAATTTCATTATTCAATACCACATGCTTGGAGGGCATTGTGATGAATAGGCAACAAAAATTTATTAAAAAAGATATATTTCAATGGAGTCACAACCAATTTTATTTATGGCAAAAGTTGAAATACTTTTTATTTTAAAAATTGGTCTTTTAAAAGAGATTAGTTTGGAAGTCTATTTATGATTAAGGAATGATGAAAACTAAATTTCACTATACTTATAATACATTATTAATAAATACGATTACCCTAAAGCTTGTTATGAAATTTATTTATATCTTTGATAATATTTAATTTTCTTCAAAAGTCACAACAATTATTTACAAAAATTAAATAGATGAAACAAAAATAATAAAAAATAAGGTTAAATAAAAATTATAGAAAAAAATTTAAGAAAACTTAATTTTGACTTGACAAGTGTTGTTTGCACCACCATATCCTCTAGTGTAATAAAGAGCTCAAAGCCACATTGTGATTGTAGAAAATGATTGTGTGTTAATTAATTTTATTAAATTCAATAAAAAATTAGTTTAGGATGAAATCTACTCTTGCATAGAATTCAAGTTAGCACTAGGCTCCTGAATAAACCTTTTCAATTCAAATAGTAATAAAGGAAGCACTAGCTATTCAATCACAACTATTGATTGTTGTGAGGATTAAAATAAGCACAAAACAACTCAAACACAACTTGTTTATATTATTTTTATTTCTTTTCATTTAAAATTCAAATTAAAGACTTGGGCTAGAAAAAATTTAAAACACTAAAAATGGACAGACCAACACAAAGGAAAAAAAAACCATCGCAGAAAAAAAACACCTAAACATTAGCCTAACACACCAAATTGATTTCAAAATAAAATAAAAAAGAACATAGACTAAAATAAAATAAAAGCAAAACCTAATACCAAAGAAGAAGAAAATGTTAACATGAAATACAATGTTTGGGGTCATTAGGGTATGCGAAGGGCGATATCAGGGCACAGCTCCTCAATGGCGATCTTCATGGTAGCACCTATTCTCATAAGCACAACGTCATGCCCATGGTGGGGTTCATGGTGGTTGGTTATATAGCAACCATAATGCAGCTTAAAGTCTACAGCCTCCTAGCTTAAAAACTTGAGGTGTGATGATGGTAGTCATCAAAGGTAGAGGTCACAATGGCTAGGCAAAGTGGTTCAGGTGAAGGTTATTGGCTAGGTGATTGATAGTCAAATTAGGCTATATGAAGGCATCACGTGGGCAATGTGGTTGTGAGAGATGAGAGGTGAAAGGTGATAGGGTAGCTTTTGTGTGGGAAAAAGGAGATGATGATGGGTAAAGGTGGAGAAGGTGACCTAAGTTTTTGAAAGAGGATGGTCTGTTATTGGTTACAAAGCTCATGAATTGTGTTGTTTGTGGCTACTGTGGTATTGTGTCCAAAAGGACCCCTGCTATGAAGAGAGGCTGTGTTTAATCAAAGAAATTTTGACATTAAATTGGATTGATTGTAACATGATTTGATTGAGAAAATTAAGTTGATTGACACTAATTGATAAAAATTTGAATTTGCCAAAATCAATGAGATTTGAATTCAATTGACTCTGATCAACACTAATTGACAGTAACTATTTATTTATTTATTTATTAGTTAATGCTCATTTTTTTTAAGACATGTTAGAAATTCAAGTTATAAAAATTGGACTGGCTTATTTTCTTCTTTTTATATCTTTTCTTTTTTATTTTTTATTTTCTATTAGTACTTTTTGTTTTTATTCAGGACATGCTAGGGACTTAAACAAAATGATTGGCTACTCTTTCTATCCTTTTTCCTTTCCTTTTTTTTCTTTCGGTTAATTCTTTCTTTTTATTTTAAGATGAGTTAAGAACTTAGGACAAAACAATTATATATTTTTTTAATGAATAGTCACCATTCCAATGAATCCAATCACAAAGCTATCCTCCATGTTATTATCAAATCCTATTACAAAATTTTTAGTCGATGAATCGTAATCATCAAGAACAAGTGTCGGGAGTTGAGCCTTGTTCTTGGAACTCTATAGGTTGGATGTAAAAATTGGAAGATTGAATTAGGTTTCTAAGTTTTTTTTTCTCCATTTTCTGGTGTGTTAAGGTTATGGTTGGGCCATCATCAAAAGTGGTGGAATTAGCTAGACTTGAGTTGGCTACACATGATTAGCTTGCATCTCAGATTGATTTGTTTAACGCCCAACATAGGATTTGTTTTTGAGTAGTACCTCTCCATTGGTCATTGACTTCTCTTACCTTTTTTTTTTTTTTTTCCTTGAAAGGTTGATGTTAGGAATATGGCTTAGGAGTATATAGCCAAGGAAGCTTCCTCTAAGGAACTGAGTTTGGGTCCACTTATTTTGAGTTTTGAGTGACCTATGTAAGAGACACTTATGCCACGTTGATTGTTGACCATAACCACCATCTTTATTGGTGCTTGACTTGATTAATGGCTCTTTTCATGCTATTACTTGGTCCTGCAACATCAACTTTTATCACCTCTTTCCCATCTTCTTTTTTTATTTTCTCTTTATTATTTGAGGTCAATGTAGCTTCTCCATCAAAGGTGCACTACAACACAAGAAATAGAGCCACACTGTCATCAATTCACTACAAGAAATAAGTGAATTTCTACTGCAAATGGTTACAAAGTATAATAAAATCGGTCACAAATGTAATTACTATTTGCATTGTGATTGATTTTTGTTAGTCATAATTTTGTATGCTGAAAATTATTTTATGAACTGATTTAAATAGCTAGTAATATTTGTAACCACTTGTGTGACTGATTTGTTTATTAAAAATTAGTCACAAAAAAGACTTAAAATTGGTTGTTTTACTTGAATTTTGATTGGCAAAATAGTCACAATTGATGGTCAAAATCAATTTGTGACCAATTTTGTGATGCAAAAATTTAGGAAAAATAAGTCATAAAAAATGCAAAAAATTAGTCATTTTCCATTGAGTTTTGACCCAAAATTGATCACGAACAAAGGTAAAATGTTATTTGTGTTCAATTTTTTTTACTCACAAATTTTTAAAAATTGGAGAAAAAAGATAAAAAAAATTGGTCATTTTCCTTGAAATTTGACTGATAAAAGTGGTCACAACCAATAATTGAAAATTGTTTGTGACTAATTTTGTGATGCAAAGTCTATGACAACTTTGGTAAAAAAAAGACAAGACATTGGTAATTTTTCTCAAACTTTAATTGATAGAAATGATCACAATATTAGTTAAATGTATCAAAACTATAACCATTTTTTGGGCCACAAATTGTTTTGTACTTGTGATTGTAAATTCAATCACTAATTTCTAATTAACTACATTCACGATCACTATTTGATGAACATTTTTCTCATAACAAATTAATTATTTAATAAATTTATTTTTAACATAATACATTTGAACATATTGTATAAACTTAAATTTTTTGTTTAATTATCATAAAAAACAATCCAATGGCCAACTTTAGCACAAGTATCTTTATCATCAAAATATAACAAAAAGTCATAATCAATGTCAAACATTGTTAGTGAAAAAATGAGACATATATCCTGATCACATGTAAACTCATAGCTATCATTAGTATTGGTATTGTCACTAAAATGGAAGTAAAATCTAAATATCTTGGAATCAAAATCAGCTTTATTATCATTGTCATCTACGCGGCTGAAGCATTTGATGAAGAAGGATGTGAAGTAGGCATAAATCTTTCAAACTCAAGGAATAACTCCTCTACATTTGCTTCATTATTTTGAAACTTCGCTTCATTTTGACGAATTTCTAACGTACTTGCTCTTTCTAACCATTTTTTTTTAACTTGAGGGTTCAATTATTGCAACAACAACTAACATTTTCAATTCCTCTTGAACTTTTGGAATGTTAATCAATGATGTCATCTACATGGATATATGGGTGTAAGCAATTGGGCTAATCTTATGAACCAATAATAGGACCGATCCTATGGGTTTGAGTCTGTTATTTTGAATGGATCAATTAGATTGGAATTCAAATAGATCCAATGATACAACAGTTTGGTAATCGGATTTCTCTTTCAAATCTTAGACTTGAAATCAATCTGAACCCCCTATATGTTTTTATTTTTTCCCTAATACTCTAACTTAACTTTCTGATATTTAACTTTCCCATTAAATCACATTTCCCATTTCTACCAACCCTAACTTTGCACCCAAGTCCCAAGTCCAAGACCGGACCACCACCATCTCTCTCTCTACTCTACTCACAACTTCACAATGTTGTCGTTGTGAGCTATTCTTGCTTCTATGTCCTCCCAGTTCTTAGATTCTACGTTTGGCTTCCCCCTTGCATTGCGTTGCATGCTCTACTTTACTTAAAACCGGAACTGGTTCAAGGCTCCTCTCCTCCACTTTGTGTCATGTGCTCCACTCTCCATTTCTACTCTTCCCCTGATATTTTCATTCCCTCAGAACTAGAGTCTCCTCGATGTATTCTCAGATGGCATGCAATGACCCACCTGAGACGAGAAGCTTGAAAGTGATTTACTCCTTCCCTTTTTTCTTCCCTATCTCAATTGAATCTTGAAGCCCTATTTCCTCGTTTGGTTCTCATTTATCATTGTTAATCAATCCTTATTACCTAATTGTGATTATTTGGATAATTATATTAGGCCATTGGCTTATGAACATGTTGTGCAATAGTGTAAGACTTTAAGTGTTGGCTTATCATTGTGATGTCATCTTTTGCATGATGTGTTGTGTAGGTTTCTTTTAGGTTATGCATAAATTGAAATTGTAGGATGTTGTAAGGTTGTGGTGGCATTGTTTACTTTTATCTTTGATTAGGTGAAACATTAGTTTACAAGCTAGATTTCATTTCAAGAGCTTTCAAGCTAGCTTATTAGCCACAAAGAGAAAGAAATGTGGAATGTGAACTCATATTGAAAAAATGATAAAGCAATGGTTTGAATTTGTATAATTTTTTTAAAGAAAAATGAGAAAAATTTAAAAAATTAAACAGGTAAATTGATAACCGATCCGAACAAACCAGAAGTTAATCGGATCAGTTTGGTTTAAATTGAGCCAAAAAAAAACGCATGAACCCGAACTAATTAAAAGTGATCAGTTTAGATTCATTACCACTTCCCCCAAAAATCCAATCTAATCCAACCCAATTACGCCTCTACGTGGATGTAAAAGTAGAGGCATGATGACTTTAGCAATAACTTCCAATTTCCCTAGTAATCTCAATTCACTCATTCCAATGATCGACATTTAAAATGTGAGTGTATTTTTAATTTAAACATTAGGTCGTCAACATTAGCATTGAAAGGAAGAATACACTACATTGATAGCTTATATCATAAACTACATTGTGACTTGAGACTTTTAGGCTACATTGAATCATTTATGGGGGAGAAGGAGGGCTAAGTCACTCCATATGTGAAAAAGATTGGAAAAATAAACAATCTAGATCGTAAAAATGATTGCATGAGATTGAGAAGGAATACTACAATCAGATATAAAATAACTTATTTATAAACTACTTTTTAAAAGTTTCTTTCACATAAAAGATTAAATAAGTTATTAGTCTAAATTAATTTTAGAACTTTTTAATATTTAGAAAGAGTTTCATTTTGATGTGTTAACATTGTAAAACATTTTTGTACAATTATTTAATTAGATGCTATCAAATTGATAACACAAGTTAACTTTCACCCACTACTTTACAAATAACACTAAGACAAATTTGATTGGATAACAGTATAAAAATAATTAGACATGTTATCTAAAATTTCACAAAATAACATATCATAGTAGGTGTTGTTTGATAATATGTATGATTTATTACTTTGATAAAATTATATTAATTGATAATGTAAAATTATCTTAAATAGCAAATTCGTAATTAAATTAAATTAAATCCATTTATAAATGGATTTGTTTTCACTCTACAAAATTAATTCAAATTTTTAGTGATGATCATATTTATATTATTAAGGAAGTACCTACTCTGTTAGTATCTTATTAATTAAATGTCATACATATCCATTTGTTAAGTATCACAATTTAAATTTTTTTAAAAAAATCTAAATAAAGGTATTTTTGTAAATCACATGGATAGTATTTTTAATTTTAAAAATTTCTACACAAAGATAATTATTTTAGTTTCGTTTCATTATCAATTTGGTTAGTTTGCTTTTATTGCTTTTATGCGTAATTTTGTATGTTATATATTATATTGTATATATAATTTAATTTAAATCTAAATTATATCTAATCTTTAAGGAATATTTTGTTATCATTCATCTAAAATTTTTCACGCTAGCTTTAAGATTTTTTTAATCATCTCCTTAATTCATATATACATTTAAAAATGGACAGTTAATTAAGAACGGAGATGGCAACTAAAAGTTTAAACTTTTAATAATATCGGCATTTAGATTACCTTTTTAACTGAAATTTTGATATGTTTAAATTTAGATTTGTACTAACAGAAACGTCACTTTACAAATGCCTATCGTTGCAAGTTCCTTAAAGAGGCCAAAAATTGACTCTTCTTTAGGTTCACTAAACTTTAGAAAGCACAAAGTCCAAAGAAGGTCTATTATTTCATCTATTATATCACATGCTAGGTTTGAGCTTGAAGGTAGGAATCTAATTTTTATTTATATTCTTTCCCTTACAATAGTATATAAAAAAGTATGAATGTTATATGTTACTTGAAGTCTAATTTATTAGTTATTTTCTCTTCGGTATGAATAGATGATACTCCATCTGACTCATCCATCGATGAAAACATGGCAGAGTTATTATACAATCCTCTATTCGAATAATCTAGAATGAAGGTAACTTGAAATAATATATAAAGTTTTTGTACTATATCAAGTAGTTATATTGAAAGTACTAACCATAAAAGTTTTCTTTTTGATAGAATGTTTGGATTTTGGAGACTAATTTTCATTACAGTGTGAATTTTGTTATGCTTTTGTATGGTGTGAAAAGATTAAAAAGTCAGAAGCTTTAGATCCACAATTTTCAATTTGTTATATGAAAGGAAAGATCCAACTCCCACTTGCAAAGACCCCTTGATTTACTATTTAATTTGCTAAATTGCATTGATAAGAGAAATGCTCATTTTTTGAAAATATTAGACAATACAATAGTATATTTTCGTTCACTTCTATTGGTGGCCAAGTTGAAACCTCTTTGAACAATGGCCTAGCACCTCTACAATTTATTCTAAATGGGCAGAATTTTCATAAAATAGGCTCCTTGCTTCCAGGTTGAAGGTCGTCTACCCAAAATTTCACAGTTTCATATATATGATACTCAGATTGAGATATTAAATAGAATGACTCTTCAGGTACATTTTTATTTACATATTTAATCTTTTCCTTAACTATTAATTTCTCTGAAAAATGAATTCATACATTAGACTTCTACAAAACATATTTAATCAAGTTGTTATTTGTTTTTAGTAATGGACAACAAACTTCAAACTTGGACATAACTTTAGTAGATGATTTGAGGGACATGATTGATCAACACAACGTTTTGGCAAAAACTTTTAGAAAAGCACATGATTTTATAAATCATGAACCTTATTCTAATATTTGTTTTAGGTTGTTTCAATGTAGATCTCGAGATGCAAGAAATTATAATATTCCATCTGCTGATGAAGTTGTTGCTCTAATAGTTGGCGATTTTGATGCTTCTAATCAAGGGAGGGATATCATTCTCAGAAAAGATGATGGTTATTTGTAAAGAATTCATAAGACTCACATGATACACACTATTATTTCCATTTAGAGAAGACGGATACCAAAAGAACATTCCTTCAAGGATTCTATCATGAACAACAATAGTTTCAAAAGAGTTAGAGTAATATTGAGGGAGTTGATTGCATTCAGGATACAAGAGACAAGTAGAGCATGGAAATATCTTACAGTCTTGAAGAATATTTCAACAATTCTTGGTTGACGCCTACACGATGATTGAAGCGCAAAGAATCCAGTAGGTGAAATTAAATCAAAATGTGATTAGGTTTGAAATTTTGAGTGGCTTAGAGGAGGTTGTTACGAGAAGCGACACGGATCTAGTGAGCTCAATAATGCGCATTATTCTACCTTCCTTTTTATTCGTGGGATGAGGTACATGTTTAACAATTGTTAGGATGCGATGCTATTTTAAGAGATATGGATATGCCACTTTATTTGTTACAGCTACTTGCAATCCTCATGGACAGAAATAACAAGATTTGTTAGAAACAGGATATTAAAGCAGAAGATCAACTTGATATTTCTTGTAGAGTTTTCCAAATGAAGTTGGATCAGATATTACTTGACTTAAAGATGGGATGCATTTTTGGGAAAGTTATAGCAAGTAACAATATTGCTCATTATTTGTAAGTCATTTTCACTTTTTAAAATATTATAATAAAACATAAATATTATTTCCATCAATGTAGTTTATACTAAGATAAAGTGGATTTTTGTTATGTTCAGGTATGTATACAATTGAGTTTCAAAAGAGAGGGTTGCTTCATGCATATATTCTATTATGGTTGCACCCAAATGATAAACTTCAAACACGTGAATCTTTGATCGCATGATATCTCCTGTGCTATTGGACAAAGGAAAATATCCTCAACTATTTGAGGTTGTTACTAAATTAATGATGCATGGTCCTTGCAGCATGGCTGATCCAAAATCACCATGTATGATTGAAGGAAAATACTCAAAAAATTTTCCCAAAAAGTTTGCAGAAAGCACAACATTTGATGAAGATGAATATCCTATATACAAAAGAAAAAGTGGGAGTAACTACTATAAGAAAGGACATTGGCTTGGATAGGGGTTTGTTGTTCCTTATAATCTAAAATTGCTGGTGAAGTATCAAGCTCATATCAACATTGAATCCTGTAATAGTCGAATTCAATTAAGTATCTCTTCAAGTATGTCAATAAAGGACTTGATAGAGTTACAGTTTCAGTGACACAACCAACAGGAGATCCTATTGATAGGGGTGGTTGATGAGATCAAAACTACTATGATTGTCGCTATCTTTCTCGTGTGAAGCTATCTAGAGAATTCTCGCATTTGATATATATCATAGGTGACCTCCTCTTCAGAGATTAAGCTTTTATCTTCCAAATTAGCAATTGGTTGTTTTTAGAGACAGCAACCAAATTGATGATGTTGTTCAAAAGAATAAGGAAAAAGAGACAATGTTTGAGGGTTGGATGGTTGCAAACAATTCTTACTCAAGAAGGAAGAGATTTAACTTATGCTAAGTTTCCAAGCCATTTCGTTTACAACAAAGCAAAGCAAGAATGGTTTCTTAGGAAGCTGAGACATTCAATAGGCATGCTTCAATATATACCTCTTGAAGGAGAGTTGTACTACTTGAGGTTGCTATTAACTGTTAAGATAGATGTACAAGTTACCAGAGTTTAAGGAAAGTAGATAATTTAGTACACCAATCTTTTGAAGAAGCATGTCATGTATTGGGGTTATTAGCGGATGACAATGAATTTATTGAAAATATAATAATTCTTTTATTATTTTTATTGGTTAATTTTCACTTTAGCTTTCATTTTTTTTTGGATTTCACTTCTTTATTATTAATATTATATTTATGGTCCTCAGTAGTTTTGGTCTTTTTTCATACATTTCTTGAATAATAAATTTATTGAAGGTATAAAAGAATGTAGATTTAGCGTATGGAAATCAACTAAGGAAACTCTTTATTACATTATTAGTGACAAATACAATGAGTAGACCACAATTTGTATGGGAGATGTTTGGGAACTTTTAGTAGATGAAATCTTACATGACTGGAGATTGAATATTAAGGAATCAAGGTATGCTTTAAATTATCATTTTTTTTAGCGATTTTAATATTATACCTCCAAATTTTAAAGACAAATATTGCATTTTTTATAATAACTTGAGAGTTTTATATTGTCATTAAAAAAACCTTTTACTTTTCCTAGATCTTTCTATCTTAAGTTTAAGAGTTGAAGAATTTATGTTTGATTGAAATTGAAAAGTTATTTAATTCAAATGGAAGGTTTTTGAAAGACTTCAAGTCCATATGCCATACCCAAATGATTCTCTACTCAATCAATTTTAAAATCACCTCTTGGCTGAAAAGCTAAACTATGATAGAGAGCAATTGTCTGTTGATCTTGAAGGCTACTTATCTTCAATGAACAAAGATCAGAGGATAATTTATGATAGTATAATGACTCGGTACCACTAGAAATCAGGTTTTTATTTTGTATATGGTTATGGTAATGGAGAAACGGAAAAATATTCATTTGGTAAACATTATCAATTGTTAGATTTAATGACAAAATTATTTTGAATGTTGCATCCAGTGGCATTGCTTCATTGCTTTTACCTAGTGGAAGGACAACTCATTCTAGATTTTCAATTTCATTAACACTTACTGAGTTGTCAACATGTACTCTCAAGCAAGGAAGTCCTAAAGCAGAAGCTTCAACAAGCAAGTCTTATTATATTGGATGAAGCATGCATGGTAAATAGATTTGCTTTTGAGGCGTTGGATTGTACAATGAGAGATATTATGAGGTTCACAAACAATCAATCTAAAAATGAACCATTGGGGAAAAACTATTGTCCTTAGAGGAAACTTTCACCAATACTTCCAGTTATTCCAAGAGCTTCAAGATAAGAAATTGTAAATGCCACCATAAACTCATCACATTTGTGGCTGCATTGCAAGGTTCTTAAACTAACAAAAAGCATGAGGTTACAAGCAATAAGTTCTTTTTATGTAGATCCATAATTGAGATTGTTTGCTTTAGATAGTTCAAATTGGAGATGGAAAACTAGGAATTGACTATGATGAAATTGCAGAAGTTGAAATTCCAGCTGAATTTTTTATTTTAGAATCACCTTCACCTCTAAGGAGTATTGTAGATTTCACTTATCCAAATTTATTGGATAGTTTGAAAAACTATGCTTTTGTTGAGGATAGAGTATTGCTAGCATTTACTCTTGAAGTAGTTAAAATGGTTAATGAATTTATTCTTTCTCAAATTTTTGGTGAGGAAAAGGAGTATTTGAGCTTTGATTTATATTGGATAGTGATGAAGATGTCGACATTGAAGATGATTGGATAACTGAGTTTTTAAATGAAATAAAATATTCTGGCATTCAAATCATAGATTAGTTTTGAAAAATGGAGTTTAATTATGCTGCTAAGGAACATTGATCAATCTTCTAATTATGTAATGGAACAAGGTTGATTGTTGAATAATTGGGAAATAATGTTATTGGAGCAATTGTTGTAACTGGCAATAAAATTGGAGAAAAGTTTACATGTCTAGATGAATCTAATACATTCTGATCTAGACACGCCTCTCAAGTTTCAAAGAAGATAATTCCTAGTTACTCTTTGCTTTGTTATGACCATTAATAAAAGTCAAGGTCAATCTTTGTCATTTGTTGGGTTGCTTTTACCCAAATTTGTTTACTTATGGACAACTTTACATGGCTATCTCTAGGATAAAATGAAGTGATTTGAAAATATTGATATTGGATGATAATAGGAACCTTATAACATAAAAATGTTATTTATCCAGAGGTATTTCAAAAAATTTGAATTTAAGCTTTTATGCGTTTTATATTCTTTATTTATTTTATTAAACAAAACATTTAATGCATTTATTATCAAGTCTTTACATATTTTTTTACTAATATATATTTTTATTATATTATGCAGAGTAGATCAAAATACGAAACAAAAATTTCCTATGTAACTAATCCTTTGTAGTCCTTTTTTTTTCTGCAATGATCATATGGAGTATTTATTTTTAATCATAAGATTTTTGTTAATTATCTATTTTTATTATCTATTAACTTACAAAACATGCTGTCAAATAATTTGTTATATATTTAATTTTAAACCTTTTTTCCTTATCAACCCCATGTATCGTATAAGTCAAAGCATTAGTTAAATTAAATTAAATCCATTTACAAAATAGAAAAAAGTAATATAAAAATCAAAGAATTCTGAATTTATCTATGATTCATTTTTTGTGTAGCACAATTTAAGGCGATAATAATATCTCCGGCAGCTTCTGAGCTCGAGTGCCACGTGAATAGTACACATTCAATGCACCTCGTCAAGCCACAACAAACGGAAGGCTACCAAAGGCATGGTCAAAATCACAGGTGGCAATCTCCGTAGTTCGTCGAAACGGACATGGGTATTTCCGTAAAACCGCAAAACAGGGAATGGAACTTATTAAGCTCCCTAGTTATTTTTCTCTCTCACTCTCTTTCGTTCACTCTCTCGCGTCTTCGAGGTTCTCAGTGAAGTCGTAAAAGGTACTCTCTCTCTCTCTCTCTTATTCTCTTCTCTTTGGATCCCCAAATCTAGGGCTTCTCCTTCCTCAGCCATCTCTCTTCGAAATCTCTCCAATCAGTTCCTCAAAGTTTCGTTATCAAAATCTAGATTTCGAAGGTTGATCTTCATTTGCTTCCCATCTTTGACCTCGTTATGTTTGCTCACTTCACTCTGCTGATTTTTTTGCTCTACCTCAGTAAATTCTTCTCGTATTTGTGAATGCGTGTTTTGGATCTCTGTTTTCTTTTTTGTGATCTTAGTTGTTTAACTTAATTTTTAGTTGTCACCAATTTTGTATTAGATTTGATTTTTGTTTTTTTTTTTTTCAATTGTTTTGCTTTGTTCCGTACCTGTGTTGTGTTTATTGAATTTGAAAATCGTTCTGCCTGCTGCCTTCCCGATTCGATGTCAGATTTGGGAAAGCGCTTTGCTGCGATTGTCATGGTAGCTTTAATTCTGCGGGGGAGTTGAATGAAAACTACTTAATCATAAGAAATGGATCTTTTGTTGCCGAAGTTGTGGTTGTTATCAGGTTGAAATTTTGTCCCTTGTTGCTTCGAGTTACTCTCTTGTTTAGATATTTAAGATGGCGTCAAAATTGATATTTAGTCACTTTTGAAACCCTTTTGAGAGTTAGTTGTAAGGTTTGTCCTCGATGTTATTGCAATTTAACATTTGAAGTAGGAATTATTGCTTGTCTGTTACTGTGAATGGATTAGAGGGTACTTCCACGTGTGTTAATGTCTGCTTTTGTGTGAAATGTTTAAAACTGGTCTAGCATTTGACCAGCGTCAGCACAGACCATTAGTGTTGGTTATGCTAGTTTGATGGTCTGTGCTCACTTGCCTTCATACAATACTTAGATGGACTTCAAATACACCTCTACAAAATTAAAGAAAGATGTGAGTGATGCATTATTATTATTATTATTATTATTATTATTATTATTATTATCATTATCATTTACAACTGTACATGCTTGCTGCTGTGTCCTGTTTTCTGCCGCATTTTTTATTTGGTTTACTTCTTTAATAAAGTCTGTTGCTTTATTAGGGTTTCAAAAGATGGACAACATGCACAGCTTCTGGCAATTGGGTGATGAACTTCGTGGGCACTCAAAAGCATCCGAGGATCACAAATGGTTAATGGTTGCTTCTAAATTGGCGGAGCAAAGATCAAAGGGAGAGCGGGTGAATAACCTAGATCTTTCAAAGGGTCCCCTTGAAACAAGGTCAAGGGATAAATTTGGGTTCCAGGAGGAGAACAAGTTTGACACACTCAACTTGAGCATGTTAAACCTGGACTCTAAAATTACTGAAAATGTGAGCAAAAGCTCACTTCGGAATGCTGCTTACAACATGAATGCAGTGTACCAGAAAAGCAATGCTAACTTGGTGGGAAACATGAACAGTAACAAGTATAGTGGTAATATTCAGCACAACAAGGAGTCCAACAATAACAGCAACAACAATAACAATGAGAACAACAACTCAAATGCAGCTGACAAAAGGTTTAAGACCTTGCCTGCAGCAGAGACACTCCCGCGTAATGAGGTGCTTGGTGGATACATCTTTGTCTGTAACAATGACACAATGCAGGAAGACCTAAAACGTCAGCTATTTGGTAAGCAATATTTTGGATGTTCACATCACCTATTCTATGAGTAAGTTGTACTGCTTTTTACCTTTGCTATTTTAGGCAAACATTATGTTTGGTTCTTGAGAATCGAGACTCTGTACAGTAATTTTTAATTTTATGATCATTGCACAGCCCAGTATACACACGGTTAGTGTGTTGAAGTGTGTGCAATTAGTTATATATTTTTATACCTTGAAGATTATTATTCAACTACTTGAGGACTTAGACTTGCAATTTATCTTGCAGGTTTGCCTCCGAGGTATCGAGATTCTGTTCGGGCCATAACACCTGGGCTACCTCTATTTCTCTATAATTATACCACTCATCAGCTGCATGGCATTTTTGAGGTAGGCTATTCTTGATTTCTCAGAGTATGGTTTAAATATATTATTCTCCTGGTTGTGCAGGAAATTACCATATTTTAGGGCTTTGAAGTAGTTGTGTCCTGGTTTAAATGATGCTGGTAATAAATAAAGGCAAGGCTTGCCAGAATTCATCTGGAAAGCCACCACACCTATGAAATGTTGGGTGCCATGAAACCCATGTGTGTTACCACTTACCCACGAACAAGAGTGCAGTTCTAAGCAGATTTTCTTTTGTAGATGCTTTTCTCATTGTCTCTCGTAGAATTAGAGGGTTAAGTGTTTGGAAATGTATATTGAGCTGCAGTGTTATAGGTAGTGATGGGGTATCTAGCCTTCATTACTTTTTTTGTTTCTTTTTAATAGCTGTTGAAATAACTTGAGTGAAATTGCATAAAGGAAGAAAAAGTTGTTGATAGACAAAGTGAGATTTAGTTCATTTGGTTACTTATGAAGTCATTTGTTGCAGGCAGCAAGTTTTGGGGGCTCTAACATAGATCCAACTGCATGGGAGGATAAAAAGTGCAAAGGCGAGTCAAGGTTTCCAGCTCAGGTAGAATTTGGGATTTTGTGATGGAAGGGTCCATAGATCTCTAAGATGTTTGAATCAATAGTCAATTTTGCTCTTCATGTTCATATGTAGGTGAGGATCCGTGTCAGGAAAGTTTGCAAGGCATTGGAGGAAGATGCTTTCAGGCCTGTATTGCATCATTATGATGGTCCAAAGTTTCGCCTTGAGCTATCAGTTCCAGAGGTATGACGGAATATATCTGTTTTCATTTATAATAAAATATATTGTGATGATGGTTTTTCTCTCTAATGGGGTGGGAGTCTGAATTGATTTTGCAGACCCTGGATCTGTTGGACCTATGTGAACAAGCTGGTTCCGCGGCATAAACAAATTTTGGAATATGCAAAACATAAGGTAGGTTTGGTGTGCCAGCTGTGTGCTTTTGGCAGATTTTCCATGAAGCGTAAGCTTGGAAAGTAGCTTGTTTGGCGGATCATCTTGGGGCTGTAGGGGGTTACTTGTTGAAAGTTTGAGAACCTGCTGAATAAATGCTGTGGTGTCCCATGAAGATACTTTGTAGCTTCTGTTTGACATTTAATACAATGGTACGATTAAGTACAGACTTCCTATGGAATCAAAGGGACGGGTGTTTGTACTAGTAAAGCGTTATGTATTTCTGTTAAACCAAAGAAGAAAATTATGAAAAAGCTTGTGTTTGTAAGATCTTTTATTGAGTTGATTAAATTGGCCTTTTCTGTTTATGTCCAATCAAAATGAGTAATGGAACCTTAAAATCACATGTATGTAGACCTATTAATTAGGCTTATTTGGTAGAAAGAAATTGGAGAGGATGATTATAATCAAATATTATTCGGGTTGATTTGATTTATAATGAGTTTGGGAAGTCATAAATTTGGAATTATTTTGTTATAAAATAGAAGTCATTTAAAATTGACAGGGACTAGTCTCTCATAAGTTAGATGAATTAAAATAAGATTGCTTTTTGTGGAGGATGTGAGCAATAAGAGTAGACTTGGTTTGACGTTAGTTACTGTTCAATGCATGGGATGAATAGTAGTAAAAATGCATAGGATTAATAATAGTAAAAAAGATAAATTATACTTATTTCTGATGTTTGTGAAAATATAACTCACATTCTTTAGTTGTCCAATCTATATTCACTTTTTACTTGTTAAATTTTAAATATTTATATTAT
Organism: Dalbergia oliveri; assembly: GCA_030441495.1. Lineage (NCBI taxonomy): Eukaryota > Viridiplantae > Streptophyta > Magnoliopsida > Fabales > Fabaceae > Dalbergia > Dalbergia oliveri. The sequence goes on from JAMLFY010000008.1 coordinate 27,428,833, forward strand.
ATTCACACTCCTTACTAATAGAGTATTATTAATAAACTTAATAGAATGACAGTTTATGATATTAATGTTCTTAATTAATAAAAATAAAAATACAATTTACCAGTTTAAGGATATTTTTATAATTTTATTAATTAGGAACATTTAATATAATAAAAATGTCATTTTGTTAAGTTTATTAATGATCCTATTAGAGAGATGTGAGTGTAATATAAATACTTAAAATTTGACAAACAAAAGGGGTGTGAGTATAGGTTGGACAATTAAGGGGTGCAAGTTCATTTTCACAAACCTCATAGGAGATGAGTGTAATTTACCCTAATAAAAAAGATACTTTGAATATTAAATTTATTTATCTACATTATAAAAATTATACTCTATATTTATGTCGAAGAAATTATTGCATATTTGAAGTAATTATATTAATTTCTATAAAATATAATGTTAAATAAATAATTTGTTCCATATCATTCATATAGAATACATTTTATGAAAGGAAGAATTATAACTAATAATCAATTTTATGGTGATAGTGAGTTGTAATATCATAACAAGTTTCTATGATTTGCAAAATATTAGCATATTAAGATATCAGTTCATCATATACATATACTTGATATGATTTGAATACATATAAGATGTAGATAAGAACATAAGAATATCAAAGTCAAACATATCATTTGCATTTGTAGATGAAAGTAGTGCACGAGAAGGGGTTGAATCATACTAAGTTAACACCTTTTTGCTTTTTGAAACTTCCAATTTCGAGTTACAAGAATTTAGAGTGGGCTGAAGCAAGTGTTAGAGTTTAGAAAGTTGAACTTTCTTAATAACAAAAATAACAGCATTAAATAAATAAACAAATGAGCACAAAGCAAAATTGCAGAAAGTAAAAAAATAGAGAGATAAAGATAAGAGATTTATCCAAGTTCGACTAACCACTTGCCCACATTTAGTTTCCAACACCACTATTGAGATTTTTCACTATAAGTAGTTTTGTACAAGCCTTTTCAATTTTACAAACATAGTCTTGCCATAACCTTCCAAGTTAACCAATTTCTCCTAGTCTCTCCAAGCTAACACTTAATGACTACTACCGAGTCAAGGATACAATAATATGATAAGAAGTTTGCGCTTCAACTTACTAAAGAACACTCAAGTTCTCAGGATATGGAATTTAAAAGAGAGTCACTTGAATGGTCTTACAAACAACTCGCAAGGCGGATATTAGCTAAGCTAATGTTGGTAAGAAGATTCTTCAATGAAACAATATCAAAATTGTTTCTGGTGCTTAAAAGGATGTGGTTTCTGATGATTTATCGATTTCGAGTATCAACACCATTTCCAGCTTCGAATTGATGGTCCTTTTTAATATTTGATCTTCAAATGCGAATATTGTCAAAGGTTGAAGGATCATCATACATGTATATTTTAAGCAAATGACATCCAGTGATTGACTCTTCTAGAAGCTATGTGCTGAGCAACATCCTTAGCAGCTGGCATAATACCAACAATGGTTGGCAACTGTACTATTGTCCTTCCTTGTCCGCTGATGTGGATCTTATTGCGTCTTTCTCAAATTCTGAATGAAAAAGAGGGAGAACCTTATTTGTTTATAGCTCAGAAAACTTCTTGAGGTTACTTTCTACTTCTTTGATAGGCTTTAGACTTGAGAAACATCTTTCTAAGAGTGAAACATCTCTTGTACCTTTCTGATGTGTACTACAACTTCTCTGGGCTTCAGAGAACTTTCTAGAAACTGATATACTTTGAACTTATCCAAATCTCTTGAATAAAAGAGATTTTTTCTATAAGAATATGGATAGAGTTGTATGCTGAACTTCGTCAAATTTATGGTTAACAAAAAGCTTAAAGTCACACTTGAATAAAACATTAGTTTTCTTTATCAAATTTTTTTTTGCAAAGATTGCCTTGTTAGCATTCAAAATCAAGCTTCTGAAATGCTTTACAAGAGTTCTAAAGCTTACAGAATTAACATTGCCAACTATTTATCTATATACTATATTCATGATACAATTTTCACCTATGCCATCATGATTCTCCAAGAGAATTCTTAAGTCATGCTTAGTTTTTACTCTTGAAAGAGGCGCATATAGTTGACAATATAATGTGTAAAAACGGGTCTTGGATGGTATAATCCACCTATAGATAAAGTTTGTTCTTGAGACTTGTTAATTGTCATAGCAAAAGAAACTATTATAGGGATTTGTCTATGCCTGGAACTTAATGGGACAGGTGTCTTTATTGGAATTATATTCATTTTTTATATCAAAACAACTTCACCTACCTTGGTGCCTATAAGAGTTAAACACTCTATAACATGATTTCCCATTTTTCTTACCTACAACTTGATCCCATTACACAAACCATTAGATGAATCTATATTTCTCAACAACATGACTAAATCGCTTTCTTCAATGGGGTGGTAGTCCAAAATAGTTTATACCATTTAATGTTTCTAGTGAAAAAGCATATAATTTAGACTCCATATTACCTTCCTCAATGCATATTGAATTAGAACTTAGATAAATTTTTTCCTCCATTGGAAGCGTAGAAATGATGTGGTTGTTAACTCCATCTATTTCTAAGGTGCCAAGAGTTATCTTTTCTTTGAAGTAGTTAACATTTGATAAATTTTCCAAAATATTAGGGTACACAAAATCTATCAATTAATCAAACTTATCTATAATAATATCACCTGAAATTTAAACTTTAGCTTCACCTTCTGTTGAATTCCCAACAACACCATCTCTTATTTCCAATAACCATTTATTGAAATTCTTTATCTTTATATTATCTATGATAGGAGCTGCATTTGTTAGCCTCATATTTTGTACAAAGCTTAAGAACTTTGCAAAATAGCCATAAATATGATAAGTTGATAGAAGCTTGTACAATATCTTGTCTTGAACCCTTAGGAATAAATGGTAGAATTTGTCTTGAAGATTCCACCCAAGACTACTACTTTTCTACCAAATGGTAGGTCAGGGTTATATGAGGAAGAAAATTGGAGCACATCTTTTAAGCATTTGTCTAAGGCTTAACATTGCTTATTTAGCATTAGAGCTTCATCATATATTATCAGCCCTGCTTTAGACAACAATCTTGCGTGAGGGGTACCTTGCTTTATGTTTCAAGTTCAATCCTCATTGATATTGAGTGGTATCTTGAACCTCAAATAGGTTGTTCTTCCATTTGGCATAATAATAAAGCTATTCAATGCGATGTCACATTTAGTACAATATCACCCCTTGACCCTATTGATGTAGACAATGGCTTCCATAAGAATATCTTGTCAATTCCAGGCATAACCATATAGGAAGAAGAAACCACTTTTATCATGATAAATAGCCTTCATTATCTCATCCTATGAACTTTCTTGCTCTTCTGCAATTATTCTCAAATATTTTGGCCAATTCATTTGACAATTCAATAGGGCCAAAGTTTAGTGCTTCCATTATTAACCTATCATCACAAGTAATTAAATCTTTGGATGGAAAAGGCATATTGATGTATTCCTTCAATGTTCTTCCATTTGATTGAAGCATCTCCTCAATATGTGTAATTGTAATATTTCTTATTTATTGGTATGATAGAATTAAATTTGACAAATAGATTGAAATATAAATTGTAATATTAGTTTTAATAACATTGTCAAACTATGTGTGTTTTAAAAGCAATTGCAAAGAAGCATATGTATAATTACCCTCAAGCAGTGATATTTGTCATTGTCTACACAAGATATCATCAAAAATATGTTTCCAACACTTTTATTAAACATATTTAGGTCTATTAATGTTATTAATATCAATAAAACCATGACTGATATGTGGATGAAGCCCATGAACTTGCTTCAAGAATAACATTAATGAACTCCTTATCATCTTGAAGTAATCCCAAAGCACTACATGCATCCTTAAATGAATTGTAGAAAACACCATCAATAGTCCTCACATCCTTGAAATTCATACACCCTTTTTGGACATTCAAGTCTAGTAAAATTGTAGTCTTCTCCATTCATTATTGGTACATGACTAATTCTACTAGTAACAAATCCTTGCTTTCTAGACATCCATTTTTGTAATTGTTCTTTGCAAACAAACTTTGTGGGGAACTCGTATATGTGAGAGATCTTGCCTTTACATACATAGTATTGGCTTCCATCCGTGCTAGCTTTGCTCTTTCAAGATAGTTGAAATATCTTCATTGTCCTTGAAAACTACAGGTTGATGGTCCAATAGATGGAATGGTAACCTGATGATGATAGGTTCCTTAATCTGTATATTGAAACCAAATAATCTCTATGTAGCTTCACATGCAAAAATAGCTTCACATGTAGAAATATATCTCCAGTAATAATAATTATGGATTTCATTCACCTTTCTATGTGAAGAATCTAAACCATCACATTGAAAAAGGTGGTTATTACTCTATCATTCCCCATGTGAATGTATTTGAACAATTGTTTTATAGCTAATGGTTTGCATGTATATTCAACATTGATTTGAAATCCATATTTCAAAAGTAATAATGGATTATAAGGGACTGCATAAGAGTAATCTAAGCACAATCCTTTTTATGATTGTGCATCCATCATCACTCTACTTGTATTTAGAAAATCTTGCATCATCAATTATAGTTCTTTACCTAAAAATCTTTGGAAAGAATTTTGAACACTACCATTCACCATTCACAACAATAGCATCCAACTTTGGACCTCTATCCTTATTTGGGATGTCAACAAAAATGAACTAGTCTATATCATCTAGCGCTTAAGGTTTATGCTGTGGATGCATGAATAGAGGAATGTGCATGTGGTAACCCTATTATGGAATTCAATGGTACAAACATATGCAAAATATAAAATTATATATGGTTAAGGGATATAAATAACATAATAATTGATAAATTTAGAAGTTCTTAACATTAGCTAGTACTTACATTTATTCGTTCTACCAAAGATAATCTATTTTTCAAGTCTCACAACAATTCAACTAGCTTTATCTTAAACATCCAATATAAAATATCAAGCATATCCTCTACACTCAATCCCCATTTTTTTGTAACAAATCTTGAGTTCTCTCCACTTGAGTTGCATGTCATGGTAATAAAATAACTTGGATAGCCAACATACTTACATATAACAAATGCATCTTTACAATTGTTAAACATATATCTTGGACCACTAGTAAATGATGATGATTAACAAATTGATTAGCAAAACTCTCCCATAAGGTATATCTTAGCTTACTTCTCCCATAAAACAAAACAAACAATATTGTAGTAAATATAAATGATTTACATTATAATCTTTTAAATTTGTTAACTGATAGAATTAACAATCAATGAAGTGTAGTTTATCACAAATCATCTAGTTCTAAGATAATTTTTTTGCACTTCCTTCCATCCAGTCATGATCCCTCAAGTCGCCCTTTGCAATTAGCAATCCAATAATATCTATAATTATGAAATGGTTAGGAGTAAATTTTTTTCAAAATACTAGTTGACAACAAATGAATCATGACCAATTATATGTCAATCAAGATGTAGTTAACTATTATTCTTACCAACAGGTGGGTGTCCTTTTCTTTCTCCAATAGGACAATAGTACTAGGGACAAATTGAAAGCCATTTAAAGGTATTAAAAAGCCTTCAATCATTCTAATTTGTGTACCCTAGTTAAAGAATATCCTATAATCAAGTCTAGAAAGACTTGTGTTTCACTTCATTTAAAGCAACAGAGAAATTGGATATAATGTAAACATTTCATTCAACAGGGTCATCTTCAAACATCTTTATATGTTGAGAGTTAATCATACACTAGATTGATTACCCTAAAGAAAATTGAAGATATAAGGTTTTAGGTAGTATGGAATAATTATATAAATTTAGCTATTAATAATAACACAATACATAAAACAAAATAAGATTAACAATAATAAAAAAGTATCACCTTATTCATCACCACCGTTTCTAGATAAGTAGTTTGACTTCTGTCAATGAAATTAGGAACAATCTACAACCAGATGACTGACTTTAAGCCTTCATACTTTATGTTTAAGGCCTGTGGTTATATCGTTACTAAATCATACCTTGATGACATTGTGTAAGATGATTAAGGTAGAGGAATGAAGGGCTCTAAATAGTATGCTTGAGTAGATCGCTTATTGATTTGAAAATAAGAATAACTAGTATAAATAGGAATCATAATTAACAATAAACTGGATGTTGAGTGAAAATTGTTAATTGAATTTGAGTCAATTATAATTAATTGTATTTATTATTATAAGTGTTGTAATTGAGATATCAACCTGATTGAACTTCTTTATTTTATATCATAACTAGTTTTTTTATCTGTGTAATGCACGAGATTTACGTTTATAATTTTTAAGAAATTGATAGAGTAAATACACACACACACATATTAAAAATTGAATTAAATTATAATATATTAATTTTATATAATTTATCATAAATATGATTTTGGAAATAAATAACTAATATATTTACTCAGACGATACTTGTAAGGTATCAAAATATTAAAAAATATATTAATAATCCTAATAAAAGATAATTGTGATATTATAAGATGTACCATTGAATATTTTGTTGCTCAATTTGCTTAAATACAATTATGATATGAAATTGTAACAATAAGTATAAGTTGTAAAATTCTTATAATTTTTTATTCTATTGGTTTTTTGAGCAATTAAATTTGTTGTATTTATATTAATGAAAAGGTAAATAAGATTTTTATTAAAATAAATCATTACATTCAATACACTAATCATTGTCTACACAACTTATATGTTTGCATCACCCATGTAAGATTATTTATTATCACCCATGTATTATATATTTGGTATCATTACCTAGCTATTTAGGATTTTAATATCCATAAGAAAATTATTCTACAATTTTATTTGTTATGTGAGCAATATTCTGATATATAAGAATTTAATATGGTTCATTTTACAAATAAATATTATTATAAAAAAATATAAATTGGTTCGGTCAAAATAAACTTAATTAGTTCTTTTTAAAAGGTTTTTTTTTTTTGGTTTGTCATGTATCTTCTTAGTGTATAAATATGCTTTTAAAATGTTATTCTTGCAATATATATAAAAATATTTTTATATTAGAATGAATTAAATTAAATACTTATCTAAATAAATATTAATAATTTTATTATATTAATAAAAATTAAAGTACATTTAATATTGAATCGATTTAAAACAACTACTTGATTTAAGATAGGAAACTTTTGAATGATATCAAATGATTAGGTTTCAAATAAAAAAAGATTGCAAATAAGAATAATATCACATTAAATCTTTCAAATATAAAATTAGAATTGATATTAGATTAATTTGATATGACTTAAAGATTCAAATAATTAAAATGAAATAACAAATTGATATAAGTTGTAATATTCATGTATTATTCATTTAGATTTTTTATTATTTTATTTGATTGGAAGTCTATATATTGTCAATGATAAAATACTCAATGTTTATTATTAATTAGATAATTATTTTATTTCATATATGTTTGAAATTGTTTCAGAGATTTAGTTTAATATCAATGACAAAACATAAAATGATTTATTTAAAAGTACGCAAATTGCTCTGCAATTATGTTTTCAAAATAAATTTTAAAACTTTATTTTTATTATTTAAATAATTTAAATTAAATATTTATACTAATCCATATTAATCATTTCAAATAATATAATATTTTATCCATTAAAATACAGTTATGATTGATTAATTTATTCATCTACATATCATATTTATATCTCATATATATTTTTTTAGGTTCATAAATAAATTTTCTTTTAAAATAATGTTCATAAATAATTCTATTGTAATATAAGTCAAACCTTAATTTTTCAAACAACTCAATGTTTTTTTAGGTTCATAAATAAATTAATTTAAAATAAAATCAATATATATAATTGAGATTTGGATCATATTTTGGATTTAATCATTTATATTACAGTAATTGTTGAATCGATTTAAATATATTATAATTGATCTCAATAAAAAAACTATTGAACCAATATTATATTAAATTTTCAAATAGAAAAAATGGAAATTGAAATATAACAATAATGAAAATCTTAATTTTTGTGATATAAACTGATATTTGATATCATATTAATATGATATATTAAGTAACGATAATATAAAAAAATAATATTAAATAAGATAAAAAAATTAATGTCAAATAAGAATGATAGAGTAATTGATATTAGTTGTCCAATTTTGGTTCATAAAAATTGGAAATTATATCATATTCATGAAATTGATATCATTAAAGCATAGTATTAGAGAATCAATATTATATATATATATATCGATTATGAAAATTTTGATAAACATAATATGTTTATATCTTTTATTATACTTTTTGGTTATATTTGATTTCATAATTTTTGAAAATTGTTGTGATTTATATATCTTAACATTTGAAATACTTTTTAAATTTTATTAATGAATTTTTTTCTTGGAAATTATTGCTACTGAATTATCTTTTATTTATTAGCCTTTAATTAGCCCTCAAAATGTCATTTAATTTTTTTTTTGCAGATTTATGTATATTAAATAAAATATTTACAAATAAAAATTCATCTTTTCAAATGATATAAAAACTAATTTAAACGTGATATCATAAATAATATAAATTAAATTTTTGGGTTATAAATATAGAATCTATATTAGGAGTGAATATAAACAAATATGTTAAAGAAAAACATAACAAAATATTAATGAAATTAATGCCGCATAAGTCTAACAATTTAATTGAAAAAAAATAACATAATAAACCATAAAATAATACTTGGGCAATCGCCAAGTATATCTAAAATTTAAAATTATTCTAATGGATAAAGTTTGGCATCCACACAAATGTAAAATGAAACGACGTTTACCAATAAACACCAATCAAATCTGACAATATTAGGCAAAACAAAAAAAAAAAGGAGATTTTCCTAAGCTTGGTTCATCATTATTTTCTTTGAAGATTCCCTGATCTTGTTTATTGAATTGACAATTTATCTCTTAGAGTATCCTCAAGCTTGACAATTTATTCTCCTTGTGATATGCTTCCTTCCAAAGATAGAGGTCCAATATTTGAAATTTTGGTTGTTGTTAGTCACTCTTAAATTATTGTTCATCAATGGTTGCATCATAGCAAAAAAGTTACTTTATTACTAGACATAATTAAGGAACAACTTTTTTTAAGAAAAATAATATTATTGTTCATTTATGATAACTGCTTGTTGGAGAAAAAATCATTTAATTATTAGGCATAATCAGGAACATTCTTTTTAAAAAATATTTTGTTCACAATTAGTATGTATAAATATATAATATGACTTACAGAGTCAAAATTGATTATCAACTCACCATTGCATAGCTTCAAAACATGGATCATGCAAGGCTTAAGTGAATTGAAATTTTGAATCTTGACTTGAACCTTGAAAAGAAAATGTTTTTCCTTGAATCGATAAATATCTTCAGGTAGGAATGCTTGTTACAAACCTACATGTAGAGTATAGAATATGTTACATATATTTAATAATTACATATATAGGAAAGTAAGTGTAAAGGAGACAAAATGAATAGTAATTATAGTATACTTTGACAATTGAAGAAAGCCTCAAATAAGAAACACTTATATTCAAGAACTTTAAACCTTCACGATTGAACAACAAAAAAGAGGCTGATTCATTTCATTTACCACTCTCATATGGATGTTATACCTAGAGATAAATTGATCATATTATTTCACTTAGAAAAAAAAGAGCACTTGATTAGTAAAATTCAAAACAATGGACGCCACATTTTTATTCATTACTTTGGTGTAAATGTAGAGTAATTTATTTCACACTTTTTGCAGGACAGTCCTGATCCTCTTCTTGCAATACATTAAAACACCTCTTGTGAATGGTACCTTATTCACTGGTTTGAGTCACTATCTTGCCACTTACGATCCTTGTCCAATTCCTGTTAGAAGTAAGCATCCACTTGCAACATTTAGCAATTGTGTACCCCCTATCCGTACTATGGAGCCAAATCCAATCAGGAAACTCATGAATAAGACCAATCTTATTACAAATAAGCTCAAGAATATGGTTAGGGAAGGGGTGTATAGGAAATGAACCATCCAACCATTATCAATCCAAACATCGCGTACTTGTAAAGCAGAATAAGGAATATACACATAAGGAACATGATTGCAAAGGGGTCCAATCCTTAGTCAATCTGAGTACCAAAAGGAAGAAACACCATTGCCTAAGCTAAAATAGAAGCTTGAACCCAACTCAAAGCCAAACTTTTCCAAATACAAGAAGAAGAGGGAGGCGCAAAAATCAAGGGCAGTGCCTTGATGTAATACCCTGATTTTTTTGTTGCTATATAAAATGCCCTGAGGTAATCTAATACGAGACTGAGTGATGATGAACGGTCACTACTTGAAAGTAGGTCTCTTCTTCATGCTAAAAATTTCCCACGATTTCCCTTGATTTTAGTTATTTTCTTTTATGCTTGTCTTTGCTTATTTCTTGCAGGCATGTTATGTTCAATAGCTATATGTTACTCTATGCATGTAGTGTTATTTCTATTTGATATATTTTGCTATTTTCCCTATGTGTAGATGTAATGGAACAAAATGTTGAGAAATTGAAATTTATGGATAGGCAAATAATTGACTTTATTCAGCAAATAATTGATTTTATTAATTTATTAAACCTTGCAATTTTGATATAAAATTTCATATAATTTGATTTGCACTTAAAATCTCAACCTATTCGAGCTTTGTATATTTAATAGTAAGTTATTGTAGAATTGGAAGATCCTAACTCTAATATGTTAGCATATGGTGTATACTACCCCACAAGACACGAAATCTTGGTTGAAGCTTGATTTACAATTACCATCATCCATTATATATTATTTTTATTAACCATGAGCATAGTCATATTTCTTTTTTAAAATATTACATATAGTCTTGGGTACTACTTAGATTGTCATATGGGCATATGGTCTTATTGATAGTGTTAGCTCGTCAAAATAAAGAAAAATGAAAAAGTAAAAAGGAAAAGCTAAATTGATAACATTAACATTTCTTCCATCCCTTGCACTTCCCCACTCCCTAATGATGGCCAAGATTGCACCCTGCCAAGCCCATGAATTGGCGATGATGAGGATTGAAGGATGGGGCAAATTATTCATGTCCTATTACTAGCTTCACCTTAAAAGGAAAAGAATGGCCGCTATCAGAAAGCACGATGCGATAGTTATGTTATGTTTAGGGCTTTGTTTTAAGATAAGCTATAGGATAAGATGTATGACTTCCTGTATGTGTGTGTATCACGGTAACTAGCTCACTTAGCATGAAGTATTGGGCCTGATCACCTTAGTGTTTTGTTGTTTTGTGTGCTCAGACGATGTACGACCATGAATAGGACCTCGGAAGGAGGCGAATCAAATGAGACTCCCAAAGCCCTCATGGACATGGTAAGGGCCATCCACATGATGTTTGAAAGGATGACAAGGCGAAGCTCGTGGCCCTAACAATGTGAGGGTCACGAGCATGCCCAATTCGGAGTTTGTAAGGCAAATCCACCGTCGTTTAGAGGAGCTTCGAACCCTAACTAGGCTGATGAGTAGATTAAGAGTATAGAAAAGATCTTTTCAATGATCACTTGCATTGAAGAACATAAGGTAACTTTTGCTACTTTTATGCTAAAGGAGAGCTCAGTTCTATTGGGTTGGCGCCGAAAGGTTGGAGGCATCAGGCACCATGATTAATTGGAAGACGTTCAAGAGTTGCTTTTGTGAGAAGTACTTCCCGACATCGGCAAGGAATGCCAAGGATGTGGAGTTCATGCAGTTGACCCAAGGAAGGATGAGCATTGCAGTACACTGTAAAATTTGAAGAGCTAATTATGTTTTCGAGGATCTTCAAGGGAACCCAGACGAGTTCTAGAAGTGTGTTAAATGTGAAGCCAGGCTGAAGCCAAAGATCAACATTGTCGTTGCACATTTGGAGATCAAGGACTTTCTCCCTGGTCAACAAATGCCGTATCATTGAAGATGGCAGAAGCTGAACGTGTTGGGCAGAGAACTTCACTAGGAAGTTGAGCAGCAAGCTCCAAGGCTCAAACTGCAATTCAAGCCGCAATTTAGGCCAGGGCCCAAGGAAAACTTTTCATCATGGGGGATCAAATGGTCCCAAAGGCAAGGCACCCAGAGGGCCCATTCACAGCATTTTCCTCCTTACCTAAGTCATGCTCTTAGTGTGGGAATCTGCTTGGAAAATGATTCTTGCAAGTGCAGGAAGCCATTTTTAAGTAGAATGCCATTATGCTAAATCTGATCTGAAGGAATATTAACAATTTATATATGCAGGGCAATTAAAGTAGTTTAAATTGAATCTTTTTAAAACAATTACCTGATTTAACACAGTAAATTATAAAATTGTTTAAATCATAAAACCTTTTCTAATACAAAAACCTCTTTAAACATATAGTCATAATTCTTTCAAAATCCAGTCATATTGTTTTAGAAATTCATATGGTTAAAATTCAAATAATTATCATATACAACAAATTTATAAGTAGTAAAATCATATATTATTCATTTAATTTAATTATTTTATATAAGTCATATATTGTCAATGATATACTCATGTTTATTATTAATTAGATAATTATTTTATTTCATATATGTTTGAAATTGTTTCAGAGATTTAGTTTAATATCAATGACAAAACATAAAATGATTTTTTAAAGTAAAATCTCTGCAATTATGTTTAAAATAAATTTTAAAACTTTATTTTTATTTTTAAATAATTTAAATTAAATATTTATACTAATCCATATTAATCATTTCAAATAATATAATATTTTATCCATTAAAATACAGTTATGATTGATTAATTTATTCATCTACATATCATATTTATATCATAATATTTACTTATTCTAAATAAATTTTCTCAAAAAATTTCAAAATAATTCTATTGTAATATAAGTCAAACCTTAATTTTTCAAACAACTCAATGTTTTTTTAGGTTCATAAATAAATTAATTTAAAATAAAATCATTATATTAATTGAGATTTGGATCAATTTTGGATTTAATCATTTATATTACAGGAATTGTTGAATCGTTTAAATTATTATTTAATTGATCTTTAAAAAAACTATTGAACAATGTTATATTAAAGTTTCAAATAGAAAAAATCAAATTGAAATAAACAATATGAAAATCTTAATTTTTGTGATATAAACTGATATTTGAATCATGCAATAGATATTTAGTAACGAAATATAAAAAATAATATTAAATCAGATAAAAAATTATGTCAATAAGAATGATAAGTTTGTAAGTCATACAAGACTGGTTCTAAAACTTTTTATATCTATTCATAAATCCATTCATTAAAGCATAGATTAGGAATCAATATAGTATATTTCTTATATATCAATTTGAAAATTGGATAAACATAAAAGTCATGCTAACAAACCATATATCTGGAAGTTATTTCATAATTTTTGATAAAGTTGTCAAAATATATCTTAACATTTGAAATACCTTTTAAATTTTATTAATCAATTTTTTTCTTGGAAAACAGAAATCTTTTAACTATTACCTTTAATTAGAATCAAAATTCATTTAATTTTTTTTTGAAGATTTATGTATATTAAATAAAATATTTACATAAAAATTCATCTTTTCAAAGAATAAAAACTAATTTAGTGATATCATAAACAATATAAATTAAATTTTTGGGTTATAAATATCAATCTATATTAGGAGTGAATATAAACAAATATCAAAGAAAAACAAACAAAATATTAAGGAAATTAATGCCGCATAAGTCTAAGAATCTTAATTGAAGAAAAATAACATAATAAACATAAAATAATACTTGGGCAATGAAGATATCTAAAATTTAAAATTATTCTAATGGAAAAGTTTCTGATCCAACAAATGTAAAATGAAACGAGTTTACCAATAAACAAATTGAAGGTTAAGGTATTAGGCAAAACACAAAAAAAAGGAGATTTTTAAGTTGGTTCATCATTATTTTTCTTTGATGATTCTCCTGGGCGGTTTATTGAATTGACAATTTATCTCTTAGAGTATCCTCAAGCTTGACAATTTATCGCCTTGTGATATGCTTCCTCCAAAGATAGAGGTCCACTCTTTGAGAAATTTTCGTTGTTCACGGCTCGGTCATATCTCAGTATTATTGTTCATCAATACTACTGCATCATAGCAAAATGATACTTTATTACTAGACATAATTAAAACAACTTTTTTTAAGAAAAATAATATTATTTTCATTTATGATAAAATTGTTAGAAAAATCAAAATCCTAACCAAATCAAAATTCTTTTTAAAAATTTTTGTTCAAATTAGTATGTATAAATATATAATATGACTTGTAGAATTCAAATTGAATCACTCACCATTGCATAGCTTCAAAAATGGATCATGCAAGGCTTAAGTGAATAAATTTTAGAATCTTTTGAACCTTGAAAGAAGCTGTTTTTCCTCAACGATAAATATCTTAGGGTAGGAATGCTTGTTACAAACCTACATGTAGAGTATAGAATATGTTACATATATTTAATAATTACATATTAAAACAATGAAGGAGACAAAATGAATAGTAATTATAGTATACTCAATTGAAGAAAGCCTCAAATCATAAAAATGTAAATGAATGGTAGAACCTTAATTGTACTATATGACTTTGGTGCAACTCATTCATTCATATCACATGATAGTGTCAAATCCTTAGATAAACGATCATATTACTTCCTTATGATCTTACTATTTCCACTTGATAGTAAAAATAATTAATGGACGCCATTTTTAGACTCATTTCAAATCAAGGAATTGAATTCAATTCCTGATGGAACAATTCAATTTCTTCTTCAAAGTTTCCAAACACCTTGTATGAGGTACCTTATTCACGGTCATTGGTCATATCTTGCCACTTACGATCCAAATCTGCAATTCCTGAAAGCTCATCCACTTCCATTTAGCAATTGTGTACCCCCTATGGTCCTATGGAAAAATCCAATCAAAACTATTTAAGACCAATCTTATTACAAATAAGCTCAAGAATATTTAGTGGGTATATGGAATGAACCATCCAATATCAATCCAAACATGACTTGTAAGGATGGAATATACAATAAGGAACATGAATGCAAAGTGTAATTTAGTTAATCTGGTGGAAGAAATTTACAAAATAAATCTTTAACCCAACTCAAATTTAGCCAAACTTTTCCAAATAAAGAAGAAGAAGGTTGCAAAAATCAATGGCATGCCTTGATTAATAATTTTGTGTATAAAATGCCCCGAGGTAATCTAATACGAGAATAAGTGATGATTTTATTTCTACTGAAATTAGGGTCTTTCTCCAAGCTAAAATATTCCGATATCCCTTGATTTTAGTTATTTTTTTTATGCTTGTCTTTGCTAATTTCTTGGTGGCATGTTATGCCAATAGCTATATGTTACTCTATGCATGTATGTTATTTCTATTTGATATATTTGGCTATTTTCCCTATGTGTAGATGTAATGGTGTTGAGAAATGAAATTTATGTAAATCAATAATTGACTTTATTCAAATAATTGATTTTATTAATTTATTAAACCTTGCAATTTTGATATAAAATTTCATATAATTTGATTTGCACTTGGAATTCAACCTATTCGAGCTTTGTATATTTAATAGTAAGTTATTGTAGAATTGGAAGATCCTAACTCTAATATGTTAGCATATGGTTATACTTTCCCACAAGACACGAAATCTTGGTTTAAGCTTGATACAATTAATCATATTATATATTATTTTTATTAACCATGAGCATAGTCATATTTCTTTTTTAATACATATAGTCTTGGGTACTACTTAGATTGTCATATCATATGGTCTTATTGAATGTTAGTCAAAATAAAGAAAAATGAAAAATTAAAAGGAAAAGCTAAATTGATAACATTAACATTTCTTCCATCCCTTGCACTTCACTCCCTGAATGATGGCCAGATTGCACCCGCCTAATGAATTACGAGATGGTAGGATTGAAGGATGGGGCAAATTATTCATGTCCGCGACTAGCTTCACCTTAAAAGGAAAAGAACCGCCATCTTGAAAAGCACGATGCGATAATGTTATGTTTAGGGCTTTGTTTTAAGATAAGCTATAGGATAGAGATGTATGACTTTGGATGTGTGTGTATCACGGAACTAGCTCACATAACATAAGTATTGGGCCTGATCACCTTAGTGTTTTGTTGTTTTGTGTGCTCAGGGACCAATAAACCATGAATAGGACAAGGAGGCGAATAGGGAATGGACTCCAAAACCCTCATGGACATGGTAAGGGCCATCCACATATGTTTGAAAGGATGACTGCGAGGATAAGTTTAGCGTGGCCCTAACAATGTGATTCACGAGCGCCCAATTCTAGTTTCTGAAGGCAAATCCACCGTCGTTTAGAGGAGCTTCGAACCCTATAGTGAATGAGTAGATTAAGAGATAGAAAAGATCTTTTCAATGATCACTTGCATTGAAGAACAGGAACTTTTGCTTTTTATGAAAAGTAGCATGCTCAGTTTTATTGGGTTCGAAAAATACGTCTGAGGCATCAGGACCATGAAATTGGAAGCATTCAAAAGTTGCATTTGTGATAAGTACTTTTCCATTCAATATAATAACATAGTTCATGCATAAAACATGCATTGCGCATCACACTTCATAATTTGCATAGCTAATTCATGTTTTCTGGATCTTCATCCCGACGATTCTAGAATTTTAACATGAAGGCACCAAAGATCAACATTTCTTGCACATTTGGAGATCAAGGACTTTCCTACCCTTCAACAAATGCCGTATCATTAAGATGGCCACAAGAGCAACGTGTCAGGGCCAGACTTCACTAGGAAGTTGGCACCGCTAGCTCCAAGATCAAACTCAATTCAAGCCGCCTTTAGGCCACAGGGCCCAAGGGATCATTTTCTCATATATTTTGAGTCACCTTTAAGTCTTTGCATGTTATATCATAATACAATTCTTCATTCATAATACATAACATTTTCTCATTTAGTCTTATGCAGAAATAATATATACCAACTGTAAGGAGTGCATTTGGGAGTGCAGGAAAGCCAGGTCACAATGGAGAGCTTAAATACCAGAATCCTAGCCAGAACTTTCCAAATTGTACGGCATACACTTCTTACGTAAGAATATGTTTCATGAAGCCCGTTTTCATGGATTCCTCTATATGCACAGGAAATTATAAAATTGTTTAAATCATAAAACCTTTTCTACATACAAATCACCTGTCTTTAAAACATATAGTCATAATTTTTCAAAATCCAGCTCATATCCCGTTTTTCTAAGTGAATTCATGGGGTCAACAAGTATAAAGAAAGTCTATCATATACAAAAACTTTATAAGTAGTAAAATCATATATTACAATCCAACATAATCACTATACATAACATATATCATGCATTATATCGGGATCCTGCCATCTACAGGAGCACCTATTCATATAGAGGGGCTTCACCCGTGTGAATTTTACCAACCTTCTCGTTACCGTTGTTCCTACGATGCCAAAATTAGTTACTAAATCCTTATGAGTTACTCCCTGTATCTAAACAAATAAGAGAGGTGGTTTTAACCAAAAGGTTCTGGATTCACCTACAACCATACATGGACAGGAAGGAAAATACATAAATACCATTAATGCAACCTTCACAAAACATTTATATTTATTTCACATAATAGCAATAAAATCATAAGTTTACTAAAACCATAGAAGCATAATATTCTCAAAGAATTACCAAAAGGAACAGACTATCAGGAATTAAAATGGTGCCAGTCCTCGTAACAAGAGCCCTGAATGAATCTTAATGGTTCTCGTGAATCGTGTCCCGTGGAAATTCTTTTCGGATAAATTGCCCCGTTGGCCTTGGTACCAAGGTTAACGATTTAGCTTCGTTAAGACAACTCTTTCCTTTCAAAATTCTTATTCTTAGAAGCTTTTCACAATGTTTCATGAAGTCCTCTATCCTAGGGTTCAAATCCTAATCTCATGAAATAAACAATTTTGAAAATCATAAAATCATTAATTACTTTGAGAGCTTTAATCCATGAACCTAAATTTACCTTAGCATACAGTGGTTGTGAAACCGTGCCCAAGGGATCACCCGTTAAAGACACTATGGTTTCAATCCAGAATATGTAGCCGTCAACGTTTCAAGTCATACACAGAACTATATGCTAAAACTCTTTTATATCTAAGTTTCTAAATCCATTCCAAATATCAAACCTTCATAGACTTGGAATTCCAAAACCTCAATAGCATTTCCAATAGTCACCAATTTCATAATTGGTTAAGCATAAAAGTCATGCTAACAAACCATATACAAACAGCGAGTTATCAACATTTATATAAAACCATCTAACAAATATGGTCCCATGCATTTTTCAAGAACACCTTTTATGCGTTTTAGAAATTCAACGTTTCTT
This sequence comes from Dalbergia oliveri, assembly GCA_030441495.1. Taxonomy (NCBI): domain Eukaryota; kingdom Viridiplantae; phylum Streptophyta; class Magnoliopsida; order Fabales; family Fabaceae; genus Dalbergia; species Dalbergia oliveri. The sequence continues at coordinate 27,447,418 of JAMLFY010000008.1, forward strand.
GACAACAAAAATCTCAACTTTACAAAATAAACTATAGAATCATAGTTCTTTTATGGTTTGTTGAAAGTAACTATAATGACCAACATAGAGGTCATAGGTTAACCCACTCACCTGGAGTGGTGGAAGACATAGGAACAATACCAATTGATTCTGGAGGTAGGGATGACACCCTCTCTCATAGAAGCAACAGAACACTAAAATCAACCTTAAACTTCTAAATACTCAAATTCAATCTCTAAAAATAGAGAACCTTTCTTTTTCAGGAAGCATGGAACTTTCAACTAAGAAATCTTGAAGGAAATGAAGAAAAACTAACAAAATAACATACCTTTAAGCTTGGAGGATTGAAGATTTGTTAAACTTGAAAAGAAGTTGGAAGAAAATGGAGTTTTATGAGTGAAAATGGGTGAAGGGGTGTTTGTTCCAGGAACAGAGACTTAGGGAGGTAAGGTGAGTCTGAATGGTCCCTCCCTAATGGGGTTTTTATGTTCGCTGTCACGCCCCTGCGGTCATATGACGCTCTATTCAGAAACTTGAAGAAAGACTTATCTTGCCACGGGGAAATGAGCCTTCTGGAGGCTCCAAAACTGACTTTGTGTCGTCAACCGCAAGTCTTCTAGGGCTCCAAAGCTCCAATACTAGTATGTATTGGATTTCTATCCAACTCACTTATGACAAGAGGATTTTTTTTTTCCATTTTTAAAACATAAATGTAGGGAAATACATTTATTTGTTTAAGGCATGTTTTATGCCATGTTTTAGGGAATTTTTTGGCATTTTGTTTTAGTGCATTATCTTGCAATAATTCTAATGATTTATGGCTGATTATGGCTAAAAATTTCGTGCATTACAGCCTCATGGAAGAGGGTTTTGTGTCTTCAATCATTTTTAGGTGTAGGCAAGGTATTCATGCAATTTTGAAGAAAGGGCTTAAGTAGCCCTACTAAGCAATTTGGGTGTTTTAAGCAATTTTAGGTTCTAATCAATCTAAATAAATAATTTTGACTCTAGATTAGTAATTAGAATTTAATAAGCTTTAATTTGAGCCTAATATTGCTAGGTTATTCAGCAATCAAAAATCTCAAAATTTGTAAAACTCACGGGAAGACTTCAAAAAGTCCAAGACCTCATTTAAATAATGTTAATGACCCGGTTTAACCAATGGTTATCATGGCTTAAAAACACCTTTTAACACATTTTAGTGAGGTTAGGCTAAGTCGGCACAAATGCGGAGTTAAAACGCCTTATTCTTGGTCATTTCCACCCACAGTAACCCTATTAGGACAATTTATTAATGTCACACATCACTCAAGGTATCCCTTTGTCTTAGATTTGATATGATACCATGCATGGTCTGGACATTTCTTGGCATAATTGGCATTTTAATACCGTCCGGATTGTTGCAGTTTGCATCTATTCCCCATACTCCTTCTAAGTAACCTTTATTCCTTTATTAAATTTTGGAGAGGTCATTTACCTAAGAGAGTAAGGTAATTCGTTCTGAGCAGTAAAAATGTAAACCAGTAGAACATTGACGATGTACTTGGGTAAAAGACTATCCTGAGGTATTTCGGATGAGTCCTGAGTTCCCTCTGAAGAGAGAGATAGAGTTCTCCATAGAGTTAAGTCCCAAGGGCGGGCCTATCTATAGCACCCTACATAATGTCACCCTTAGGTTAATCGAATTGAAGACCTAGTTAGAAGAGCTTTTAGAGAAGTTTGTGAGATCTAGTGCATTAACATAGGGACCCTTTTTTTTTTTTGTTAAAAAGAAATATGGGAGTATGAGGCTTTGCATAGACTATAGACAGTTTAATGAGTGACGGTAAAGAATAAGTACCCTTTGTCTAGGATTGATGATTTGATGGATCAGTTGAGGGCGCAGTGGTATTCTGGAAGATCGACTTGAGATTGGGATACCATCAAATTAGGATAAAGGATAAGGACATACCTAAAACTGCCTTTAGGACCTAGTATGACCATTTTGAGTTCACAGTTATGTTATTTGGTTTGACTAATGCTCCTGTATTCATGGACTACATGAATAGGATTGTTAGGCCCTATCTCTATCAAGTTCGTGGTTGTTTTCATAGATGATATACTCATCTATTCAAAGATTCGAGGAGCATGAGCGTCACTTGAGAATAGTGTTAGAGATTTTGAAAGAGAGGAAGGCTGCATGCAAAGCTACCTAAGTGAATTCTAGTGGAGAAAGTGAAATTTTAGGGATGTGGTGTCAAAAGGGGTATCAGGAGACTCTAGTAAGATAGAGGCTATGATGAGCTGGAAAGACCTACTCCGGTGACGGAGATACAAAGCTTTTTAGGTTTGGCAGGATATTACCGTAGGTTTATTAAAGAATTTTCTAGATTTCGTTACCCTTGATCAAGCTTATTAGGAAGAACGCTCCTTTTACATGACTTCGGAGTGTGAAAAGCCAGGAGCTAAAGATGAAGTTAACCACAACCCCAGTGTTAGTTTTGCCTTACCCCAATGCACCCTTTGAGGTGTATTGTGATGCTTGAGGAAAGGTTTGGGCTGTATGTTGATGCAAAATAGGCACGTGTAGCCTACGCGTCTAGACAACTCAAGCCTCATGAGGCAAACTACCCCACCATGACCTAGAGTTAGCAGTTATAGTGTTCGCCTTGAAGGTGTGAAGGCACCATTTGTATGGAGTAAAGTTTGAGGTGTTCTTTGATCACAAGAGTCTCAAGTACCTTTTTAATAAAAAGGAATTGAATATGCGTAGAGAGGTGGATGAAATTCCTGAAAGATTATGACTTTGTGTTGAATTATCATCTCGGCAAGGCTAATGAGGTGACTGATGCCTTGAGTCGAAAGTTGTTACACTTGTCTAGATGATGGTTAGAGAGAGGAGTGATTGAGAGGTTTTGAGACCTGGATTTGGGGATTACGTTAACTCCTGAAGGTATAAGGATGGGTCATCTCAGGATGACAAATGATTTCAAGGAAAGAATCACTGAGCTCAATAAGAAGATAAGGAGTTTAAGGAGACCTTGGAGATGATAGAAGGAAAATTAAAAGGATTCGCCCTTGGAATTGATAACCTATGGAGGTTTGAAGACAGGTATTTTGTGCAGGCCAATGGTGACCTCCAAAGAGATTTGGAGGAGGTTCATAAGAGTCATTTCACTATTCACCCGGGTACCACCAAGATGTATCACAATTTAAAGAAGATGTTTTGGTGGCCCATTGAAGCGAGATATGGCCACATGGGTGAACAAGTGCTTAGTCTATCAAAAAGTGAAGATTGAGCACAGAAACCTTCAGAAATGTTAAAACACTTGTCGATTTCGAATGGAAGTGGATAATATCTCGATGGATTTCGTGACGAGTCTCTCAAGACCTAACTGGCCATGACGGCATATAGGTGATTGTAGGCTTGACTGACAAAGATGACCCACTTTCTATCCATTAAGGCAACATATTCATTGGACAAGCTGGCTAATTGTATATCCAGAGATTGTAAGGTTGTATGGTTCTCGGTCGTGATCCGCGATTCACATCACGTTTTTGGGAGCCTTTCAAAAGACATTTAGTTCAAAGCTGTGCTTAGCACGACTTATCACTCTCAAATGGATGGGCAATCGAGAGGACAATACAAACCTTAGAAGATATGTTGAGAGCCTATGTTTTGGACAGAGAGGAAGCTGGGATAAATACTTACCATTGATCGAGTTTGCATATAACAATAGTTATCATGCAAGTATTGGTATGGCACTGTATGAGGCCTTATATGGAAGAAGGTGTCAATCCCTTTTGTATTGGTATGAACCCAGTGAACCAAGTATGTTAGGGCTCAAAATTGTCAAGGAAATAACAAACAAATCAAGAGGATTAGGGATAGGATCCTTCCTGCTAAAGTCGACAGAAAGCTATGCGGATAAACGGCGAAAGCCACTAGAATTCCAAGAGGGAGAGCACGTAACCCTTAGGATTACCCCACGCAGGCATAGGAAGAGCCATGAGAGTCAAAAGTTGAGCCCCAGGTTCCTTGGTCCCTTCCAAATTCTTGATAGAGTCGGGTCGGTGGCATCCGGATAACCTTGCCACCAAATCTATCCAACATTCATGACGTCTTCTATGTCTCTCAGCTAAGAAATACCAATCTGGCCCTAGTCATGTGCTAGAGCCAGAACAAATATAGTTAAGGGAGGACCTGACCTTTACCTTGCCACCCACTAGAATTGTGGACAAAGGAGTCAAGCGGTTGAAGGAATAAAATGATACCAATGGTCAAAATGGCTTAGGGATAAGGGAGAACGAAAGAGTCTACATGGGAGCTAGAGTTGGAGATGAAGTTGCAGTACCCATAGCTATTTACAGGTAACGAATTTAAAGGATGAAATTCTTTTTAAAGAGGGAGAAATGTAATACCCGATTTTCTTACCTGTGCAAAATGCCCTGAGGTAATCTAATATGGAAGGAGTGATGTGATCGTACGGTTACTACAGGAAAGCAAAGCCTCTTTCTTCCATGCTAAAAATTCCTATGATTTCCCTTGATTTTAGTTGTTTTTTGTGCTTGTCTTTGCTTATTTCTTGTAGGCATGTTGTGTTCAATAGCTATATGTTACTCTATGCATGTAGCGTTATTTCTATATGATGCATTTTACATATTTATTTTCCCTATGTGTAGAGGTAATGGAACAAAATGTTGAGAAACTAAAATTTCTAGATAAGCAAATAATTGACTTTATTCAGCAAATAATTGATTTTATTAATTTATTCAACCTTGTAATTTTATATAAAAATTCATATAATTTGATTTGCACTTGGAATTCTCAACCTATTCAAGCTCTGTATATTTAATAGTAAGTTGTTGTAGGATTGGAAGATCCTAACTCTAATATATTAGCATATGGTGTATACTACCCACAAGACGCGAAATCTTAGTTCTAGAAGCTTGATTTAGGATTGCCATCATCCATTATATATTATTTTTATTAACCATGAGCACAATCATATTTCTTTTATTAAAATATTACATATAGTCTTAGGTACTCCTTAGATTGTCGTATGGTCTTCCTGATAGTGTAGCTCATCAAAATAAAGAAAAAGGAAAAAGAAAAATGAAAAAGCTAAATTGATAACATTAACATTTCTTCAATTCCTTGTACTTCCCCACTCCTTGTAATGATGGCCAAGATGCACCCTGCCAAGCCCATGAATTGGCGATGATGGGAAGGATTGAAGGATGGGGCAAATTATTCATGTCCCGTTACTAGCTTCACCTTAAAAAGGAAAACAATGGCCGCCTGATCTTCAGAAAACTCTAGCGAAGTTGAAGCAAAAATCATAAAACCTGAGAGTTGAGAAATCAAAACAAAGGAAAAGGGGAGAATAACATCATGCGGTATTTATTTTAGCTCTCATCATCTGAATTTCATATCCTTCATCCATTCACATATCACAAATCATACACATGCACACACAATGAACCATTTCTCAAGGATATAAGCATAGCCTCAGCCAACTCCACCCTCAATAAACAAAAATCAATCTCAAAGTCACCATGAACACATTCAAACGCAATCATTCACACTCAAACCAACCACAATTTTCACCAAAGCAGATACAAATTTCACATATCCATAAACCAAAAACAAAAATCAAGCAGGAAATAAAAATCAGAAACAATTATTCTCAGCAAATAGTCCAAAGTCCATATATACACCAAAAATAAATAAATAAAAATAAAAGGGGGGCGGAAATAGAGGCGAGAGGAAGATGATTTCACCACCACCACCGCCCCCGGTGCCACTTCTGCCCTCAACAGGTTGCATGCCACAAAACCCACTCACCGGCTTAAAAGCGACCACACCACCACCCGCGAATCGCGATTTCCTTTGCCTTGGACTACCCCAAATCTACCCCTGCCTGGCCGTGCGAGCTCAGCCCAAGCTGGGTCCCCGCCGCCGCATACAAGCCGCGAAAGCCCAACCTTGCCTCCCCTCCTTACCAAGCACGTGACCGTCGCCGACCTAAGGCCCGACCACACACCCCTTCTATTTTCCCCTCATCTCGCCCTCCTTCTCTTCGATCTTGTCCGAGCCACCTTGCGCAGCGCCCAAGGCCACCAGCCCTCTCCCCTATCGCACCCTGGGCCTCATAGGACACCGTGGTCTTAGCTCGCCTGCCTTCCCTTCTCGCGTACCCTCTCTCTTCGCGCCCTTCTCTCTTTCTCCATCTCTCTCTCTTTCCCTTACTGTAAGTATGTGTGTTAGAGAAGAGTGCCGTATGTGAGAGTGAGAGAGAAAGAAAGTGTTGTTTTGTGTGTGTGTGTGTGCGCGTGCGCGCGCGCATGTGAGAGTGAGAACTGTGTATTGATATGTGCGTGAGAGAGAGAGAGAGAGAGAGAGAGAGAGAGAGAGAATTTTGTGTTTTAGTTTAGTGGGTGTCATCCCTAACCCATATTCCCTCTATTTCAGCCTAATAAAAATAAAAATAAAGATGAAAATAAAGTCCCTAACATTCCTACTGAGCTTTTAAACTAAATAATATTCTTTATGTTGTCTAGGTTCATTTGGTCATAATTTCATTTTTATTCTTTGTGCCAAGAATATCATGTCTTCTAAGCTGGAATTTCATTTTGTTTGAATTGTTTTGTATTATTTTTGGATGGGTTTTGGAAATGCTCTTTTGGGCCTCTATTTAATTTTGTTTGGGCTTTATTTGGGCTATTTAGTTTTACGTTGGCCTGGGATGTACTATATTGCATTTGGAGTTTTGGTTGTGTGATCTTTTTAGAAATTTTTAGCAATCACTCTAAGTCATTTGAGTGAAACTAAATAAATTGGTGATTTATTTGATGCTTGGTAAATTTTATGTTCTAGAATAATTTAGCTACGAAGGTTTGATATTCTATAATATATATATATATATATATATATATATATATATATATATATATAATAATAATAAAAAAAATAAAAAAATAAAAATAAAACAAGACAGATAAAGTTAGTTGAATGATTGCTTATTTTTAATTCATTAGGCTCAATCCGCTTTTAACAATTTTCATTTTCTCTCGATTTATTCTGTACTTATTTAACCCTTTGATTAATCTTGCATTGTTGTATATAATGTGTATGTATTTGTAGTAATAACATTAATTAATGTGTGACATATTTTAATGGTAGCATTCTTTAAAAAATATACTGTCAAGTATTAATTGTTTCATTTTAGCACATATATATTTTGCACTAAATGTTACATATGATAATGTTATGCTATAGATTATTCATCATGATTAAAGACTATATGATCAAATATTGTATATGTTGTTCTCCTATGATTATGATATTGTTATGGACCTACATATGTTATGCAATGCTAATGCCAATTACTTTCTATTGGTGCTTAATAATCTTGATCAACGGTTTATATTCTTAATTTCTTTTAAAATAGAATCAATCAACCAATGAATATTTTCTTTAGAACGACATGGCTTTGAGTTCCTCATTACACCAGGGATACGTTGGCATAGCTAATAGCTATCAAGCTAAAATTAATTTTTGCTAAAATTTTATTCTCTTTTTCATGTTTCAATTTTATTCTTGTACGTAAAATGTTGAACCATGAGTTATGATTATGGCTCTGAACGTATGCTTATATTTGTATCTCTAACATGATACTAAAGGTGACATAAAACACATGGAAATAATCCTTTAGACTCAGGAATTAATGGTTATGAGAGGTGATCCAATAAGAGAATCCTTTAGACTTCAGGAATTAATGGTTATAGGAGGTGACACAAAGAGGTGATCCTTTAGACTTCAAGAATTAATGGTTATGAAAGGTGATCCTATGCCTCTTATCCCGCACTAGACTAGTGACGACTAGTTAGGTATGAGCTCATAACCTAGAACTCTCAAGAGAAGAGAGTAGTAGGGTGGCCCTTAGAGGAGAGCAAGAAAGTTAAGTCATCTAAGATATTAAAGAGGAACGATCAAGTTATGGTAGTCTGTGTTCTTTACGCCATATTGATTTATTATGATTATTATGATATGTGTTCACATGGCATTAACATGCATTTATGATGAGATATGATGCACTCATAGCATTACGAATCATGCTAAAAGAAATGGACCTCGGCTAATGGTTTTTAAACTTAATAAATGAATCTTATTATGTCCATTGTTTTCATAATGAAACCCGAGGTTCCTGAAGACAAAAATGATGACACATGTTGGAGGCAAGAGTCCTCCTTATTCATGTTCAGATTTCTTATTTCCTCTCTTATTTCCATTTCGTCTTCAGAGGGCGATGACCACATTCGTGATTTACCTTGAGGCTCCTACTTGGGAAATGCATTTCGATCCTACCAACCAGTCCTATCATTTTATGGGTCAATGTGATGTTTGCCTGTTCATTTCCTAGACCGTCCTCTCGCATACCTAGTTACCAGCTTCCTGTTCTCCACCACTATCCATTTCACTGATGATTTTATTTTTTAGCAGCGTCCAGAGCAGTCTCCCCGTGGCCGCACTCCTCATCTGCCATACGTGACTTCCGATTACACACCCCGATCACCCCTCAACCTCCACCAGAGCTTTGAATCCTTCTGAGGAATCTCCTTCCCATCACTCTTCAGGAAGTTTCGCTCCCACTATTCCTAGAAACCTAGGAAGGGGCAGAGATGGAGAGGCCACAGTGATACAGCCTATAAGAAGAGTCCAACACTCCAGAGAGGAGCCACCCGTCCATGCCGGGAGCTCATGTTCATCCCACAGGTGTCTCACTACCCGCCTACCTTTTTCCCTCTCGAGAGCGTCATCATCTTAGTCTTTATGTATATACTGTTTATGTTTCTTGTGATGACTATACCTGCCCAATCCCTGAATGGGCATATTACGTCTTAGTGATTTGTTTTGGTGTGAGTCATGGAAGTTAATGCTTGTGTTGCCTATATGTACATATATGATGGTGTGATTAAGTTCATAAGACCGTCCTATTTTGTATATGCCTTAAGTGTTTTATTTTCCCTTTTTGTCATGATAGGTGAGTAACGGATCTTAGTTATACGCGTGGCTCACATATTGTTTTAAAAAGTTAAAAAAAAATTTACCCGTATTTTTACTAAAGTATTTCCAAGTTAAAGGATAAGAACTGAACAAAAGAGTAATAACTAATAATTAACTTGAACACATCCTAGTCGTGTTAGGTTAAATATTAAGGCGTTACACTTGACAACCATATTTTCCCGAGGAGTGTGACCCACATTTTATTATGTTTAAAAATAAAGGATGCCATATTATCCTTTTTTGCAAGGAAAATCCCAATGACCTGATCATAAGCTTTTTCCAAATCCACCTTAAAAGCTACCGATGCTTCATGAAGTGAAGGACTTTCTGAGCGATAATCACATTTTCTCTCATTCCTTTGCCTATATAAAGGTCCCTTGTAATGGGCCAATTAAATCATTGAGTAGAGGTCGCATACGATTCACCAACACCTTAGAAATAATTTTATAAACCACATTATAAAGACTTACTAGGCAAAAATTCTTAAGAGAAACCGCATCATTTCCCTTAGGTATTAAAATCACCAAAGTCTCAACCAGATGGGTCTACACTACTAGTTAGGAAAGCACTCTCCACCAAATACCAGACATCCCTCCCAACTAGATGCCAATAATTCTTAAAAAAATGGATGGAAACCATCTGCCCTGGAGCCTTAAAGGACCCCATTTGCATCACGCTCTCTTAACCTTATTGAAAGTGACAGGAGCCACCAAGCTCCTTCCTCTTCCTCCGAAATTTGAGGGCAACCGTAGTCACAAACACCACCTGAAGGAGTAGTAATTCTAGTAGCAAACAACTAATGGTAGAAAGATAGGGCCTCCCCCCTAAGCACCTCATCATCTGGAGACCAAGTACCACTGAAAAAGACCATGGATCTTGTTCTTTTTCCTCCTAACAATAGTTTGGGCATGGAAGAACCTGTATTACAGCCACCAAATCTAACCCACTAGTCACGAGATTTCTGGTACCAAAGAAATTCCTCTTGCATAAGAACAGGAGTATATTCCTCCTGGAGCCGCTAACAAATCTATCCAATAACTAGAGTCCCAAATTTCCAATTGCTTCTCCACCCTCTTAACGAGCCTTACCTCCATTTTCTTCCTCCTATATGCCCAAAGACATCTTTATTAAAGATTAAAGAATTATCACGAATCACCCGCAGGCTCTCTTGCACCTAAGGCTGCCCTCAACCAAGCTCTCTCCACCACCTTTTCAAATGGGGTGAGTCGCCAAGTTGTTTGGAACCGAAATGGTTGTATACGCCTCTCCTGGAGGTACCTTGACAATGGAGAAGAAGCAGAGAATGATAAGAATGAATACGACTCAAACTCTCCACAAAAGCCTCAGGAAACTTAAGCCTCCAACTTGATTTGCGAGACCCTATACAAACACTTAGAGACTAGCTTACCCCTTATAACCTTCCTAGACCATGTGTAGCGACACCCCACCACCCCAAGGTCCAGGAATCACAATCTTCTAACATGGAGGCAAAATCATCAACTCGCCCATGAAGAAAATTCCCTCCTCGAACCTCAAGAAGGAGAAGAATTTCGTTACACCGGGCAATAACCAAGGACCCGAGACCCTCTGGCACAAATACCTGAAATAGGACCATAGAACCACGAGTAGAGAATTGGGCTTATATAAATAGCACTACAAGCCCAAGTGGCGTCCCTTTGACCCACCAAAAAAGTGACCAAATTAGTATGAACCTCCAGAATCCTCAGTGTAGAATAACACCCATACACCACCGGCATGGCCCCAAAGCCTAAGCCCCCATCCTCCATAAACCCTTGTTTATTCCACTAATCTCTCGAGTTCTCAAAAGATGAATGAGTTTCTAACAAGATGAAAATCAAAGGCTGATATCTCTTGATTAACTCCTAGAGTGACGACGGCCCCATTACTCATCGCACCCTAATATTTCAACAAATAATTGTGCAATCCATAAACAATAAAAATGATGGAGATATAGTTTCTAAAGTAACCCAAGCCTAAGTTAGGATAATAGAAGCCCCTTCGAGATCACCTCCTATGGTAGCCAACTCCCTTTACTATCATTCGTCATCTCTTTCCCCCATCACCAGCCACCAGCTAAGCATCCATAAAAGGATCTCGAATTGAGATGTTTCCAAATCCACAGGCCGTAACCTTTTATGCTTCCATTTCATGATCTTCGAGACCAACTCAAACTATCCAGCTTCCATCCGTCTACACCCACTAATACTTGCCAGCCTTCGAGTACTGATGCACTGCAAATCATAGGTGGGTTATAGTCACCTTTGGATTTCAGTTGCATGTTAGTCATAGGTTGCAGGATGTCACTTGTCAGAAGAGTTACTTTTTTTTGTGTAAGCACCTTGGTATCCTTCATGTGCATGGGTATTAGTCCCCAAAGGTGGGGTGAGCGAGGTTGAGGTCTGTCTAGAAGAAGGTTGCTTAGAAATCAATGTATTGCAATGTTTAAAGGGTGGTTTCATCACATGGATTCGATATGAATGAGAAATTTTGGAATATCATTTTTTTGTTCTTCTTTGTCTTTTTGCTTGTCATAGTGGTCCACATATCATCCTTAGATCTTGAGATTTGTCCATTGAACTGGTTTCTTTCCATTTTTATTAATTCCCGTTTTGGATTCAAATCAAATCTGTAAACTTTTCCCTTCTTCTGCCACCATAGGGGTCTTAGCACCATCACTAGCCTGATTAGTTTGGGCCACCATACTAGACTTGCATTCTTTGGTTATGTGACCGTAACAATTACAAAAATCACAAATAGATGAAGGCTTTCATACTCCACATCATAGCAAAAACCATCAATAATTATCCTCTTAATAATCGATAAGGAGAGATCAATTTCAACACAAGTTCTAATAAATTTACCTTTCTCTGTCGACTCAGGTAGCAACATCCACATTCACTGGTTTGTTGACGGTTAAGGCTATAAATACACAGTTTTCTCCTGTAATACCATATATTCAGCCTAGAATATGGATCCACGCCATAGTGGCACCAAAGCTCTTTTCCTTTGGTCAGAACTCTGTGTCCAACATTTCATAGCCAAATAGGACCTTGCTACCATCCACGGACCACCTGTGATTACCCTCTCCCCATCCTCCCATAAGTCAAACTTAGCGAGGTGATAACCAAAACCCACACTTATAACATCATACCCCCCTGGAGCCTCCATGATGAATGCAACTTAGGAACCAAAACTGAGTATGGAAGAGATTTACCAATAAGCTTGATCATAAGAGCTTCTTGATAAGGTGCAGCAAGTGACGAGATTCCCTCATGCGTAAACTGACAGTGGGTGGCATCACATCACCTTGTTTTCCCTGTACAACACCCAAACGATCACCATCCAATATCTCCATAATGAAAAGCTTAATGTTAGAGTCGCCTAAAACTTTATCCCGAAAGAAGACTTTGTAGGGTATCTGTGTTGCAACTGGAGTGTTTCCTATCTCAGCCTCACTTCCATCAGCATTCCATTGTATCTCTCCTTCCTCGCTCTCCATCATTTTTTTTTTCAATCAAAGAGAGTGCTTACTTGCTTAGTTTTCCCTGTCCTTTCCAAAAAGGCCCCTAAACAGTAGATAACTTTGAATCTCCGAGCAGGCACGAGGTAGAGGGTGGAGCTGGCAGTGAAAGTGAAGCTGCCGGATCTGTGGGTTTTATGCAAATCTGAAGTTCACCAACACCACTGTAACACCAATTTGTAGAAGGATGCAAACAGAATCTGATCTATAAAGACAGAAGCAGATTCAAAGAAGCAAGAGTGGATCCACAGAAGGAGATGAAACACATTGCCCCTGCCCAAAATGTATAAAACTCACGTCACCCAAACACCTAATTGCTAAAGCTGCACAAAAGGAAAGGGCAAGAGGGTTGAAAATGGGGGCTACTGTGCTGCAGGGAAGGACGTCACCGATGGTGGATGAAGAGGCTCGCGACAGCGCTTTCAGGCGGTGCTCCGGGTCGCCGTGATGATAGGCTCTCCGGTGGTAGAGGTAAGGGGCTGGCGCGGCTTCGCGATTGCTATTGGGTTTTGCGGTGGTTTCCGGTGATGCTGGAACGGAGGAGCGAACGAGAGTGATGGATGCCTCGCACTGTCGCGGTGCTTGTGCGGGTTTTTTGGGTGTGGGGGTGGCGGATGTGACGAACGGTGCTTTGGGTTGATGATGCGGTGGTTCGGTGGAGCAAGAATTGGTCGCAGTGGGGGTGATGATAGTTGATGGTGGTGGTTGGTTAGCAAGGATGAGGTGGCCTAGAAGGATGAGGTCACAGTGGTTGGTTGCCGGACTTGTTTCACATTATATCAAAGCTTAGTTACTATAACAATCTATTTTTCAAATATATTTTACAATATAATTATTTTTTATGCATTTTTTATACAACTAGTTATAAACTTTTTTTATTTATTATTTAGCAGTAAAAATAATTTTATTTATAATAATATTTATATAATGTCGTAAATAATATATATAATTTTCTCTAAAATAATATTAATATAGTTTATTCAATTTTCTTAAAAATAAAAATAAAATAAAAAGGTAAATCAAAGGCATAATATCAAGCTCATGTCATTTTGGTAATTACACCTTTAAAAGTGAATTTGATTTTGATAATCCAAATAATATTTATTCTATCACAATCACGTTTGAGATAAAAATATCCAAACATAAATCACATTAGCATCAACTCACTTTTATCCAAAATCAATTATAATAGAATCAAGTTGATCCAAACTCCAATTTACAAACACTAATCCAAACACACACCTAAACTTGTTAGTTTAGTACTGTAAAACCTATTGAATAAATTGGTTTATATAAACAACGACACGAATTGAAGATTATTCAATATTATTGTGGCAGTTGCTGGTAAATTATATTATTATTTATTAATCACTCATTCTTCTCTCTACTAAAAAATTCACCGATTCTTCTAATAAACAATAAATAATGAATTAAAAATCAAAATAATAATAATTTTGAAATAAAAAAAAATCTAACCTGTAAACAATGACTTCGAAATTAAAAAAAAAAATGTATTTGAGGGACAATTTGAGGGACAATAACATTCTTCATATAATATTTGATTCATTACAATTTAAATATCCAAATAGAGACATTAATCACTTGGCATAAACCCCATAGCTAACTCCCCATTGACAAATTCAAAATTCAAAATAACCACATATCCACTTTGCTAAGTATGCAAATAACTCATAGCAACTACAAGTTGAAAACATAACCAAACAAAATCCAAATATGATCCCTCTTCCATCATCATCAACCAACACACAACAATATTCGAAAATACAAAAAACTGCTTGACAAGTATAAGAGAAGTTCATTCTATCTCAACTTTAACAACTTTGAGTTTGGTCTTTCCATCTGACGCCACAGCTTCATCAAATTGCTTCTCCAAGCTTCTCTTAGCAGGTGTATAACCGATGCCATCAAAGGTGCCCACAATTTGCCAATCAACAGAACCTCCACTCTTCAACACTTGTGTATCGAAGTTCTGCAAGATAATCCAATGTACGAAAAATATAGTCAGAATATTTAACAAATGACAAATTATATAAAATTGTATCCAAAGTTAAAAGAGATGCCTCAGCTTCCAAAGCTTCAACAGCTAAAACATCAGAGTCTGATCCCAGATTAACAGCATGAGAAAATGAAGGGGTAAAAGTTTCCTATCAACAAATCAAATCAAATCAAACTTATATCATTCAATGATTTTAAACATAAATTTAAACTAAAAAAATATAACTCAAAATTACCTTAATAGGTTTTAACTCAGACGCCTCTAAACTAAACATGCTCATAATAGTGCTATCATCACAAATACGCTTAACTCTAAAAGTCCCATAGAACTTGGTAGGTGAAACCTTTGTCCCGATCTTAATCAGCAACTTTTTCTCAATCAAATCATTGAACACAGCAGGGTAGTCACTATTTCTGATACTCTACATTATAAAAATATCACACACAAACAAATATCACTGTAATATTCCACAAATACAATAGAAAGAAATTACCAAATCAGTTTTAGAACTCCAATTAAGAGTAAAACCTCTGGAGTCCTCGTGTTCTGAGAAAATCTCAGCACAAGACTTGCGAAAAAGGTATGAGCATTCCAAATAACACAAACACTGCCACACCAGAAGCATCTTCGACCTCCAATTTCATTTTGAACCTTTCCAAAAATAAATATACCAACTTCAGTTGTTAAAACATGAGGCAATGAGAAATACATAAAAGATAACTTTGTTTTTCACTTTAGGATAAGGATAAACAAATAATAATCATTTAACTGGAATTAATTATTAGATAAGGAGAACCATACCTAGCTGTAATACTAAAAACATGACAGCTACAATAATCACACTAATACATGCCACAATTTGTCGTAACAGCTCTCCCACATCTGCATGAGGTATACCACCATTGTCCATCTTCAACAATTGCCTTCACAGTTCCATAAATAACAAATCAACCATCCCATATGGAAAGGTAATTCAAACTTAGTATCAATTATGAAAGATAAGTGGAATAAACCTACAAATATAATAATATATTAACATATTATTAGCTCCAATTATTGGCTCCGGGACAAACCTCTTCATTGTCGATCAATTTTTCCAGTGCTTCTTGGAGTGAATTTCATGAAATCGTCTTCAATGCTAACTTGAGATGACTCATTCAAAAGAGTCAAACATTGGGATCCATTATATCCAGTAGTAGAAATGCTGAAAAATATTAAATAAGGTGCCTTAATACTAACTATAGAAAACTAAATGGAAAAAAGTAAACACGCCTAGTTTTGAATTGAGTGACTTCTTCTATCTCAGGATTAAATAAAATTCTAGAAGCACACATAACATTTTGAATACAAAGCTTCTCTACAATAATTTGAAAATATCGGTTAGTACTTTGTATAATTGTATTGAATAACCAACAACTAATATAAAGACCAAACTTTTAAATAAAGAAAGGAGAATCACCTCTGAAACTCTTCACTTTGGCAAATTGGAGGACAACAATGGGAAGCTCCAAGCCCCCATTGCCAACAAAGGACGGCAGCTGATTGACATACTCCCCACACAATGCACATTCTAACTTCAAACTAAAATCAATAGAATATTAAATCAATGAGCAAAACTGATTTACTGTAATAAGAAGGACAATGATGACAAAACTGAATTATTATAATAAGAAGGATAATGAAGACAAAGCTACCTTTCTGAGGTATGCTCAAAACAACCATCTTGGAACTCTTTCCCTCGCGCCCATAATCTTTTTGTTGACTTATTCCAGTTAAAAGACCAACATCTTATCCCATACCAGTAAAAGAAGAGTAAAATTATAAGGTGTCTAATTAAAAATAATTACCGACTCTGATACATTAAAAGGAAGTATGCAAATATAAAGATGTAATAATATATTTTTTACCAATCAAATGGTACGTCCCACTCATTTGTGGTTTCCAGTATTATAATAAATGGTGTAGGAGAAACACCATACAGAGGAATTCCTGGCAGCACACATGGGAAAATAGTGGTTTTGTACTGAAATACCAATTTAATGACATGACTAGTGGCTCGGTAGGTGCCCAAGTTAGGAACCACATTCAAGTATGAAATCTAGTAGCATTGACCCTCATCCAATTGGTCCAAATGTTTGTGGATCAATGGCTTCCTAATTATAGCTTGGATTTTACAGCCCTGTGAAATAACAAAACATTTAAACAAAATAATATTAGTTGATATCCTTTTTGTTGAATGTAAAGAATATGATATGACAATCAAAACTCAGATTACTTACAGCCTCATCCATCAGCACCATTTCAGCTAAGCTAGGGACTGTTGGATGGTTAAACATGAGAACAGTCCATAAATGAATAACTCTAACTTTCAGCTTCAATGCTTCACGCCCAGAAGCAATCTTTCCAATAGCATCTACCGTAGGAGCCATTAGCAAAGAAGCTACGTAAAACAAAAGAATGTGTAGAAAACACAGACCAGAATATAAAATACTCAGGTAGAATATGAGTGACGGCAATTGTGCAAAGTGCAAACCTCATAATCCCTTTGATCAATTTATAGGCATTCGCCTCATATTTGAAATTCAAATTTCTTTAATTTGGAGGGGAAATAAGAACACACTACCAGAGTTGGGGAAGAAGGGATGAACTCACATAAATGCAAATACTCGTTACATTCTACAAGAAAGTGATTATGCATTTTCTTGGTCTGGTTTGTGGAGTATCCTCTCACCTCACAGGTGATTATGCTTTTGAAGATGAGTAATATTACACAATGAAAAAAGAATGACCAAAATTTTGACAAAAATTATGGATCATGATGTTAATGAAATAAGGAAGTATGTATCGCATATTCATTTAAAATTAACAGTAATAAACAGATTGATCGTTCTGGGAATTAAACATAGACAATTTTTTTTATCAATAAATGTTAATAAATAAAAGAAAATATAGTGCGAGATTTTTTTTTGCTGCTAAATATAGTGCAAGATTAATAAAATGTACCAAAAATAAAATGTACCAATTAACTGTTAAAAAAATAAAAACGAAACACTTAAATTGGTCGCACTTAAATTTTACACCCAATAAAGTGGTCTTTCTAGACAAAAAAGATACTTGAAGAAGTCTCACCAAATTAAAAATATTGATCAAATTAGTCCCTTCATATAAGGATCATTTTGAGATTTTTTTTTATGATTCTTAAGAAACAAATTTGTCAAATGTTTTAATTGACAGAAATTTCTTTGGATTTTTTTTTTAAGGATCAATTTGTTTAATGTAAAATTTAAAAGGAATTGGTTTGGGATTGTCAAAAAAGACAAAAATAAATAAAAATATGTTCAATAAATATGTTGCTAATTAAACCTTGATTTTCAACTCTAAGTCTTGTGCATATTGTCGAAACATCTAGGTGTGATACGTTCAATAAACATCCACTGTAGCATATTGTCGAAATATGTTCAATAAACATGTGTGATACGAAAGTGGATGGAGGAGTGAGTTCACTACCATATTTATGACAAAATTGATGTCTATTGGGACATTTGCTTTTGAATGTTCAATTAAATAGCATTTTAGAGTGAATTGACTATCATAATGAGATACTTGATGTTCTTGAAGCATTACGTGAATATGATCCATATCTAAGAATAGAGTGATATTTTAGTTAGATTCACCATTACCTTCTACTTGAATTTGAAGTGTGACTATATCATTGGACACAAACCACGTCTAAAATTTCTCCCTTGCTGCTACCTCCACTCACTAGTGTTTACACACGAATCACTGTATTGAATAGAGTTCTGCGTTTGCTCTGGTTACGATCAAACAGTAAGACAAGGTACCATAACCGTGCCGGATACGACCAAACCCCATTAGAGTTGTCAAAAGTAATGGTTTTTGGACCATCAAGCATGTAAGTCATGAATCCCACATCAGCCATGCCGAACTTCTAGTTCCAGTCACACTGCCTTTATGGTCAGTTGCCACCGCTTGGTACTTCTTACAAGTGAGAAACCATGTGTTCTAGAATTGTTATTTTTTTTAATTTCCCTCTCATCTGGGTCCATTGTATGCTCTTTAACCATTTTTTTTTTTCTATTTACATTGCGTTTGGTATGACATAAAATTGGAAAAAAAATCATAGATAAACACAATACGTACATAACTCATCTATAAAATTTCTCCCTCCACCCTCGTTTTTCACCATATACCAAACACCGTCACATGTAACTTTTTCGGGAATGGTCTTAAGAATCAGCATAAAAAGACTGGGCAGTTACATAGATGCTAAAAAAAAAAAAAGACTCTGGCACGCATAAAATCACTGCCGATGGTTCCTTCACCAATGTGATGAGTTAAGTGACTCGATACAGCCTCCTATAAATAGATTCAAAGGTAAAGTGCAATGAGCAACCACAGCCCCAACTAGCACAAATTAACATGGCTCGCATCCCCTGCCTCCCACACAAAACTTCCTCTTCTGCCATGGCTTTACTTTTCCTTTTGGCCCTGAGCCATTTGCCTGACTGCTGCTTCAGCAGCTGACCCACAACTTCCATCTGTTCATGTAAATGAGCCAATAACCCCAGCAACTCATGCTTCCCATGCCAATGAGCCTATAACTCCAGCAGTTCATGTAAGCGAGCCAATAACCCCTCACGTTCATGTAAGCGAGCCAATAACCCCTCATGATTTTGCTGCCAATGAGCCTATAACTCCAGCAGTTCATGTGAGCGAGCCAATAACCCCTCATGTTCATGTAAGCGAGCCCTCATGATTTTGCTGCCAATGAGCCTATAACTCCAGCAGTTCATGTAAGCGAGCCAATAACCCCTCATGATTTTGCTGCAAATGAGCCTATAACTCCAGCAGTTAATGTAAGCGAGCCAATAACCCCTCATGATTTTGCTGCCAATGAGCCTATAACTCCAGCAGTTCATGTAAGCGAGCCAATAACCCCTCATGATTTTGCTGCAAATGAGCCAATTACCCCATCAGTTCATGTTAATGAGCCAATTACCCCATCCCATGCTTTTGCTGCAAATGAGCCAATAACCCCATCAGTTCATGTAAGTGAGCCAATAACCCCAAAGACAGGCCTCTTCTTCTTTAATTCTAGGAAGATAGTCATTGATCATGAAAAAGTCTAGCCTAAAATGTGGCGATTTTGTATCTAATAAGCTACTACTCTAAAATAATGTTAGAGATGGAAATATGGATGTGCGAAATTTAATGAAATTAAAAAACCTATTTGAATTAGCAAATGTTTACCCTGTCTCTTTAATTATATTCGTTAATTGGCGTTAAATTTTGATGAACATTGTTGCATGTACTCATTTTCCAGCGTATTTTCAGTAAACAATAACTCATACAGGTATCATAGCACATAAGTTATGTTGTCATCATCATTTTTATCTTCTTTCCTACTTTTCTTCTTTCATTTTTAAGTGGATCTCTGATCAAAATAGTTTTTTCTTACACAATACGGTGTATCTTTTGACGGGGATTTGGATTGATGCGTACAACAAATATATCTGCATAAATAAATGTGTCAATGATGCATAATGCATTAAAAAAAAAAAATTGGCCAATTTATTTGAGGCCATATAGGAATAATGTTTTAGGTATATCAGTTTTTAGTATAAAAAAAGATATATCGGTTTAAAAAATAAGAAAAAAGTTTGTAGGAGTTGTGATAAAATTCATTCTATGAGCCACTAGAACATTTAAGTGATTAAAAAGAAAATCATGGTTCTTCAATTGCATAATCAAGAAAGCAATAAAACTACAATATATGTACGTAGATAAGTTTTTTGGTACGCGTGTGAAGCAATATAGAATATACATTCACAAATAAAGACTAAAAAGTGTTGATTAAAAGACTCAAATTTAGAGGTGCATAATTTCCAAAGTACAATAGAAAAGAAAAAGGAGTAAATTAAGAATACCCAATTTGACTGCAAGAGAAAATGAGGCTCGTGAAGAAACTTAGTTAAAAGTATGAGACTTTACAACATTTTCTCATTGGAAAAAGTTATTAAGATGTTATACAAAGCTGCTGAAAACAATGGAAAAGAGGGAAAGGGCTCCTCAATCTGAACAATGCTCCGCCAAAGGTTTCAGTTAACCTTTATGAGAGATTCATGAACAAAATTTTAGTGTTTTATCCATAAAATTATTAATAAAGTGGGTATATGTGTAATTAAACTTTTGAGTAATAATTGGAGCGGTGGGATTCTATTGCTATGACTTCTTTGCTCGAACAGCTTCAATCAGAATATTCGCGGCGGTGCTGTTGTAGGAGGAATATTTATGGTTTCAAAAATCTAGGGAGAAATGGGTGAAGTTTGGGGATAGGAAAACTCGTTTCTTTCATGCTCAAACGATTATTCACCGGAAACACAAGAAGATTCATGGGTTGTTTTTGAAGGATGGATCTTGGTCTACGGATCCGGATACTTTGTAGCAGAAAATTAAGGTGTTCTATATGGAGTTATTTGCGCCCCCTGTTCCGATTTTTCGTCAATATGAGAACCATGCTATGCCTCGGCTGACGCCAGGTGATGCTTTCTGTCTGCATGCTCTAGTAACCAAGGAGGAAATCAGAATTGCAATCATGCATATGGGGTCTTTTAAAGCTCCGGGGCCAGACAGCTTTCAACCTTTCTTCTTCAAAAATTATTGGCACTTGGTGGGGGATGATTTATGGAGACTTGTGACGGATGCCTTTCTAGAAAGGAGAGTGAATCCTACTTTGGTTGAGCTCTCATTGTGCTCATTCCAAAAGTTGATGATATGGTTCATCTTAAGAATTTTCGTCAAATTATTTTATGCAATAAGGTTTATATAGTTGTTATGAAAGTTCTTGTTAATCGATTATGTCCGCTTCTTACTAATTTGGTGGGGCCTTTTGCATGAGTGTTTTATTCTGGATCATGGAACCCGAGACAACATTATCATTGCGCATGAAATTATGAATTATCTTCATTGCACTAAATTTAAGAAGAGTGTTGTGGTTTTCAAAATTGATCTTGAAAAGGCATATGACTGAGTTAATCGGACTTTTTGGAATGCAATTTGATTGAATTTGGCTTTTTGCAATGCACTGTAAGTCTTATCATGTCTTGTGTTCATTCCTCTCAATAATTTGTGTTGTGGAATGAGTAGTGGCTTCCAATGTTTTCTCCTACTAGGGGGCTCTGATAGGGCGATCCTTTGTTTCCCTATTTATTTGTCTTACGTATGGAGCAGTTGGCCTCGACGATTGTGGAAAAAGTGGAGGATGATATTTGGGATCCTATTCATTTATATAGAGGGGCCTAGTTTTTCTCATCCTATGTTTGCTAATGATCTCCTGTGGTTTTGTAAAGCCAGGAATTCTCAGGTGTGTACGGTTATGGGTGTTAGAAGAATTTTGTACAGCCTCTAGTCTAAAAATCAATGTTGACAAATCGAGAGCCCTTTGTTCTCGTAATGTATCTAGAATTCGGAGAGCCCAACTTACTGCAATTTCAGCTATAAGGTTTACTACTGATCTTGGCAAGTACCTCGGATTTCCTTTGGCCTAGGGGAGAGTTTCTCTGCACCACTTCAATGGAGTTATTGATAAGATCTCTAGCAAACTAGCTAGTTGGAAGGGTTCTTTATTCAACAGCGTGAGGCGCATTTGCCTTGCTAAATATGTGCTCTCATCGGTCCCTATTTATTCTATGCATGTTTTGTGGCTGTCCGAGACGATTCTATTGATAGGTTTGTTCGTCATTTTATTTGGAAAGCCTTTGGTTCCTCAAGGGCTTTGCACCTTGTCAATTGGAGGACGGTTTGTTCGCCCAATAATTATGGAGGTCTGGGTGCAAAAGTGTCACATTGGCATAATATCTCTTTGTTGGGAAGTATGGTTTGGTCTTTTATTACTGATAAAATATTAAATAGTATATTGAATATTATTAAAGAAAAATATTAAATTTTTAAATTCCTGTCCTCACTACCTCAAATTTTGAAGGTTACAAAAGTTTTATTATTTTCTATCTCTGAGAGAAAATTTTCTATCCTCTGTCTTGTCTCCACCATCAAATAGGTTCGTGTCTCCAATATCTCTGTATTTCTATCCGGAAACAAACACTTCCTTAGGGACAAGTACTGTCATCATGGTGTTGTTTTCCTCCCTAAGAATACCTCGTCATCTTCGTATTTTTGGAAGAGTTTGCTGCGTGCCTTAGATATGCTTAGGGGTGGATTCCATTTCAAGCTTGGCAATGGTAGGTCCTCGTTTTGGTATGATGACTAGCTGGGGTGGGAGCCCTTTGTCACTTCGTCCCTTTTGTTCATATCGCAGATACCTCTCTTCGTGTTTGTGACATCTGGCGTCATGACTCTTGGCAGCTGCAAGAGTTGTATACACAAATCCTTCCCAAGCTAGTAGGGTTGATTTTAGCCACCCAGGGCCCTTTTAATTCAGCAGGGCATATGGAGAATGGGTGGAGTTGGGGGAGTTCTCTGGATGGGATGTTTATGTGGCTAGTGGGCATCATTGGCTGTTGGCTCATCAACTTCCTCTGCATAACTCTCTATGATGGAAGAAATTATGGAGATTGCCATGTTTTGAGAAGATTAAGCTCCTTATTTGGCAATGGTTTCACAGTGCACTTCCAATGGCTGTCTTCCCTCCATCGGCGAAATTTATCACCTAGTGCAACCTACCGTCATTGTGCCTTACCAACCGAGGATGTCATTCACAGCCTTTTTTCTTGCCCCTTTTCGATGGAAGTTTGGATCCACATGAGTATAGACTCAATTTCTTTCTAGTTTTGATGATTTGCAGCCTTGGTTAGATTCTTTGGTTTGCTCCCCTGATCCTTCGGTGTTGGCAACATCGTGGTGGGTGTGGCGATTTAGGAACAACTTTGTCCTGGACACGGAGAGATGGAACATCCAAAAGTGCTTTATAATATTTGGATGGATACTAGCTTGCTTCGTCAGCAGCTTCCTAATGATGATGAGGGGTTTCATGTGGCTACTACTTGGGCTCCGCCTGTAAGGGATCAGTTCAAAAATGTGGATGCCAATGCTTACACTCAAACGTCAGTTAGTGATTATGGGGGCCTGGCCCACGATTGCCAAGGGAGCTTGTTAGATGGCTTTCTTTCAAACTCAACTGAAAGTGATATCACCCTTCTTGAGATGATTGCTATTTGGGATGGTCTTCAGTATGCTTGGTAGGATGGGTACGAGAATATAGTTTGCGAGTTTGATAGTGCTCATGTGGTGAAGTTGGTGTGCTCTAACGTCCGAGTGCATGCTCCCCTTCTTGCTCACATCCATAGTCAAATCCGCGATCTTCTTAGCAAGGATTGGGTGGTGAGTATTCTTTGTATTGCTCGATCAGTGGTGAGTATTCTTTGTATTGCTCGATCAGCAAACACTTGCACTAATGTTCTTGCAAAGCAAGGAGCTTTTGGTGGCCAAGCATTTCATGTGCTGCGAAGTCCTCTTTGGAGATTCAGGAATGTCTCCTCCATGAGGGTGTTTTAACTACTTAGTTTCTTTTGTTTTGGTTCTTTTTTCCATTACCCAAAAACAAAATTTTTTTTTGAGTAATATACCTTTTTTTTTAAGTTAAAGAAAATTTTATTCTAATATAAACACTAATATACCCTCTCTTTATTATGTGAAGTTGTTGATGAACCATGTGCACTGTTGGATAAAAATTTTAGTACTCCATGAATAGTTATTACAAAATGTGATCCATCAAAATTGTTCCCATACTCCTTCGTGAAAGAATCCATAGATTCATGCAAGAGAAGCTCGAGAGAGAAAGGGAAGAGAGAGAAGAGAGAGAGAAGTGTTTGTTATTGGGAGAGTATTAATATCATTATGATTGATAAAATAGAGTACAAGACTATATATAAGGAGCAAGGATGTACGATAGCTTCAGCTACAAGCTTGCATAGAAAAGGCAGGAGAGTTAGTTATTAGTTACAGGAATTAATCATCAAAGACTAACAACTAGCAAACTTTATTTCACTTATCATTCCCCCTCAATGCAAGCTAGGTTTAGCCTCCAGACTTTTTCAATCCTTGACTCCTAGTAGATTCCTCGACTAGCTAATACTGCTGCTTGAAAGGGCTTAGTCAAAAGATCTGCTTGTTGCTCAAAAGGAATGTGAGCAATAAGAAGTTGTCCTTGTATAACCTTGTCCCTAACAAAAAATAGACTCAACTCCATGTGCTTAGTCCTAGTAGATTCCTTGAATGTCCCATAGCCTGTAGCCAAATTCTTCATTTCCATAGCCTATAAATATGCAAGGCTTGACTTTATCATCAAGCTTCATCTTTGCTCCTTACTTACGTGAGCAAAGGCTCTGCATCCAAACACTTTCAAATAAGAGTAACTCACATCATGTCCAGACGATACTCTTAGGAATGTCAAAGTCCAAAGGAACGGACGGAGATTTGTTTGCGATCTTATTATTTGACCAACATGATGTTGAGGGCAGTGGAATGGAGCTAAGTGTTTTTGTTGGGCTCAGAGATTGATTCACAGTGTCATTAAATGATACTAATGTGTGACAATGAGTACCAAAATAAATTTAATAGAATTAAATCTACCAATCGGCAAAAGTATAACGATAATAAATATGTGCAAAGCCAAAAGAAAATAGACATCAAATTTTAACGTGGAAACCCCCAAATACCAAAGGAAGAACTATTGAGACAAACTCTGAAAATATTCTACTATATTCAAGATAGTTACAAAATATCATTTCTATACTCTCAAACTTAAGAGGTAAATATAGTGTTTCCCAATGAGAACTCTCTTATTCAAATACTACAATTTTACAAGTACAAATGAGTAATAGAGATGATACCCAAAATTCAACCAATATATATACCTACACCCTACGCTCTTTAGGATTTACTCTCACTTTATTTTTCCTCTTACTCTAGACAATAACACACTCTCAGTATATCCTCTCCACCCACTCTGTAGCTATTGTTCTTCTGTGCTGCTTTGTGTCTTGCATAATGGCAAACTCACCTCTATATATAGGGGTTATCTACAGTGTGAAAACACTACGAGTTTCAGCTACAACATGAAATTTCTACAGTTCCTTTACTACCGGCCTATGTTCATTTAGGCGATGCAAAATTGCTTTAGCCATTCATTCAACTACTGCACTACTGCATTTAATGCCATCTTACCTTGCTTTTTGATTTTTCCAAGTTCATGGCTTTTTAACTTCAGCTGGACCCCATAGTTTCTGCTGCCAGTGAAGTGTGGTTAGCAAGCTACGCACAGTTGATTACTTTGCTTATATGCACTGAGATTTAGCAACATATGCTAAGAAACTCCGGACTTCCTTTCACACACTGAGATGCCTATGCTGGAATTGTGACATAACATGGCATGGAGGAGCGATTGACTTACTTATATTTGCCAATTGGTGATTGGTGCATTTTGAGCTGCAGAAGGGGTTAAGCTTATTATGATCTTGATGTTATTTGCCTTTTTTATTTGGTCTCTTTGCTGTTTTTTGGGTGCTCTGTTTTCGATGGTGTAGTGATTTGGTTAGACTAGGATGCTGCTATGTGACTTGGTGTTGGCCTGGGTCTTGTTCCTTTTCTGCTGCATCCTAAACTGTGTGCGCCACTCTTGTTTGTTGAGTGTTGACCGATGAGCTTTGTGTTTTTCATTTATCCAAGAAAGCAAAACATTAGACTGAGACAGTGAGACACAACATATCAAGACAAAGCAATAATTTTCAAGGTTTAAGAATTCCAATGTCATAGGTCAAATAGACGTAAATGAGGAGAAGATAACAAAACCATGCTTAATATTTTGTGAAAGCGAAAAATATATCAACAGAAAATAAGAACAAATATGGAGGTATGTGTATTATTCACGCTCCCAAGCTAGAACCAGTGTGATTCAAGCTTAGGAAAGAAGAGAAAAATAAGTATAACAGTATGCAAATAAAGAGAAAAGGTCTCAGCGTAAGCAATTGAGTCTCTCCAAGAAGTCCTAATCCTTGCCTACCCTCAAGCTACCCCCTCCCTTGGCTAATATACTCAGCATAACAGAATCATCCCCCACTTGCATCACCCGGCTCCACTTGCTGACTCAACAAGTTGGTTAATCTGCTGAATTGGGTCCACATCATGCATTCCTCGCTCATCCTGAGTTTTGTATAAAATGCCCCTAACTTATTTCTTTTGTACACTTTTAACCCTCCCTTGAGTCACATGGTCTCTTACAGAAAGCCAAAGATAAGGAGAAACAGAAGGCAAGGTTGAAGTGGAAAATACATCTTCATTGGCTAGTTTAGGGAAGCAAAATGATTCCTCTTTACTAGGAAGCACGGACTCTTTTGCTATCATAACCTTCACTTCATTTTATGGCTGAACCAATTAAGTTACCTACTGTTCAATCATTTTCCCCATTCCCACTATCTAAAGTTGTTAAGCTTCTCCGTAAAAAAAAGTTGTTTATCTTGACTACTGCTACAAACTACTGCATAATTTTTTTAGCTTAGTAGGAAACAACTGAAAAGTTGCACAATAGCTTGACTTGTAATTTCTCTATATTATGCCTTAAATTGTTAATTATAAGAAAATATCCACAGCCATGTTTAAAAGATTACTAAAGAAGAGTCATTAACATCACTTAAATGTATAAGAGACCAATCTATCAACAAATGTATAAACATATTAACTTAGTTTTATAAACTACCAATAAAAAAAAAAAAGCACTTCCAAAATGAGAGAATTTTCATCAAATATCTAGCAAACAAAACTAAGAAAGAAGTTTGAAAAAATCAGCTCTGGAATCCCGATCATAAACATCAGAAATGGAAAAAGGTACATATATCGAAAGGGGATAAATGGAGAAAGAAGTAAAGTGTGATGCTTACGTGTTCAAGAAGAAATGTGACGAAGGCACAGCAGCTCGTAGATGATAGTCCAAGTTCCTGGTTGTTGCTTTCGGGTAATGGGCAATTTTCGGGCAGTCTACTCAAATGTTGGAGAAAATCATTGAAGGAAATGACGCTGAAAAGAGTGAGAGTTTTCAACAATGCAGTTAAAAGGGTACTTCACTTGAAAACTCTCTCCCACTTGTTGGGAGAAAATATATTTTGGGTTTTACCATCAATATTCTCTCTTTTCTATTTTCTTGTCACATCCAAGTCAAAGAAAATCACTAAATCTCCTCATTTTTCCCCTCCCCAGTTTCTTTCTTCCTTTTGTTAAATTGAAACAAGCAAAGGGTAATGCTTTGGCAATATTCCTCCTGTCCATGAAACAATTTAAGTAGCAGGGATTGGAAGGAATTAAAAACTTTGTAAATTTATCAGCTGATTGAAGAGGCTTCAACACATGTTGTCCTGAACTCCAATCAGTAATATCCTCTGAACCTCCAGCAGTACCTATGTGCTTGCAACTAGTATGCTAATCTGTCATTTGAGGTATTGTTACAAACTCTAATCCAACTTTATGGTAAAGTAGCTGTGTGGTACCACTTCTCCAGTAACCAACATAACTGTTTTCGGAAAAAATGTTTGACAAGAAGGGTGCAATAATTTAGAGTTGAATCAGGTAAATTGAAATTATATCTCACTTCCCCACCTTTGGTTAATGATGAAAGAATCAAATACTCTCGACAGTGACAAGTATCTACCAGACACAAGCTTCGATAGAAACTATTTTACGTGGCAACAAGGCTCCACCCTGGAGCTTTCTTTAGTCTCTCTTCTTTCATAACCTTCCTCAGTCTCAACACTTCCTGCCATTCTCCAGCCTCTGCATACATATTTGACAAAGCAACATGAACTCCGTGATTATGAGGTTCCAAAGTCAGGATTTCTTTAACCACTCTTTCAGCGACCTTGGTATTTCCATTATTTTTGCAGGCTGCCAACAAGGCTCCTAAAATAACAACATCAGCCTTCCACGGCATTCTTTTTATCAATTCCTCTGCCTCTAGCAACTTACCCCCTCTCCCAAGAAGATCAACCAAGCACCCATAATGCTCAATCTTTGGCTCAATCCCGTATACCTTCCTCATCGAATAAAAAATATCGACCAACATCAACCAATCCAGCATGACAACAAGCCGACAAAACCCCTCCGAAGGTGACATCATTCAGAACAACAACTTGCTCCTTCTTCAGCTTCTCAAACAGACCAAGAGCATCTTCAACATGTCCATGAGCAGCCAAACCACAGATCATAGCATTCCAAGTAACAACATTCCGCTCAGTCATTTCATCGAACATCTTCCGAGCCATAGCAATCTCCCCATTCTTTGCATACATGTAAACCAATGCTGTCCCAAGAATCACGCCAACTTCAATCCCCTTCACCTTCATAAACTCATGAATCCTCTCCCCAAGCTCGAGACAACCCGATCGCGCAAGCCGACAACACCGAAGCCAGCGTGGCACCATTCGGCTCCAACCCCTCACTAACCATCGCATCAAAAAGCGCCAGAGCCTCGTTGGAACTGAAATCCTGAGCGTATCCACAGATAATCGTGGTCCAAAGGCTCAAACTTCTGTGCGCGGTTTCATCGAACACATGTCGCGCAGAGGCCAAATCGCCGGAAACAGAGTAAGCCCTGACGAGACCATTGGCCACGTGGGAATCGGAGCAGAGCCCGAATTTCAGCACGTGGGAGTGGACCTGTTTGGAGGCTTTCAGGGAGCAGAGGAAGGAGCAAGCCCTGAGGAGGAAGGGGAAGGTGTGTTTTCCGGGAGGGCGCCGAGCCTCCTCATGTTGACGTAAAGGGTGAGGGAAAGGAGGGGGTTGTTGTTGTTGTGGTGGTGGTGGGAGTGGGCGCGAATGAGGGTGTTCCACATGAAGGTGTTGGGAGGGAAGGAGAGGGAGGAGAAGATTCTGGAAGCGTGGGTGAGGTCGGCGAAGGAGGAGAGGGCGCAGGAGGAGAGGAGGCGGCTGGCGGCGAAGGGGTCGTGGATGCGGGCGGAGACGATCATCTGGGTGTGCACCTGTTTGAGGTGGTCCATGGTGGTGCATTTGTCGGCCAGGAGAGAGAGACCATCAGGAGATGGTGGTGACAGAATGGTTGAGAATGTTCTTGGCAGCGCAGATTGTGGTGAGTGGATAGCGGTGCAGTGTTTGGGCAGCGGGCCCAGTTTTGGCGGCAGCATTTGAAGGATTGCTCGGTTGGTAGTTCCCTGTGAATTATAAATGGTGCATGCTCGCTCGCATGAAGCTTATTTTGACCTTTCCATTGACCAATTTCCTTTCCATGATTAGGATTTATTTTCAAGAGGACAGATAAATTGGTCGGAACTTATTAAAATATATACTTTCTTAAAGGATTAATTTGTCTAATACAAAAGTTAAAATGGATCAATTTGAATGTTTTATCTTTAATTTAAATATATTATTTTTTATATTATTATATCATCAAATTTTTTTTATGCATGAGCCTTAAATAGTAAAATGAGAGTCAAACACATTTTACCAATAATAAAATGGGATTTGATAATTGTATAAAAAATTTTAATGAAGATTAATTTTTTTAATTTCATACCTAAAATTTTTTAAAATATTATCGCCAATACATAATCAATAATCATCAAATAATTTACAACCTACTTTATTCCGAATTTATTTATTTATTTAACAAAAATGCAACTTCTTTCATGTGGAAGAATAGAAAAAGTGTAGAGAATATGGGATACGAGTTTATGATGGTTACTTAATAGAATATCACATTTATTTTTTATTTTTATTTTCTTGTAAATGATATAAGTGATTTGTTCATGAACTTGAAAAAGAGTTCAATATACTGAGAAGATACTAAAAACAATTACCAAATCTAATCCCTTTTATAATATGATATAGATTAAACACACATAAATTACAGTAACTCATCACATAATACACTTGTTATTAAGAATATTTTCTCTAAAAGTCCCCCATTTATATAATGTATTTTTTTAAGAGTAAATGGAGCTAAGAGGAGATGAGAAAAAATAAATAGGAATAAAACCTCCCAATTCAATACCAACAAATTCCTAGTTATTTAGATTAAGAGTATAGTCATCTGAGCTAGAGTTGATCGGCTTTGGCTGTGTGTTTAGTGCCGCATTAAACACGAAAACTTCTCAAAATATCTCATGGCGAGGCAATCTATCCGGACAGTAAACCCTTGGATGAACACAAACTAAGCACACATACATGTTGATTAATCTCCCAAAGTCAACAGAAAATGAAGTGGCGCGAAATAGGTACCATAGCTGCGGCTGTGGCCACAACTACCCTTACGTTAACCAAACAACAACTGTAAACAACGTAGTCCCAAATATTATGACCAAGGTCACGGTGTGCACTGCGCACCCATCCATCCTCTCAACAAGAAAAACACCATTCAGTAGCTAACCTGCGCTTCTCCCTCTTCTTATTATTCCTCTTCGATGGCTCCCATCAGTTCCATGCCTTTCTCCACGCTCTGCCTCTTTCACAAACCCATCAGCGTCACTTCTCTCTCCCTCAGCTTCCTAGCTTCGGACAAATTGAGGTTCGGCTCCTGTTCGGCTATCAGGCTCGGAAGGGTCCGAACGAACCCGAAAGTTGTAGGTCCCATCTGCAGAGCAGGTTCTTCTGTTGCCTTCCGAGACCTCGACGCGGATGATTTTCGCCACCCTCTCGATAAACAGGTGCCACTTCTGAAGCAATTTGAATTTAATTAAGAACTTCTGAACTTCAACGTGTTTTTTTTTTCTAGGCGCTCATGCTTTGTCTTTTGGTTTTGTTTTCGATGTTCAGAATACGCTGATACTGAGAGCAATTCCAGGATTGAATGAGCTGGGGAAGGCTCTTCTAGGTAATTATGACGACGGCTTTAGTGAATTATAACTGTTTCTCTTTCTCTTGCAGTAGCTGGAAGTGGATCGTCTCCTTCATGAATTTGGGTTTTTTTATTATTATTATTATTATTGGATAATCTTGTAAACATGAGTTTATGTTATGGTGTTTAACTTTAATATTTGTGACAATATAGGATGGTTTACCTTGAGTTTTCATTAATCATCTCTTTGATAGTAGTAGTTTGACTTCTAGATGAAACTTTTTTTTTTTGTCTGGTGGAAGATTGAAATTTATAGGTAATGATAGTCGGATAAACTTTAACTAACACAACTATCACATACTTCTATTCTCATGCAAGCCATTGGATAACACCTGGTCATGTTGTAAAGCTTTTCCTGAATGGTTCAAATTGTGCACATACCTCATATAGTTTGTGCAACCATCTCTGCCTAAGTTGTTTTAGTTAGTAGAAAATGTCACCCTTTATATTTCCATAATTCCAAATTTTGCAGAACCGTTAACTATGGGTAATCTAGGCTTAACTTAAGCTCTTTAGATGGAGATGCAATAATAGTATTGTATCTCTGACAGCGAGGACTTCCCATCCCATGCGTGCATGATTTCATATTTTCATGGACCAGACCATGCTGTCGTTACTCTTTCCCATATAACTAGTGAATTTTATCTGCCTTGCTGTGATCAGTGATGGTCAACTGAATGAGTGAGGCACAAAATGGCACCACTTTTTGCTGCCTAGTTATGAATTTATGCATGCTTTTCAGATCCCAATCAGATTTTTTTAAAAATTTTTTTGTTGCTGTTTATCATTCTATCAGAAACTTCAGTTACTCAAGTGCCTTTTATTCTATGAATTATTTGAATAATCCTGGGCTGCAAATTGTTCATGTTGCCTAGTGACATGGTTCTCTTAAATGAATTGCAGGAACTGTGGCAGAGCAGGTCATGCTGCTTGAGAACATAGGGACATCTGTCCTTGTTTCAAAAAATCAGGTATCCATAAAGCTTAGAAAAGAAACTTTTTCTCCGGGAAGTACACAATAAAGAACATTCTTGGTAGATAGGCAATATAATAGATGATATATAAATACACTGAATAGTCCTCAGTTCCTCACCTCTCGGTGGAAATGTTTGGTTTTGTTGAATTCCACTGCTAATTTATGCAAAGCGAAAAAAACATACTGTCAAGACTCAAATTTGCATGTTTATGCATATAAAATGCATGTTGGCAAAGCTCTGAAATAATTGTGTGAATTCCATTTTCTTTTATGTTCTCCTCACAAATGATGGACCAGTGTTCATTCCATTGATCATGTTCTTCATGTACATCTATAAGAATGTGCAAGTGCGTCTGTGTAACCATTCTTGAAAAAACAGTAGATAAACTTGTTCCTCAAGTTATTACCAACTTGAGATGGTTGTTCTGGCTAAATAGATGAGAAGTCTCGGCTTTTAACATTTCCTAGTTTTACCATTTCCACTCAGTTGAGCTTTATGTTATAATTTATTTGCTAGTTATATAAGTTGAGTCAGTTTTAATGTATGAATTGCAAGTCGACAATGTTCAAATGGAGTTCAGTTCTATTTTATGCAACTTGGATCAACAAGTGATCCGATTATGTTGACTGTTGAGTTGCTGTCATCTAAATTTCTCCAGAAAAGTAACTAACCTTTTCTTTTTGTCATCTCAGCTTCCTGATCTTCACCACTTAATGGTCGAAGCTGCACAAATATTAAATGTTGATATCCCTGATCTATACGTTCGTCAAAGTCCTGTGCCAAATGCATATACATTAGCTATAAGTGGTAAACGGCCTTTTGTTGTTGTTCATACTAGCCTTGTGGAGCTCTTGACAAGAGCAGAGTTGCAGGTTCTAATTTTATGTGTTTCACATTTGTTTTTTAATTCCATTTATATTCATTGGAGATGAATCAATAAATCTGCTAGTCAGTTGCACTCCAAAAATATCCTTGCATGTATCCTCTATTAGAAAAGCTAGAGTGCCAAGTTTTCTTGCTACTTTAGCATCCATGAAATTCTGCCCCATTCTGAATGGCCCACAAGTAGTGGGATGTTCTAAGTAGATTTCAGGTGTATGAGTGTTGGATTCACAAATAGGAACCATTACATGATATGTATGTTCTTCTCTTCCAATATGCCTGATCAATGTCAGTTCAACTACAATTTTCTATCTTATCCGTTGTTCTGGTTCCAAAAAGCTATTAACTTGCCATCAGTTTATTTTTAACAGGCTGTTTTGGCTCATGAGTTGGGCCACCTAAAATGTGATCATGGTGTGTGGCTTACATATGCAAATATTCTTACCCTTGGAGCCTATACTGTACCTGGTACGTGAAATGGAGCATTTTTCATTTTTTAATAATTTGTGATGCATACACACCAAAACACATTTATTATTTATATCATCTGTCTTTTGGTTTGTCATACATATTTGTAGAATTGATATTCATTGGGGAATTTGAAGTGTAGGCCCATCATTTTTTAGCTTCTATGCCCAAATTATTTTATTTCTTATGGTGAAGTAGTTAAGTATGTTGGATAATCAAAGCAGGAGAAACACTATTTGTGCAACCCCTATGAACTGAACTAGAGTTGAAATTCGGTGTCACTCTTACTTCCGATTGAGTATAACAAGCATGAAGAATTGATTATGATGCCATAATTCCAACCTTTTTCATTTTCACCTATGAGGATGTGTTCGGTTGGGCCATGAAATTTTTCACCCTCAATTTTACCAAACACACCATCAAAGTGTAGCTTCTTTTATTGATAATGGGTATATATCAAGCAGCTCTTGTTTTAATGTTGATGAGATCAAGTAGTTTTTCGTACTTGGTTCTGCTGAATTATTCTTTCATAACTAGTGTCATTTGTTGTAGGAATTGGCGGTATGATAGCTCGGACTTTGGAAGAGCAGTTATTCCGCTGGCTTCGAGCAGCTGAGTTGACTTGTGATCGTGCAGCTCTTCTTGTTGCTCAAGACCCTAAGGTATTCTAATATCAAACTTCATAATCTATGTGTACATTGCTTTAATTTTAAGTTATAATTTCTATTTGTACATTGGTTTAATTGTAAAATTTTCATTTCCATATCCTACAAGAGGTTGTCATCTCTGTCCTCATGAAATTAGCTGGGGGATGCCCATCTATGGCTGATCAACTAAATGTCGATGCATTCTTGGAGCAAGCTCGTTCATATGAAAAAGCTGCTTCCAGCCCAATTGGGTGGTACATAAGGTTGGTAGCTCTGTGCCTTTGGCATTGGAAAGTTGGGTTGCAGTGTTCTCATTGAAGCAACATAAGCCAAACTTTTTCTGCTGTCTAGGAATGCACAAACAAGGCAACTGTCACATCCGCTGCCTGTTCTACGTGCTAGTGAAATAGATGAATGGTCAAGAAGTCCAGCATATAGATCTCTTTTGAAACGTGGAATACAGATTGAATCACTACAACAAAATATGTAGCAGTGCCTGATAGGTTTTGTCCAACATGTAACTGCTCAATGTTCTTGATGGTTAGTTTCTTAAAACTATAAAATCTCTTCTATTATACTTTTCTTAACTCCATTTGAGGCAGTAATATGTCCTGCAATAATATTACTCATTTGCTTGCACAAGACATAGGTAGAGTGGACTACATATTTGCAATTTGAAAATATTGCATATGTTTTGTGATGGAGCTGACATATAGAAGTGGTAAGAAACAAAGACTGCTAAAAGTACAGTTTCCATACTTCCACTGTTCAGGGAAGATTAGTGCCAGTAATTTTGGCCTTAGCGAATGCCAAATGGCGAGATATAACCTTACTTGTCCTTGCACACAATATTTAATGAATGTCCTCAGTTTATATTGATATAAGGGAAGTAAAAGTTCAGGAGTACGGTATTCAATGTAACAGTGGTCCAATGAAACAGGACGAGGTAATTAAAGGAAAAGAAATAAGGTCCTAATCAGGTAAGTCTTCAAGAGGGAGGAAACAGCCCAATTACACCACCACCTGTGAGTAGTAGAGATGGAATCAGTATGGAATGATAGATTGATAGGGACTCGAAGGGAAGAAAGGTAAGAAAGTCAGAGAAGGTACATAAGGAGAGAGATGACATACCACAATGATCTCATGCCCCTAGCACATAGTCCTGCAGCAGCTTATTAGCCACTCTCTTTCTGTTGCTCACTCTCAGAAGTCAGATCCTTCTCCTTGATTCCCAGATCATTTGATACCAGTCCTGGTCCCTTAACCAACTTTTGAATTGTTTGTTTGGCAGGCTGAACATGCTTATTCTTACCCGGCCCTTCCATTACATAATAATCTATTTGTTTTGCATGACTAGTATGAATACCTGGTAGAATTTAGAAATTTCTTTTCATGTTTTTTATTTTTATCATATGGCGCAGTTAGTGAAACTGAAAGGTGGCAGATGGTCAAAAGGCTCAGGAAGCAGTGGGATTTATGATGGATCTGTGGCTGCTGTTAAACTCTTATACTGTAAATCTGCAAATGTATATTCACTGTGATTGGT
This sequence comes from Dalbergia oliveri, assembly GCA_030441495.1. Lineage (NCBI taxonomy): Eukaryota > Viridiplantae > Streptophyta > Magnoliopsida > Fabales > Fabaceae > Dalbergia > Dalbergia oliveri. The sequence continues at coordinate 27,483,418 of JAMLFY010000008.1, forward strand.
ATATTAGCCGTCCTGTAAGTAATATTTTGGCGACATGAATGATTTTTATCTTAGAAATATGAGTCTCTGGAAGGGAAAGAATTAGTTGTGTAATTGTAGTCGATAAATTTTATCCAGTAAGTTAGAAACTTGATTTTGTGACTTCTATGATTGAAAGTTGTTAAGTAAGTGCTGTAATCTATGTTAGCTTTGCATGAACAATACTGGGCACAAGTTTCTGTGTGCTTGTCCAGAGTTATTAGATTATATATAAGTCAATGCAAAAAAGAAAAATTGAAATATGAAATAATTTGTAACAATTTTTAAATTTTTACTTGACAAGTAACTGTGTAAAGCCGATGTGGTTGAACTCTTGGACATTTGAATATCAGGCGAATATATAAGATTTTGACATGAGTTATGTTATACATCTCATTTTAGAGACACACAGACACCCGCAGAAAAAAGGTGGGTCTTCACAATCATGTCCCTATAACATCACACTTTTCTACATTGGATGAGACAGAGAGGTTTTTAAGGTGTTTTTGAAAGAAAGAAACCGCAATATGATACTTGGGATTGAGTGGGAAAAATTTTGTCGAGATCCTTATATATATATTGTTGACGGGTAAGATCCTTATATTTATACGTGAAAATGTTAAGAGATAAACCAAACTTGTCACATCATCATCATGGTTAAAGAACTCAAGTTAAACTTTACTTCTAGCTTCTAGAAAATTCTTGGATAAGTAGAATTCAAATTGAATTTGGATTCATCCAGTCATCATATTTGACTAGTAGGAAGTTTAGTTGAACTTTACAACTACTTTACTTAAGGATTAAGAGTAGTTTTGCCTATATAAAGGTTACTCTATCTACCATATGTAACATATGAACATTTGAAGAGTGATATAAATTGAAGTGAGTTTGTGAAGTATTCATTCCTCTTCCTTATTCCTTGATGCACCATTATGTTTAGAAAGTGAGACAAAGATATTAGTGTTGTGTGTGAGAGAGATCCTGGGTGAGTACTAAGTATTTGATATCAAATTGGTATCAAGCTGGTTAAATCCAACTCAATTTGTCTAGAGAGTTTGTGAGGAACAAGAGTGTTCTCATATTATTTTAGATAGTCATTATGGCAAACAATTACAATATTGTTTGGTCAAGTCCTAAATTAGATGGGAAATTATATTATAGTTATTGGGAGACATTGATGGCCACTCACTTGCTCACAATATTTGGAGCCTTGTTGAACAGGTTTATGAGAAGGAGTTGATGAAGCTGGCAAAAGGAGAGATCAATTGGCACTATCACAAATTCATCAAGGAGTAGATTATTCAATTTTTGGCAAAATTGCTAATGCTAAAACCGCCAAAGAAGCTTGGGATATATTAAAGTTGTCATACAAAGGTGTTGAAAAACACAGAAATCAAAACTACAATCTTTATGTAGAAAATATGAAAGGTATGAGATGTCTAGTCAAACTATTAAGCAATATTTTTCTCATGTTATTGACCTTGTTAATAAGATGAGAGTCTATGGAGAAAAATTCCATATAGTATAGTGGTAGAAAAAATTCTACGCACCATGCCGATGAAGTTTGATCATGTGGTGACTACAATATTAGAGTTCCACAATACAAATAAAATGACAATTGTAGAGTTGCAAGGCAGGTATAGAAAGTCATGTTAGCAGAATTTTAGAGAAGATAGAAAAAAACGGAAGAAGCCCTGAAGAGTCGAGTGAATCTAAACAATGATGCTGAATCAAGCTATGATGGATAAGCAAAAGGTCGTGGCTACAATAATCGAGGCAGAGGCAGAGAGGTTTCAGAGGAAGAGGTCGTGAGGAACTATAGTCAAGGAAGAGATAACAGTTTCAGACCACCTAACCAAGGAAGAGGTGGAAATTTTGTAGCTGTCAGCCAAGGTAGAGGAAGAGGAAACAACTATCAGGAGAGAACAAATTTCAATTGCTTCCACAGGAGAAATTCGTCACAAAGCTAGATTGTAGATTAGACGATGAATCCAAATAATTTCAAAAATCAAGCCAATGTTGTCGAAAGTCAACACCACAATATTGGTGAGAATTCCAATCAGCAAAGTCTATTTCTCATAAGCAATTCTTTTCCAGAAGATGAAAATACATGGTATTTGGATATTGGTTGTAGCAATCATATGTGTGGCAAAAAAGAATTATTTTCTTCACTTGATGAGTCAATTAAATCATCTATCGCATTTGGAAACAATACAAACATTCCTATTTTGGGAAAAGGTCAAATAAAAATCAAATTGAAAGATGGCTCTCACAACTTTATTTTTTATGTATTTTATGCTCCTGGACTTTATCATAATCTATTGAGTATAGGACAATTGTCAAAAAAAGGCTATAACATACAAATTTATCAAGGTTTCTGCATAATATTTGATAAGGATAGGAGGTTTATTGCAAAGGTGAGAATGACTTCAAACAGACTCTTTCCACTAAAAATACAACATGAAAAATTCTCCTGCTTGAGTTCAATAATACCTTATCACAACTGGCTATGGCATATGCGTTTTGGGCACTTTCACTTTTCTGGATTGAATTATCTATCAAAGAAAGGCCTTGTTTCTGGTCTACCAGTTGTTGAAATTCCTAATTGTGTTTGTGAAACTTGTCAATTGGGAAAAAAACATAGAAATTCTTTTCTTGTTGGAAAATATTAGAGAGCAAAGAAGCTATTGGAGATCGTGCACTCAGATTTGTGCAGCTTGATGTACCAACTCATGGTGGTAGTGGGTATTTTATCACTTTTATTGATGATTTTAGCAGGAAAACATGGGTGTATTTTCTAAAACAAATTAGAAACTTGTGATGCCTTTAAGTCATTTAAGGCATTTGTAGAAAAACAAAGTGGTTGCAAAATTCAAATTCTTAGAACGGACAGGAGGATAAGAGTATCTTGCTTGTACGGATTTCTTTGAGCAACATGGATTACAACATAAGCTGACAACCAAATATACTCCCCAATGAGTAGCTGAAAGAAAGAACGGAACAATCATGGACATGGTCGATGCATGCTAAGGTTCAAACAAATGCATAAAGAATTTTGGGCAGAAGCAATTGCTAGTTTATCTTTTGAATAGATGTCCTACTAGGAGTGTTCATGATAAAACACCAAAAGAAGCATGGAGTGGAAGGAGACCATCAATACGCCATATCAAAGTTTTTGGGTGTATTGCTTATGCTTACGTACAGATCAGCTAAGGAAGAAGCTAGACAACAAAGGTGAGAAATGTATTTTCATTGGCTATAGTATAAACTCAAAAGCGTACAAGTTGTATAATCCAAAGATGAAGAAGGTGATAATCAACAGAGATGTGATGTTTGATGAAAACGGAACATGGGACTGGTCTGAAAATCTTAAGGAGCCCGTAATAATTCCTGATAGTTATGTAGAAGCAAATGAACAACCAGAGCCATCAACTCAACCAGAACCATCCAATAGACCTCAAAGGAATCGCCACCAGCAGATTGTAGGATTATGTTGTGGTTAATGATAATGACCCATCAGAATGAAGAAATTATCAATTTTGCTTTATTTGTAGACTATGATCCAGTAAGTTTTGAAGAAGCCTCTAAGGATAAGAATTGGAAGAAAGCCATGGATGAAGAACTTCATGCAATTGAGAAGAACGATACATGGGAGTTAACGGATTTGCCAATTGATAAGAAACCAATAGGAGTAAAGTGGGTGTACAAGACAAAGTACAAACTCGATGGTCAGATTGATCGCTATAAAGCTAGATTATATGCAAAAGGGTACAAGCAGAAGCCAAGTATTGATTATTTTGATATATTTGCTCCTGTTGCAAAATTAGATACTATACATTTGATTATTTCACTTTCTACTCAAAATAAGTGGAAAATATATCAAATGAATGTTATCGGCATTTTTAAATGGCACTTTGGAAGAAGAAGTCTATGTTGAATAGCTTGCAGGTTATGTGGTTCCTAAAGAAAAAGATAAAGTTTACAGATTGAAGAAAGCTCTGATGGTTTGAAACAGGCACCAAAAGCATGATATAAGAAGATTGACTCTTATTTCATTGAGAATGATTTTCAAAATGTCCTTTTGAACATGCCTTATATATTAAATCAGTTGAGCCTGGAGATATTCTTATTGTATGTTTTTATGTTGATGATTTAATTTTCACTAGCAATAATTTGAAGATGATAGTAGAATTCAGGGAGGCTATGGAGAAGCACTTTGAAATGACTGATTTGGGCTTGATGTCCAATTTTCTGGCATTGAAGTCTTTAGAAAGATAATGAGATTTTTATTTCTCAAAAGAAATGTGCTAATGATATTTTAAAGAAATTTCATATGGAAAATTCAAAGCTAGTTGCTACTCCAGTTGAAGAAAAATTGAAGCTGATGAAAGAAGATAAAGGAAGAATTGTAGATCGAACTTATTACAAGAGCCTAATTGGGAGCTTGAGATATTTGTAACGAGGCCAGATATTGTTTTTGGAGTTGGATTACTAAGTAGATTTATGGAAGAACCACGTGCCTGTCATTAGCAAGCAGCAAAACGGATTCTTCAATATATCAAAGGTACCTGAATGATAGAATATTTTATGAAAATAATAATGGTGTGAAACTTGTTGGATATACAGGACAGTGATTGGGCAGTGATATAGAAACAAGAAAAAGTACTTCTGGGTATGTATTTCATCTCGGTTCAAGTGCAATATCTTGGTCATCAAAGAAACAACCAATTGTTGCACTCTCTACATGAGAAGCGAAATATATAGCAATAGCAAGCTGTGCTACACAAGCGGTTTGGCTAAAAAGAATTCTTGAATATTAAATTATAAACAAACTATTCCTACAACAATATTTTGTGAAAACAAAACAACTATTGCATTATGCAAAAATCCAGTATTTCATAGAAGATTGAAGCATATAGATATTCAATTCCACAAAATTTGGGAATTAGTGAATGAAAAAGAAGTGGTGATTGATTATTGTTCTACTGAAGAACAGTTAGATATTTTTACCAAGCCATTGAAGATGGAGTCATTTTACAAATTGAAGAAAATGCTTGGAATGCTAAGTTCTACATGCTTGGTTTAAGGGAGGCAATGTTAAGAGATAAACCAAACTTATTCACATCATCACCAGGGTTGAAGAATTCAAGTTAAACTTTACTTCTAGCTTCTAGAAGATTCTTGGATAAAGTAGAATTCAAATTGAATTTGTATTTATCCAGTTCATCATATTTGACTAGTCGCAGAAGAGTTTCAGTTGAACTTTACTATTATTTTACTTAAGGATTAAGAGTAGTTTTGTCTATATAAAGGCTACTCTATCTACCATTTGTCACATATGAACATATGAAGAGTGATATGAATTGAAGTGAGTTTGTGAAGTATTCATTCCTCTTCCTTACTCCTTGATGCACCATTATATTTAGAAAGTGAGACAAAGATATTAGTGTTGTGTGTGAGAGAGATCATGAGGTAAGTACTAAGTATTTGATATCAGAAAATTTGACAGAAGAAGATAATCTTGAGCTATATTGCATGGGACTAACCATAGGTCTCAAACATTGTCGGCTAAACCTGAATAAATTGTTTGTCTTGTTCTCTTGTCCCATTTCACCTTATTTTCAAGTATTTTTTTTAACCGAAAAAAAATGCATTTTCTTTCTAATTGGTTGTTTTTCACTTGCGTAAATTCTTCAATTGTTAAAATTTTCTAACATTAAACCCATAAAACAAATTCAGCGCCTTTTGTTGAAAAAACAAACTCCCCCTCTTAATATCTGGAATATATTTGTAATTTTATTCTGGTCGAAATTCAAAAAGCTAAAACAAAGAAGGGATGACTACTATATATAATCAATGCGAATGATTTTTGTTACCAGAGTGAATGTAATTTTTGTTTAGTATGATTAATTATATAGTATAACAGAATTATTATTTTCACTAAATAAAGACGCAGTTTGTTTTAGAAAAAGGAAAATATGTCAATGATAGAACATATACTTGGTTATTATATGAATAAAAGAAATCTAAATGTATCTCAAATTGGATAGTTGTCAGCCTACATGTTGTATATGATTATCTTTTTCCTTCAAACTAGTATATTTTGATTTAGATAGAAATAAAAAAAAATGAAATGTTTACGTGTAACAAGGTTATCAAACTCGTGAGCCTACTTAAATTCGTAGAGCCAGATAAACTTGAATTGTAAACTCTGTGAGTTGACTTATTTTAAAATTAATATTAAAAAATATTCATGACATCCAACTATAATAAATAAATTTATGGTTAAACAAAAAAAAATAAAAGATTTAATTGTAACATCATAATGAAGTAAATACAAGTAAAAACATAAACTACAAATTAAAATCTTAAGAAATATAACAAAGCAAGACTTTAGAGTGTGAAGAATCAAAATAATTTAAGTCAATACATTATAATTTCAATTTTGAAATGTCTAATTACGAATGCTCATTGTGAAATTTCATGTTTTGTTGTTTAAGATACCAAAGTCCAATTAAAAGTGTAAACTTGAGTTTATCTGAGTTTATGTGGGTTTACCTGAGTTTATTCAAGTTTACTCAAGTCCAAAGTTTTCAAGTGAGCTGACTTGATTTGAGAATCTAAACTCAAACTCAAAAGAGTTTAAGAGTTAACTTGAGAGTTTGATAACCTTGCTGTGTAGGATATTAAACATAAATAAAAAAAATTATTAAAGAATTTTTTTGGTACATATTGAATTGTTTTGGCACATAAATTATCAAATAATAAAAGTTCAAGCCAAAAAATTATAAAAATTATGAGTTCAGAAAATATCTTATCAAAATTCTAATGTTGAAGCCGATAATTTATCATTTAACTTGTTTTATATATCTTAAAGTTGAATCAGACAATAATGAATCAACTAGTGTGATCTTATAAAATTAAATTTGATGATAATATGAATAAAATGTTAAAAAAAAAATCTTTCAATTGAATGATTGGTCTGATTCAATCTGTTTAATTCAGCATAGATTGTTTCAACTTGGGCTGATCATGTCATGGGTGTGATTATACAATCTTCCATAATAGTCATAACATATCAATCTTGAAACTCTTTCTCAAACCCACACCCTATATATCCAATCTTTGTTGGGAAAATTCCCCAATCCACAAGTCAAATAAATCAAGTCAAATAAATAAAAAGATCAGAAAGAGTACAAGAAATTTAGTGGAATTCAACCTTCAGATCTATGTCAATAATTTCACAAATCAATCTACTAATTTTATGTCAGAATATAATTACCAATCTAACAAATTCTCTCAAACCCACTACTATCACAAAATATGTTTTTCACAACGATAGTGCAACCCACTCAACACCCAGTATACGAACGACGCACCATCCACTAGCTCTAGCCCTATAATTATATTGAAGAAGGATTCTAGTGAAACCTTCCTATAGGATCACATGGATATTGTTATTTTAACACTCAAAAGTGAGAGTCCAATTGGAACACTCCATCATCTTTGGATTTGATGGATAAATAGAAAAAGTTGGGGCCACTATCACATTCAACAGTGATGAAGTAGGTGTCCCAATTGGACACTCACTTTTGGTTGAGGATCACATGCCTCCCAAAAGCATGCCCAATTTCCTCTTATTTTTTTCAAAGGTCCAATTCAAGGCAAAACAAACCAAACAATCTCATCTAGCCAAGAACTTCTACCGTTACCACTACTTTAACCTCTGAAATTTTTTTTACCCAAAAAGAAACTCTGAAATTTACTTCCTTCTAATGTCACAAACAATGCCCAATATGTAAAGTGTTTATAACTCATAATAATTCATATGGAAATAAACTAATTTTACACCCAACCCAAATCATTAATAATTTTCAATTAATCTCATTTTAGATAGCTATCTATCGAAGTTCCTGTGGATGATAATTGGCATGAGATTGGGGTTGAATTATGTCTTCTAAATGCTTTGAGGAATCTATAACTTGGATAAATTTTCTCCGGTATAATTTTACCTCAAATGGAGAAACATTTATGTTAGATAATAAACTTGCGTTATTTTGAGAATATATTTTACATTGAAAGCATTTGATTATGAGTTCACAAACTTTGCCTTAGTCAAGTGATATGATGATAAAGAAGTAACGTTCAAAATGCAATAAATAAAGAGAACAAAGAGAGAAAACAATGATTTATAGGGTGGATTTTATATGCTTATATATGATCACTTATGTGTTGTGTATTTGTGTATGAAGAGGACATTTTACATTATGCCCGAGCATGAGCTTGCTGTTAAAAGGGCTTAGAGGATTAAGTCCTCCAAGCGATTACGGATATATTTCATGATATCCATAAGGGACACATGGACAGCTCGTGGCTAAATGATACTACCCTCAATGAGCTGCATCACTGAGCCGGCTACATGCCCTTCAAGGATAGGTCGGACAAGGGAAAGACAAACCAAGCCTCACAGAAAGGCGGGTCGTTGCACATGAGTGGGTTGAGCACCCAAGAGGGACTCGAAAGCGTCTGGTAATTCTTTTACCTTTCTACATTTAATAATAACATTTACTACATTTGAATTGTGGCAAATATTACATTTTTATGAATGTATTGTGCATATTTGTGCAGTCGAGGGAGTTAAACCGCTCTCCAACACAAGGAGAGCTATTTGGAGACTCACACCGAAAGGGAGAGCAATGGGGAGTCCTGGAGAGGTCTGGGTAGGTCTTGCTCCAAGGCCACTTATGTAAGTTTGAATTTAGATATCTTTTTACTTAATTTTTATTACTATATTCATTTATGCCATAATTATAATTTACAATGTGTTTTATCTTTTTTCCTTTGTAGCGCGAGTTTACAAAGCTCTAGGAGCAGATACAAACCCAGGTGACCCAAGTGGCTAAGGCTAGGCCCAATGCTGACATCCTTCTACCCCAAATGAGAAGGATGTCTGGGCCCAGGTGGTTGGTGACCCTTACAACGGTTACATATATGGGATGAGATACTACCTTGAGAGTATATTCTCATTCTGCCACTGGGTCTGCCTGGGGATGATGTCTGAGAGGCGTGTGCATGCCCTCATCAGGAGCTCCGCGCAGGCACATTTGATCCAATGGAGGAGAAACAGCGGGTAGGGTGGGTGGCTGTGGAGCAAGAGCTAAGGGAGTCCGACAACTTCAGCTGTCCTTGGAGCAGCAGAAGCAGGAGAAGGCAAAGAAAGAGAAGATAAAGTTTAGGAAGATGCAAAAGAAGATCAATGTTGATGTGGTGACCTTCTTCACGGACATGTAGGCTCCAAAATCCTCTGGCTTTGGCTCCAGCTCTAGCAAGAAGCTCCCCTAGATCCCACTTCCCTCCATTTTTTAGGCTCACAATTGGACGAACACGGATGACTTCGATGGGTCTAATGATGATGATGTGCCTGCGACCAGAAGTTTAGCTAGTCTTTGTTTAGATTTTTTTATTTCATTTTGGATTTTTTTACATTTACCAACTGGTGTAATTAACTATCGGTAATTAACTATTTTTTTGTTTAGCTATTTCATTTTTTACCGATTGGTGTAATTAACCGTTGATAATATTCCATTGACAACCAAAAAGTTGATGGCATGTACCCATCAATAATACCATCGGTAACCCATGTTTTTCTTGTAGTGATCAACTTTGACAACATCTCATAAAATTCACAGAACCCTATAAAATTCTTCTTCAACAGGCTCCATTGTGATCATCAATTCTTTAGAAGGTCACTAACGCTAAGTTCCTATTCTATGTATGTCTAATAGTGCTTATGAACCCAAGATATCATGCATTCTCTTGTAACTCCACCTTACCCGAACATAGTTTAGTTCAATTTATTCATTTTAGTTTGAAAATTTGAAGATAGGCCCCATATGCCTAGTACCACATACAAGCCAAGGGAAATACAGTAATACACCCTACACCCAATATCAATCAAATACACATGTAAAGACAAAAACTAATATGCAACACCTGTATAGTCGATACACCACTTGATTCCATAGTGAGATAGACAATTCAACAAACCACAAAGCTAAGCATGTTAGGAGGCATCAAGTGCAAGCACAATAGGCCAAAACCACCGGTTTTCAAAATTGAGATCAAAACTGAATTTGTAGCACTTATGTCCCTGATGATAACACAACATAACCTACTACATCATCTGGACCCCATTGCAATTTACGATTAGATGGAATTGATCAAGAACCGCTCCAATAATGGCCTCCACCTTTCAAAGATAGATCAGTTATGGCTTTAAATTCGGATCACATTCTCTCATCAGCAAATAGTCATCATTCCTTTCAATTATTGCTATGCCGTTAAGAATGTGTGACTGTGGTTCATGCCCCAACAGGACTTTTTTTTTTTTTTTTGCAGTTTTTTGTATTGTTACAGGAGTTTTGGGTGTTCTATTTGTTTTGTTTTCTAAGTGTCACTTTTGTTCTTTTTGGTTATTTGTTTGTAGTCTTTGTGGTAATATGTTTCACTCTTCTCCATTTTGGTGGGGCTAAGTCTCTACAATTATAAAAACAAAAGAAAAAATTTATGCACTGATCTATCAAGAGAACTATCCACTATGATCCGATAACTTTTTGAAAAATTATTAATTAATCTTATAAAGTTATTTTACATTTTCAATATTGCATAGGAATTAATCTCCAACTTTTGTTATACTATATTAAGCATGAGTTAATTTATCTATTATATTCATTTTTAGTGCCAACTTGAAATCAAATTTTCCTAAACTTGTTAAATTCTTCAATCCATCCACTGGTGAGAACTACGGCAAATAAAACAAAAAGCTACATAAAGGACATAGATATTCAATTATAATATTTAATTTGTACAACAGGGAAACTTTCAGTACAATTTAACACATTCAACAAGAAATCATCACCGGCGTACTCATGTACATATTAAAGGATTTGGATATATCAAGTGAGGAGTTTCATCTTACTATCAAATTAGTAAAATTGATCTTATTTTTACATTTATTGATTTAAAAATAAAATTTTTTATTTTATTATTTAAAATAAGATCCTTACTTTAGATAATATATTAATATATCAAGAAATATTAATTGTATTCATAGGTGAAAGAGATATAAATTGATAAAATATTCCATACTCTATTAGTACAAATAACACAACTTTAACCTATTCAAGTTTTTACATTCAAACGAAGGATGAGCGGATGAAGCAAACATCCTTAATTATGCTTCATGTCCAAGTTCACACTGATTATTTGGATAAGCACTTAATTAACCTCAAGCCAAACCCATTAATTAATTATTATTTTTCTTTGCCTTGACAAGATAAGCTTCAATCTCTTTAGTACACTTGTCACAGAACTGCAAGTAGCCATATGGAGGTTCAACATCTTCATTGATCTTCTCGTATTCAATAGTGTATTTAGCAGTAGCACCACCATCATTCTTATCCACCGCTTGAAGGGTGGTTTTGAGGACCTTATAGTGCTGGCTGATATCTCCATCGAAAAGTTTGAATGTGATTGACTTGTTATGCTCATCAATCGCTTCAATAGTCTCCTTGCAAGTTGTTACCTTACCATCTATTGTTTTACAATCAATTAAGATTAATATAAAAGAAATAATAGTTATATTACGATAGAAAATTAAGTAATGGCTTAAATATAACATATTTTTAGTTATAGTGAACTCCGATTTCAGTCTTTCTGAAAAGTTTTAATTTGATTTTGATCCTAATTTTTTTTAAAAAAAATATTAGAATGAAGTATAGGATAAAAAGAAATAATATAAAATATTTATAGAAAATTTATGATATTTGTAAGTACTTTTCATTGTGAATATAGAGTCTACATTGAGGGAAAGGTTCTTGTATTAATGTAGGGTCAATACATCCCTTTAGGCTCATCAAGTGCTTACAAAGTATATATCACCATTCACCATCAATGTAAAAATATAATAATCAAATTCAATTCATGACAATATATGAATGAAAACCCCGATAAGATAAATCAACCTTCATTAATGAATATCTATAAGCGCTAAACACATATTTTCAAATACTTATATAGAGGAGACCAAAATATAAACTAACAGGGGCCAAGTATGAATGTTTTTTAAAAGTTCGGGTCAAAATCAAATTGAAAATTTGCTAGGGACCGAGAGTAGAATTCACTATATTTTCATCATATATCAAAAATATATTTAAGGGCATTACTGATAATTTATATTTACATATCATAAAAAATATTAGAGCCAAATTTCATACAAATTGAATATTAATCGCAATACAATCATATAGTTCTTGTTCTTATTCATTTTAAACATATATGTATTATGGTAATTCTAATGTGCATAAAAATTATACTAAATGATTTTAGATTAATTTAAAAATTTATAGATATGATCTTTATTATGTGAGCTTCTAATTCAATAATAGGATTTGTAAAAAAATTATATCAATAAAAAAGTTATTTAATAATTTAATATTTGTTTAAAACTATACTGATATAACTTAATCTTAACCCCTATTTTTATTTATTAAATACCGATATCTGTAAATTTGAGCCCTTGATATATTTTCAATAGTAATACAGAAGGTCAAGATTTTTTAAACAGGACACTGTTACGTTGTCCTGTTGGCCCTCAACAGGAGAGGATCTCGATCCTTTATGGATATTTAAAAGCTTAATTAATTACCTACTTACCTGAAAGAAAAAAAAGAACTTTAATTACCTATGACAAGAGTCCAGTGTTTTACCGAACCAGTGGAATGCCAGTCTTCACCTTCATGCAGCTTGGCTCCATGCACTCTTTCCGAAAGGTTTTGAATATGATGGAGTTTTGTTGCGAAGACTTCATGGAACTCAGCAGCAGGTGTTTGTATCGGAATTTCAGTACTAATCTTACCAGTGAGTGCCATGTCTCGAGAAAGAAAGAAACAAGAAATATTAATATGAAGCAAGAAAGGTATAGCAAACTAAGATCAGAGATGGGCAAACATATTCAGCCTCATAGGACCTAAGATGAGAGATGGGCAAACATATTCAGCCTCGTAGGACCTTATATAGGAAAACAACTACCAGCTGTACATCACACAGGAAAGTTAGTTGCCTTCTCCAATTTCTGCTTGCATTAAAATATAATTTTGAAACTCATGAGGCTTGACACAGTGGTAACTAGTTAGGCTTTTTAAGCATATAGTTAGGGTCAATTCTCGTAACATGAAGAATATTTCATAACTGATAAAATTCACGTCTGTGAATTTTATGCTTTGAGGGGATTAATCACCGATCCAATGATGAATATTGTGGGAATGTGGGTTTAATATATATATATATATATATATATATATATATATCACCATTATTGGATCATAAATTAACTACTCCATATATTTTAATTAAAACTGGTGTTAGACCGTGCATTATCACCCCTGTTTAATTTACTATGTGAAAATATTGTTCTTTTTTAAGTTAATTCTCATCACTCATTTTATCAATACATCAAGATGTAAAAGCCAATATAATTAGATTTGAAGTTATGATATGCAAAACTATATATTTGAATCCTTCGGCATAAATTTGTTGAATCATAATATAGTTTTGAAGAGCAATACAATCAGATAGGATAATTGACGAGTGGTTTTGAACAGTAGTTTAAGTATCACACCATTTTAAAGTGCCTTATTTTGTTATTCTTAATTTTTATTTTAAATTCAAATTTTAAATCCTTTTGAACTCGTGGTGCATAATTTTTTAAATTTATAACTTTTAATTCAAATTGGATTAATTATGCCTATTTGCCTTATAGTGTTAGATATTTTTCTTTTAAATATTTATTTTTCTTTAATTTAGGATTTAAGATTTAACCTTTTTTAAAGTTATGTAAATTTTAAAACACCCAGGAAATATATAAGATGCTTGCAATATTCAAGATCATGCTTTTTCAAAGTGATCTTACATAGTGAAGGGAAAAAGGATATACCTACCGTTGAATTAATTCGTAATTTAAAACAATGCACTTTAAATGAAATTAAGGGTTTGGTCTCTTCACTTAGTTAATTTGATTGGAATGTAGTTGGAACAGGTGGTTTTGAATTTCTTGTCTTGCTTCCCATTTTAAATTTAGGCAAGCCTTGTCTTCAAACTATTGGAAAAAACAAAAAAAAATTAAGGGTTGATTACCCGCGCATTTACATGACAGGAAAGTTTAATTTAGAGTAACTTTATCTAAAATTAAATATGTGATCCAGGAAATATTGGTTTAATTAATTTGTTAGTTTCTATAAAAATTTATAATTGGGTTTTTATATTGAATAAAATTTTGTAATGAATTCTCTAATTCTACTTGTTGTGAATGGTGAACTCAAAAGAATATAGAGAGTAGCACAAAATAAATATGTGAAATTGTATAATTAAATAACCTCAGAAATTTACGTGGTTCAACTTTAAAGCCTACATCCATAGAGAAAGCGACAACTAAATATTTCACTATGAGAATATGATGGAGATACAAAAGATGAATATATTCCACTTAATCTAAATTTCAAATATACCCAAAATATTTTACAATATTTATCTCATCGATATATACTCTCAACTCATAAAAGAAAATAATTTATATAGAATAAATAATTCTATTCTATTACTAAATGAGGAGAGGATTTTTGTTCTCGTGGTTGTCTTTGGCCGATTGTTTCAAGCTCTTATTTTTAGAGCTTTTAAAGACTTAAGGTTGTTGATTTGTTTTTACTTTTCAGTTTCATTTTTAGTTTTTTCAATTTTCCAGATTTTGTGAAAGAAACATTGAAAATTTTGAAAATTACAAATTATAGTTTTCACTTTCATTTAGTTTCAGGATTTCCTTCACAAAATCCTTAAACTGAAACTCAAACCAAATAGGTCCTTAGCTTGTCATTTAATGCTCCTTGTGCATCAAATAATACTCCAACCACTTCAATTAATGATGCCAGCCCATATGCTTTAGTTGAACTGGAAAAACAATTTCCTTTTTGCAAACTATAGGCTTAAAAGTCAATCTACTTGGTCTAATAAATCTTCACATTGACTTGATTTTTTTATTTATTTTTAAGTTTTTGAAATCGCTTTCTCTAGTGTGTCCATAAGTAAACTCACATATTGTGAATGCCAACTAAGTCTAAGCAATGCTTGAACTTAGCAACAGTGATTGACTTTGTTAACATATCTGTAGATTGTTTGAGGTACTAATCTTCTTCATTGCAATGATACCTTGATAAATAATCTCCTGAACAAAATGATATCTGACTTTGGTATGTTTGGTTTTCTCATGATACATTTGATTTTTAGTCAAATGTATAGCACTTTGGCTATCACAATAAATAATTCTAACATTTTTTTTCAAGGCCAAATTACCTACCAAACTTCTAAGCTAAATGGCTTCCTTCACCACTTCTGCCTCTGCCATGTATTCGGCTTCTGGTGGATAATACAATAGTAGACCGTAAAGTTATTTTCCAACTAATTGCGCTACCCGAAAGCGTGAAAATATATCTTGTTAGAGATCTCCTTTTGTCAACATCTTCGGCATAATCAGAGTCAACTTAACCAATAATACTACCACCAATGTTAAAACTCTTATCATATACTAAGCCAATATCCACAGTACCTCAAAAATATCGAAATATCCATTTCACGTCCCAATACGTCTTGCCAGGATGCCTATGTATGCTAACAATACTAATGACATATGAAATATTTGGTTTAGTGCATACCATAGCATACATTATGCTTCCAACTGCACTAGTATAATGAACGTATGACATCTGTTCCTCTTCTTCAGCAAATTGTGGTGAATATGCGGCTGATAATCTAAAATGGGTTGCCAAAGGAGTACTCAGGCTTTGCATTTTGCGTTCCAAAGTGTTCAAGTACTTTTTCAATATACTTCTTCTGAGACAAATATAATTTGTCAGCGCGATCTCTGTAAATTTTCATGCCCAAAATCTTCTTAGCTGCACCCAAGTCTTTTATTTCAAATTCACCATTGAATTGCTTCTTCAGCTTCTTGATCTCAGACGTACACTTAGTAGCAATGAACATGTCATAAACATAAAGTAACAAGTAGACAAATGAACCATCTAGAACTTCCTGTAAACACAACAATCATAGTCACTTCTTGAGTAACCATGACTTAACATGAAAGTGTCAAATCTCTTATACCACTAGCAAGGAGATTACTTTAAGCCATATAATGACTTCTTTAAGAGAAAAACATGATCTTGCTTGCCTTGAATAATGAAACCTTCCAGTTGTTGCATGTAGATTTGTTCTTCAAGCTCACCATGAAGAAAAGTTGTCCTGACATCGAATTGTTCATGCTCTAAGTCAAATAATGCAACCATAATGAGCAACACACGAATAGAGCTATGTCTCACAATAGGAGAGGATGCTTCATTGAAGTCTATTCCTTCCATTTGGCTAAAACCTATGCAACTAAGTGTGCTTTGTATCGAGCTGGTTCAACTTACAGGATCCTTCATTTTTCTTAAAGATCCATTTGAAACTAACGACTTTATGTCCTTTAGGTGGTTTCACTAACTCCAAAGTTTGATTCATATGAAGTGACTTCATTTCTTCACTTATCGCAGCAATCTATTGTGCAAACTCTTCACTTAGCTTGAGATAGCCTCGTGATATGTGGTAGGATCTTCTGATTCCATATCCTCTTCCACAATTTCCATTTTCAAATCTTTTTCATTTTTCCTCAAAACGAACCCTTATTTCATATATTTTCGTTTCTTCCTTTTTGAATCTTCAATTTTCCAAAAGATATACAATTAACAATAACAATATTCAATTGAAAATTCAGATCAATTTTCAACATATTGAAATTATACTATTGTTTTGTTTGAAATTGATGAAATTAAAAGTGCTTGTAAGATTAAGAGTATGTTTGATTTTAGTTTTCAATTTTCAGTTTTTCAGTTTTAGAATTTTATGAAAGAAATCCTGAAAATTGAAAATGAAAGTGAAAACTAAATTTCTAGTTTTTAATTTTCAGGATTTTCTTCAAAACATTTGAAAAACAGAAAAAAAAATTAAAATTAAA
This sequence comes from Dalbergia oliveri, assembly GCA_030441495.1. NCBI lineage: Eukaryota > Viridiplantae > Streptophyta > Magnoliopsida > Fabales > Fabaceae > Dalbergia > Dalbergia oliveri. The sequence goes on from JAMLFY010000008.1 coordinate 27,500,534, forward strand.
AATTGGAAACTCAAACTAAACATGTACTCAAATTTCAACATGTTCAAATCACATTTTCAATGTTTTGTTGAAAAGTGATCGAAATAATTTTTTCTTTTTAATAAATAAGTGCTTGGAATGATATTCATGGGTGATCTAAATGACAGTATAGTCGGTGACACACCAGCCTTAATTTGTCCGGAAGCAACTACAAACGCTTTTAACTTTAACATAGAATCTCAATAAGATCTCTTTAATTCATTGAATTTTAATAACCCAAGTGGACGGTGGACCTTCTGGTTTTAAGTTTGCTGCCAACCGCCAAGCAAACTAGTCAAACGATTGTGACAATCAATCAATCATATATATATATATATATATATCACTTAGTATTTTTTGCAATTATTGCTATGTGTTATCAAAGTGAAATGTACCAAAATAAACTTTATTATATTTATATTTATATAACTAATTATGACTATGCTGTTATGAATTAGTTTTTAATATATTATATGTAATTAACGTGAGATGGGTAGAAAAAATTATATTTATATAATTAATTATAATTACTTTGAAGTTAATATAAATTATTTCTAATAAAACATATTATAATTTTAATCAGTTAAATAATTTTAATTTTATTTTTGAAAAATCAAGCTAATTAATTATTTTTCATATTATAAAGGTCATAATGATCTAAAATACTAATTTTATTATTTAAATTTAATCTAATTAAATTCAAAGATATAAAATTAAAATTATTATGTTTTATTAATTTTTCTTGAGAATGTTAGGTTCATATTCCTTTAAAGTTGGCTATCGAATAATTCAAAAGTAAAAATATTTTTTATTCTACATTAAAAATTAATTTTAAATGTTGTGCAAATTAATTTAAAAAGCAAAAACAATAGTTTGAGCTAACACATTAGCATAATTATTTAAATTGTTATGAATTTTTTATAACCACTATCAAATAATATTATTTTTGTAATTATAAAAAATTAAAATAAATTTTAATTATAAAATATGATTGATAATGTAAAATATGCAAATAAGAATGAAAAAATTAAGCATATTAATTCTTGAAATTCAAATCACAAAATGATGTTTTTCAAGAATAAAATATTAATACTATTAGAACTATTTTCCCTAAAAAAAAGGGCTTTGGCCAACAAAATTAAATCTTTTGTATACACCTTCATCTTTTCTATTTTCAAACTTATATATGTAAAATGGAAACAAAATCAAAGTATGGTTCTTGAATAATTATACTATCTTTTAAATTTTAGTAACGGTTCAATTTTATTTACTATATTTATTTTTATTTTTTATTAACAAAATTATGAATTTTGTTATGCATTTTTATTAGTACAGTATTTTAAATTTATTAATTTCCTATTTTGATCTAATTTTTTATTTTTGTAATTTAGATAATGTTTTCAAATATATTATTTTATATTTTAAAGTTTTTAATGTTATACATATTATATTTGCTTTAAGTTTTAATGTCAAGTATTCCTGTAAACTAAATATAAATAATGAAAAATATTTTCATTTTCATATATCAATTATGAAATTCTGCAATTGATTATTACGTTAAATCGAATTGATTGTAATGTTAAAGATTCCTATGAATTAAATATTCAAAATGAAAAATGTTTTCATTTCTATATGTAAATTAATGAATTTTGTAATTCATTATAACGTTAAAGCAAGGACTATAGCTTGAGATATTCATACTCACTGTTAAAGCAAATGTTACACATGAATTGTAACTGATCGTTGACTGCAAGCATTTATTGCGATGAGAATTAAGTGGAATATTTTTATATTTATATCATTACACAATTTAAAATATTCTGCATTGTATATAAAAAACTAAATAATCATATAATTATTTAATTATCATTATATGTTGTAATTGGATTGTTATTTACCACCAAATATTCTGCATATTTAAACTTATATGTTATATTTATATGTTGTAACATATAAATATTTAATTTGATTTTGGACTTCCCTCAATTAGTATTTAAAATTATATGTAATAACATATAATTGAGGGAAGTCCAAAACAAAAAAAAATTCACTTGCATATTTAAAATTATATGTTATAACATATAATTTTAAATATTCTGCATTGTATATAAAAAAAACTAAATAATCATATAATAGTAAGTGAATGTTTAATTTGGTTTTGGGCTTCCCTCAATTAATATTTGAAAAAAAAATAGGTGGCTCAAAAATTTCACACATGCAGGTCGTATAGCCACATTAATGAGCAGAGAAACTGAGCCGGACGAACTTGCAATTGTATTCATTAACTTTGCTTTAAAATCATGGTCATGTATAACATGATAAACATTTTAGCCTTTTGGGATCTTGAAACTGAAATCCAATAAATGACCAGTTTTGCACATTTGTTGTAATTGTGTTTGGCATTTAGCTCAAATTATGCCTTCATTTCTATATGCTTTGAACCAATAGATTTTGCTTCGTCTTCGACTATTATCTCCTCACCTAGCCATGCAACTCACTTATTTTTTTCCCTCGACTAATATTGCTTGGCATCTCAAGGACTTTCATAAAAGATGTCTACAAAAATAGTACAAATAATACTACTTGATCTCATGTTATATATGTGTTTAAGTATGTTGTTGTGTTGGCACAAGTTATATATGTGTGTGTTTTTGCACGCGCACACGCATATGATTATGAATTTGTGCATGTGTTATAGATGAGCGATGCATTCAGAAAAGCTACTGGATAGAGCATTGGGCAGATTTGCCCACAGAGGCCATGATGCTACCGAAATGCGTTTCCCTGATTCGATTTTCTACACAATCTCTAATGTTTTTGTTTATATAATTTGCTTCGTTTTCGTTATGATAAAGCATAATATACTATCACATAATATATGTATAGATATGTGCTTAATTAATATTCTTTGTGTAGTGAACTAGTTTGATAGATGCCATTTTTTTTTAACTGCTCATTTCTTTTTGAGTAGCTGAATTTTAATTTCTTATCTATAAAAAATAGTTTATTTGCTTTTAGCACTTGCTTTCATATTTTATTGATTTTTTTGTATTGTTAGATATTTTTGTTTTAAATAAATCAATTATATATAATAAATAAAAATTTTTAATTGTTGATAAAATAAAATAAAATAAGTAATTTTATGTGTTTTGGATATAGAATATAAAATTTGCAATTTGTTAAATAAAATTTAATTTTCAATTCATTTTAATTTATTGAATAATTTTATATATTACATGTATTGTATTATATTTTAACTTACTGTTTAAATATTTATGATCATAAACATTAAAAATCATTTCCAATATTTGTTCACTTATGTTGAGGTATGACACATTTCAGTTTATAAATGAGTTTTAAGAAATATTTTAAATCTTATGAAATATTATACTATCTTTTCATGCTATTATATGATGGGGAATTGTACTATTCCAATGAAAAAGAGCCCTTGGAAGATTAAGATGATAGAAGAATTAGATTATAATAGTGTTATCTCATTTAAGTTGGTATTACCTTTTCATGTTATGTATTGTTTTTAAATTCTTTTTTTCTATTTAAATTTTCAAACAATATTTATATTAAATCAAACTTTTGTTAAAAAATATTTGATCATGTAAACCAAACTACATTTAGTAAACACAACAATCTCATTATTAAAAATATAAACATAATTATCATTATAAGACTAATTAACATAACACTAATTATTCAAATTGAATTTTATTAATAAAATATTATTTGTACAATTTTAAAAATATTTAATTTCCTATCTAATCTAATTTTAAAATTTTTTAATTTAGATTATGTCATTAAGTTTTAACGTTATATACATATTCTATTTTTTTATTTTGCTTTTATTCTATAATAATAAATATAGTTTATGAGAAATTGAAATTAAGCACCACAATATAAGACTAATGAACATAATGCTTATGATAAAAATTTAATTTTATCATTATATTTAGTTCTTTTTATATCCATAAAAGTATGAATGTTATTAATAATTTTTATTAGTATAGTATTTTAAATTTTAAATTTTCATCTTTTTGATCTAATCTAAAATTGTTTTCTTTTATAAATTTTTTTAATATATTAATTTTATTTTATTTCATAATATAGAATATATAGTTGATGATTTAGAAAAATCAAAACTAAACGTAGCATTATAAAAAATTACCAAGTATAATTATATAACAATGATGATTGAGTCATAATTAACAATAAATTAAATATTTTATAATTAATTAAAATTATAAAAAATAAATAATGTAATTATTATTATGATAATCCTTTATTAGGTGAAGACCTAAGGACACATTAGGAGTCTATCATTTTATTTTACATGAGTTTAATTTTGTAGTTTTAATTAATTAACCATTTCTAAAATACTTTGTAAGCCACTGATAGGATAGCGAAACAATAAAAAAATTAACCATCGATATTAATAGTGTAATAATGGGAGATAAATTGATATGAATGTGATAATGCTATAATAAGCTTTCATTTTACCAAATTTATAGTGAACCTTTCATATGAATTAGAATTCTTATGAATGTTAAATTGAATTAATTTATATTGCATTTATTATACAATGGTACATATCAATACTACAGTATCATTTCAACTATCTATGTATATTGATTTTATATTAATTAGAGACTACAAATAAATCAAATTATTATAATGCCATTGAACACGATATTTGGGTTACCAAGTAAAAATTATAATTAGAGACTACATATCATGCGCAAGAAATTATATCATAGAAGCAAATTATTACTAGAAGTAGCATTGATGCAAAAGTATTTATCCCTCAAAAGTATTGGCACAAAAGTTAAGATCAATTGTTGAATCATATGGGTTTATATTTGGCCAAACTAGTATTTTGGCATGGACAGTCATGTGGAAATGTCAAGAGTGACTTCAGCAAAAAGGTTAAAAAATCTTATAGTTGATAATGATATCAAATATAAAGACTATGCTAAAAATGTATTCTATAATAAAGTATTCAATGAACTCCCTCAATGTAATTATTAGGGAAAAGTCAAAAAACCCTTCAACTTACTTGATGTACACTTTGGTTTTGTTGTTTTAAAAATATGCAACATGTCCATGATATTTTTTTATTTGTGCAAAACACTATATTCTATTAATAAATGTTAGTTTTCTTTATGGAAAAAAACATGTAATTGAAATATTAATTTCCACTATTGCTTCACATGTTGTTCACGATGATCTACTTAAGTCGACACATGAGTCTCTGATGCCTTTTCAGTCCAAAAATCAATATATGTTTGCAAAATGTAGTAATTTGCATAAATAAAAAAGTATCAGCACCAATTTGCACATTTTAAAATATGGATATGCTAATTACTATTGATCAATTTTGTTGTGCATAATAGATAAAGAAAAAATCAGCATATTCTTACCACAAGTAATTTTTAATCATCACAACAATTTTCTTTATAAATTCATTTAAAATTTAATTATTAAAAAAATTAACAAACCCGCGCAATGCACGAGCTTAATTTCTGGTATATGGTAAGTTTCTACTGGAAATAGCTTTGATTAGACATCACTTGTCTTTCTCTTTCTGGCCTACTTATGCTTTTCAATTTAATACATAAAGAATTTAATTTTAATGAATTGTTTATGTAAAAATATGTTACACAATATTTGATTATAGAGTAAACAACTTCTTTTATTCTAATATTTTTAATTTGACATTAATTTAGTCTTAATAAAATTTTGACATCAATTTAATCCTAATAGTTTTAATTTTAATATCAATTTATTCATTTTATTGGACTTCAACTCTAAATGAATGATTAAATTGATGTCAAGTAAAAATATTAGGATTAAATTGATACCAAAACTAAAAATATTAGGACCAAATTGATGTAAAAATTTTTGTTATGATCAAATTGATATCAAAATTAAAAATGTCGTGATTGAATCGATGTGAAAAATTTTATTATGACCAAATTGATATCAAATTGAGAAAATATTAGGACTGAAAAAGTTGTTTATTCTTAATTTTATGTTATCATCTCAATTTTTTAATCTTATATATATTTTCTATTTAAAAATTTCTAAATATAGGATAAATTATACTGATCTCCCATGAGATTTAGTAAAATTTATTTTGAATTCCATTAGTGGAGGTTGGTGCAAGGATTTCATAATCTTAGGAACCTCTTGAGTAAATTTTAGAAATAAAAGAGTTTGGATGAATTGAACGAACCTCTAAGATGTTTGTTATATATGGTAGTCTTTGAAGACTTTATTGATCTGATGTGTACCATAGAGTGGGTTACTTATATATGGACTTGGCTACCATCATGTTTGATAAACTTGATGCTGTCATGTTCAGCTCATTAATTCTTAGAAGTCACCAGGTGTTTTGTTCTATAAATCATGGAATATGATGTTTTATGATGCTTCAAATAGATCAAGATCTAACATGCTAACCTTTGTGTAAATGAGTACCTATAGTCTGTTGCATTAGCATCCTTGTCCTAAGCATTCTATTAAAGTTGTATAATCATCATTGGTTAATTTTTAAGGTTTAGGCTCTTGGTGTTAACTATATTTACTATGTATTGTATCCAAATTTTTACCTGATGTTTTGTACCAAGGTTAGGACCTTTGTTTATTAATCAATGAACTTTTCTAAACTAAAAAGAAGTGTTATCTTATAATATCACATTAGGGATCAAGGTTTAGGCTTTTGGTATCAATAAAGTTTGATGTATTGCATTCAAGTTTCCACCTGATATTTTGTACCTAGGCTTATGCCTTATTTGTTAATCAATAAAACTCTTCTGAACAAAAAACAAAAAAGAATCAGGGTTTAAATGTACCCCTTCCCTTCCCATTGACAAAAAAAAAAAAAAAATCAACTTGAAAAAACTCACAAAAGGACTAATTTAGAATAGAATTAATTCAGACCAATTGATTTCACCTTAAAGCAGATTAGAAACCACTAATTAATAAAGGATAAGAAGACAAGTAGCTTAGCCACTACTAAAAATCTATGGGATACCAAGAGGTTCATACCTGTTGGTAATTACCGATGGTATCTCCGAAACGTTGGCCTTTTGCGTTATTAACCATTTAATTATTAATTTGCACACTAGTCCGTCAGTACACCCGTCAATAAAATATGACGCCACTTAGCGCCAATTGGCGCACATAAATTATGAGGAGTTATTTATATTTTAATTTTATTTATTTTTCTGTTAAATTTACATTTTAATTTTATTTATTTTTTGTTGAAATTATCGACGGGTGTACCAACGAATTATTTACATTTTAATTTTATTTATTTTTCCTTTAAATTACCAATGAATGTACTAATGGGTCATTAATATTTTATTTTTTTATTTATCTTTTCCTGTAATTACCAATGGTTATACCTGACGGTCACTTTTAAATTTTTTTAAATTTACCAACGAGTGTTTGAAAATTTTGCACGTTAGTACTCAACTCTTGATATTCCCCTTTACCCATCGGTAACTAGCTAACATGTTTTCCCTCGCGCTTCTTCTTCCTCATTTCTTTCTTCACTCTCTCTCCCTTCACCCTTTCTTCCTTCATCTCCACCTCGCTTCTTGCCACTATTCATCGTTTAGAGCCCGTTTGTGAAATGAAGACCACCATTGCAATCCTCATATGTTGGTGAGCATTTTAATCAGTTTTTTTTTATTTGACTTAGTTTTTTCATTTATTTGTGGGTGCCTATAGTGTTATTTTTTTATACGTTGGAGAGTAATTATTGTTATTATTTTGTCAATGTAAGTGTTGTGTGGACCCTTAGCACTGACTTATTGACGGACTACGAGACATTGAGAGTAGTTTTTTTTTAATTTTTTTTCTTATTTTATTTTGTAATTTGTATATGTAAATGTTAACAAATGTGTGAAATTAAATATTTGTTCATGTTGGATTTTCAGGATTGGATTTGGTTGCCACAGGGAGCTTTCAAATTCTTTGTTGTTTCATTGCATTAGAGGTTAGTAATGAGATCATTGGTATTTATATGGTTTAATATGTATGTAGGATATGTTTTCTAGGATAGAGTTGTAGGAAATGAGGACTACATGATTGAGGAGAATGGCGTGAGATCCTTCCTTGACTTGTTTGAATTGTTTTATGTGGAATTCTTTGTGTTTGTAAAAATTGCAGGATGCATGTTGTGGAGTCATAAGGGGATGCACAATAGAACATTTTTTTAGGATTATGTGAATTTGATGTGATTATTAAGATGTAACTGCTTAACTATATCTATTCTGTTATTGATCTTTAATAATATCGATTATTGTTGAATTTACTGAAATATCTTATGACGGAAGCTCCTAATTTAAAGGGAGATATTGTCGAAATTTTGTAAAACTTTTGTTAGGAAAATAATATTATAATATTAAAAATAATTGTATTAAAAAACTTTAAAAAGCAATTGATGGGTTTTAATAATTTGATTTTGGTTCTATGCAATGCCTCTTAATTTAAGCTATCGAAATAAACTGTTACCCAGGTGCACTAGTACCCTTTTAAATCTAAGGGTTGTAATTTAATCATGAATACTTAAAATATTGATAAATTTAGTTAGTAAGATATGTGATAAATTTTCAATTACAAATTATCTAAAAGGTACGCTACCATGAACTTTATAGGGTACCGAAGAAATCCCAAAAAATAATTGTATTGAAAAACTTTAAAAAGCAATTGGCAAATTTAAAAGTAATAATTTGACGTCTTTAAAACATTAACTACATTTTGTCTTTAAATTTCATATGGTTGGAAGAAATTTACGAAGCTTTCTTTTTTGAGACATAAATATTTGTTATTTTTTAAATATAAAGGAGGTTCCTATTTTAAAGTCAGAGTGTATAATCATAGTATATAATTAGGATGTTCTTGTTTTAGAGCACTCTTATTATACATTATGACTTTAAAATAGGAACCTTCTTTATATTTAAAAATAAATTAATATTCATGTCTTAAACGATAACGCTTTGTAAAGGGTAAGCAACCATCTAAAATTAAAAAAACGAAATGTAATTAATGTTTTTTATAACTGTTTAATTGTTTTAGTATGGACATTTTGTTATTGATCTTTATAATAATATCTATTATTGTTGAATTGACTGAAATATCTGATAACAAAAGCTCCTAATACTAGAGGATATGCTGGAAAAATTTTGTTAAAATTTATTTTAGGGAAAAAGATTAAAAGTAACTGATTAAAAAAAGAACTTGAAGACCAATTGAATGTGTTTGAAAGTAATAATATAAATAAAACTTAAATATCAATTGAATGTATTACAAAGACCAATTGAAAGAAATATATGAATACGAAAGCTCCTAAATTAAGTGGAGATGATGTCAAAATTTTACCAGAATTTTTGTTAAGGAATTAAGATAAAAAGTAGTTGTATTGAAATATTAAATAGCAATTCAATTTGTATTTGAGAGTAATAATTTGATGTCTTTAAAAACTTGTAGGGTTTAGGATTACTCACACACATAATGTTACCTCCAAACTGGTCATGGATATACGATAGATTGCATCCTAATAGAGGGGATTAAACCAGAATTTTATAGTAGTGTTGAAGACTTTATGAGAGTAATATGTCAAACAAACAGTTCATTAATAAGGCAAAAGTCAGTGTCTATGTAATAAGTACAAATGTAGAAAGTATTTAGATGATGATACGATAAGGGTTCATTTGTACAAGTGAAGATTCATGCTTGGCTATTGGGTTTGGACGGAGCATGGTAAGGTAATTAATGCATGGAATTAAGTGGGTATGTTTCAGATTGAAAATAGTTCTGGTGGGATCCACATAAGTCAGGCATGACGTGGGTAATGTACTATGGGAGGATAATGTGGCTAGACATCAAGAGATGGTTATTGATGCTCCTGGTCACGAATTTGCAGCTCGTTTTCAGCCTTCAGTCGAGGAGCCAAACCAAGATGCCGCTAGATTTTATAGTCTTTTAGAGGTTGCCAATCAACCTTTATGGGAGAATTGTGTGCACTCCAAGTTGTCATTAGCAGTTCGGATGTTGAACATTAAGTCTGAAGGGAACCAAAGCTAAAGTTCTTTTCATCGGTGGGCTACATTAATAAGTGAGCTAAGTCTGAAACCTGGTGTAATTCCAAAATATTTTTATCAAGCTAAAAAATTAGTTTCTAAACTTGGGTTGAAGGAAATAAAGATTGACTACTGCTCGAAATGTTGCATTTTTATTATAAAGATGATATTATGTTGTTTGAGTGTAAGTTCTATCAAGAGCCTAGGTTTAAACCCAAGAGACATAGAAATGGAAGGTATAAGGATATCCCAAAAAAAAGAATGGACTCTCTGCCCTTAATCTCTAGGCTCAAGAGACTCTATGCATCAATGAGCTCGGCTTCTCATATGAGTTGGCATAATGAAAATCAAAGGGCTGAGTGTTGACGCATCCATCGCATGGTGGGTCATGGAAGCATTTCGATCAACAATATCTTGAGTTTGCCTTTGACCCTCGAATTGTTAGATTAGACTCTGTTCAAATGGATTTACTTCAGATAACTAATTTAGTAAACGCTATTCCTATTATCCCATAGTTGTTACGCCTTACAATCTCTTTCCTGAAATGTGTATAAAAGATCCTTACCTATCCTTAACATGTATAATCCGTAGCCCTAACAATCCAAAAGCTAAGATTGATGTGTATCTTCAACCCCTAATTCCTGAATTGAATGAGTTGTGGTATTGGGTATTCTTACTTACGACATTTCAGAGAGCAAAATTTTATGATGAGGGTTGCAATAATGTGGACGATTAATGATTTTCCAACTTATGGAATGCTGTCCTGGATGGAAAATCCAAGGCAAGTTAGCATGCACGATTTTCATGGAGGATACTAAAACATTCACTTTGAAACATAGAGAAAAGATCTCTTAGTTTGATTGTCACAGGAAGCTCTTAGGTGCTGATCAAGCGAAGTAGATATGACTTTAAAAGTAATTCTGTTGAACATAATGAGCCTCCAGTTAGACTAAGTGGTCACCAAATGTGGGATCGAGTTAAGGATTTCCTAAAAATAACAGAAGTCAAAAAGGTAGTGCAAATGCCAGGGTATGGGGTATGCCATAGTTAGACTTGGCCCTCTCCCTGTTAAAGATGCTTATTAAATGGACTATCCACCACATTCAAGGGCAGTAATTAATGCAAACAATCCTAAAAATCCTCTTCGTTAACCATTGGAAAAGTTGACATAATTGAATGTATAAGTAACCACCCCATGAGAAATCATGAAAATGAAATAAGTGATAGTAGTGCTGATAATTCAGATAATGATCAATAACAAAGTGATAATGAAAATAACCCTAAACTTTTAGATTAACTAAGGTGTTAAATATTATATGTAATACTTTCATCAAATTACTTGAACTTTCCTGATGTGATTTATGATTTTTTGTGGACTTTTTAATTATTTTAGTATGACTAGTAGAGGTAGAGGTCGACCTCGAAGGTCGTTTACCTACCATTCCATCTCACCGCCCCTCCCACCACATCTGCCACCATCCCTTCCACCACCATCCTTGCTACTACCACCCATCCCTTTAGGATGATGCTCATTCCTGTGTTTGTTAGCCCTCCACCTCCCCCTTATTCTAGTCATAGCCCATTCACATAGTGACCCTCCCTTAGCCCTACCACTGGCCTCACTCCTAACCCCATATCTCATCATACCTTTACTTTTCGGGTGGATCACAAATACGGACCTGGATAGGAGGCCCCTCGACCTAAATGGTAAGCCACTTGGGCCTAAGGCAACGTAAAGATAGGTAAGTTTAAACATGTTTTCTATTACATTCTAATTTTACATAGCGTATGATATTTAAAATATTTTCATTGTTTTTAATTTAGTTGATCTATGTAACAACTTTGATCTATTTGCTGGGTCACCATAAGATCATGAAGGTTATACAGAGTATGTACAACCATTCGTGCCTCACCATGGTTTGTCAACAAGTTGAGAATTTTTACTATTTTTAGTAGTGCTGAACAAACCTCGCCAAACTTACATTGACTAGTTCTATATTAGAATCTCCAAGCTAACTAAATCAAGTATTAATAAGTATTATTTTACTAGCTTTTACAAGTTAATTTTTTTTTTTTATATCATTGCTACTCAAATACCACTAGGTGTGGATTATGAAAATAAGAAATAAGTGAAAATGTTTATCTAAATAACTCTCTCAAGAAGATGTTAGTTTACAAGCACTTAAAGAAAACTTTCTCTCTTATAAAGCTTGCTTCATGAAGTTGTGGACCTGTTTATGCTTTTTGAAATGCCTATCTTTTAGATTTTCAAATATTCTTTCCATGTGAATCCTTTCTAAAGTACAATTCTGATGAGCTTGCCTTCGAAAGGTTAATGGATTTTATGCAAGGTGAATATCTTATCTTTAGGTCCATCATGGAACCCTTATTTTTAGCTGTTAGATCAAATCATTCAACAAAAATAATAATCATCAAATGGTTAATAATATGGGGTGCATGATGGACCTCAAAATTTTAGGTACACCTTATAATTTGCCTTGAAAGGTAATCTATTTATGATTTTCTGATATTGCTAATTTTTTGAACCTTTTAGAGATGCACTACACCAAAAAGGGTGTTTTGCGCGGTTCATTTGAGGTTTTGCGATGGTTAAAACCACCATCATTAACATTTCACAACGGTGAAATTAGTTTAAAATATATTGATTATATTTCTCATAATATTATGTACAGAGAGATTAAGAAGGGGGAAGGGATATATTGTGGTGTTACGAAGGGGATTGTTCACCTAGTCATTAATTAGGTCGTGGAGGTGGTTCATGCCGGTTGTATGAGCAAGTGGTGTAGGACACTAGGGCTTTACTCAGATTAGTTAAAGAATGTTTTTCCCAAATTTTTAAAAAGGGTAAAAATAAAAAAAAAATTATAATTTGAATTTAACTCTAATGTGAAAAATAAAAATCCCAATTTGTCAACAAAACTAGATTAAGTTCCTGTTACATATAGAATTATTTATAAAACATGTTTTTTTGTATAAATCATTTATTTTTTTAATGATATATATATAGCAAAATTCATTATTTTAGTTAAGTAATTTAGTATCTTAAGTAAATATTAATCATTACTCAATAATATTAGTACATGTAATTTTTCACATGTAATTATAGTAAAAAAAATTTTAAAAAAATTCACCAAATATAAAAATTGGAATTGAGTTGAAAAATTTCAATTCCAAATTTAAATTTTATATCCAATTCCAATTCTATGCTTAATTCCGGATACTATGCGAAATGTAATACTAAAAATATGAAAACACATATGTTAGCACTAAATTTTTTTTAGATCTAAAAAAGTTCATTTTCTTGTTTGGATTAAAACAAAATAATTCTTTTGAGGTTCCTGATTCATAACTTGTTTTAGTCCATTAGTTCAAAAAATAAAATAAACAAACAAAAAAAATGAAAATAAAAATAAATAAAAAATTGAATCTCATATTTGTCAATCATATCTTCTGATTGTTTTTCAAATCAAATCAGGACAAAAAAATATTAAACTTTTTCATTTGCGGCGGTTATCAAACCACGCTATATGCTAAATTCAACTAAAACCGCCATTCAAAATGTCACGAAGAACAAATTTTTTGCAGTGCATATGTTGAAGTAATACATAACCGTTGTGTCACTCGTCGCTATGTACAATAATTCTAGCGGTTGCATCAAAACCACTTGCAACATGCATGTAATTGGAGGCGATTGCCTAACCATCGCAACAAAAGCCGCAAAGTAGTTATTTTATGGTGGTTTTGATGAACTGCCACAAATCGACCACCGTGAAACAGCCTTTTTGGTGTAATGATGATTTATAAAATTCTAGGCTTTTTACATCTTTTTTAGATAGAATGTATTGAATATCAGTAGTTCCATTTTGTAATGACTTCTTGTCATATTAAACTACTTGTACTTCATCATGACTCTTCTTTTGAAGATTCTAGATGTATAATTTTAAAATTTGATTCAGCATAGTGTGTTTAAGTGTATAAGAAAGCACTTGTTCTTAAGAAAGACCACTTAACAAAAATATTAATCCAACACTAAGGGAGTGTTTGGAATAATAAAAAATGAAAATTATTTAGTTTGCAAAACAAATTTTGTGTTTCGATCTTTGAAAAAATGATTACATTTGTTAAATCCATGAGATTTACTTTGCTTCTTAAATCCTACCAAATTTGATATGATTTGAGTGGAATTGATTTTATTTTAAAGCTTGTCCTCGTGAACCCTTTGCAAATCCCCAAAAGAGTTAGTCAGAACTCATTTTTTCACTTTGTCAATGTCAAAGTTATAGGCCCTGTAATAGTCATATTACCATTTGATAAAGGAAATCCTGGGATAAAAACTTGACTTGACATCAATTAGGAATAAAGTCCTCTCCTCTCTTCATTTTTAGCCAACCAGGCATTGAAGTCATCTATACTAAAGACTTTAGAGTGGCAGATTTGTTCTTTTGGGTTAAACGTAATGGGTAAGGAATAGCTTGAGAAAACATGACTGACGAACCATGAAGTTTGGTACATGAAGAACAATGCCAAGAAAATTTGATCCTGGCAAATTAGAGGGAATAACTTGGGCATAGAGAAAGTTGTCCTAAATATCATCACTCGAGTTTGAGACAATAAGATTTACAAACCATGGTAAGGCAAAACAACGATTAGCAAAAGGACTCATTCATTTGGTTGTTGTCGAAGAAAGAGGCTCCATAGAAGCTTTTGAAAAATTGCCAAAATGAGTCGAGCGACTTTGTGTTCCTCAATTTAAGTCGAGACAGAAGGCAAAGTTGAAGACCATTGCATCCTCGATATAAAGTTGCCTGGTGGAGAGAAGCATAGTTGGGGTTCAAAGATGGCATTTGGCCAAAGTTAGAGAAGCCAAAACCTTTAGGGTTGAGAGAATCATTTTGGCCAATTTTCTTGATAAAGAAGCCAATTTCTTCATAAAGATGGGCCAACATTGGCAAGCCAAAGTTCATTGTCTTGATGCGCAGAATGGCTAGTGGAAGGTACATAGCCTACATTTTTATGCTCCTCAAATAGAATACTATCAAGTTGAGCCAATAGTAAAGGAATGCGATATGTTTATTGTCACTACAGAGAAACTTTTTTCTTTATTATTATCAACAAAGGTAGAGTATGACATGTCAAATAGGTCAAGGGAATACGTTGACGAGTTAGGAGGTTCTATGTGTAGCAAGATATCAATCCTAGTGGGTTGAAGACATGTGATTGCTATTACTTAAAAAGGATTGGTCCTGTCATCCCTTAAGGAAGTTAGAGGCAGTTTGTAGTAGGGTTCTAGAAATAGAAGACAGACCCAAGCATGGAGGTATTAAACTTAATTGTGTATCTAGACAGTTGAAGAAGATCAAAGATCCCTAGTTGTTTCCATAATGCTCTCTTGGAGACTTGCATTTTATCTAACCACTTAATGAAGGTCTTAGAACTTTTAGATTGACTCCTAAACATTCTAGCATTAGTATTGAAATACATGCAAAAAATGTGCTTGCAACTAGCTAAGATTTCTTAAGACATAGAACATAAAAAGAAATGACACAACTGGCTAGATTGCAAAGAAGATAGTAAAGGGATAATGTAAGCATGGATATGAGGACTTACAGAGAATGGGAGAAGTACCTCTTGAAGAGTCTGGAGGACTCCTTTGGGTCTGGGCTCATTTGAAAGTTTTCATTCTCCTCAAGGATGGGTTCTTGACTGAAGCTACAAGGAAGGTGTTCTTAGGCTCATCTAGGTTTGTAGAAGCTTCACCTTTGTATGAAGTGTTTCCGATTGAGAGGCTATTGTTGACTGAGGTTGAATATCGTTTCAGGCCTAACAATTCTTAGGATCTTGAGAAAGAAGAAGATGAAGAACTTCTAGAATGAGAAAGGGAAGAAGAAGATGAACATTTTGCAGCTTGGATTTGTAGACACGAAAAGTGAAATGGTGGGATACTTATAGCCTCCTCAAGGGTTGTGGATTGAAATTGTTGAGCCTTAGAATTCGGGCCCATGATGTGATACGATTGGATTAATGTTGTAGTTCTGATTAATATGCCACATTAATCATCATTAAGGGGTTGTTTCACTTTTGATGGGAAATATTTCAAAACTCAAACTTATGACTTGCCAATTTCTCATTGACAGAGCTCCTCGAAATGGGAGTTGTGGGGAAGTCATATTGGCATCAAATTTCACTAAGTGTTAAAACATTGAATTATCATTTGACCTTAGTGAGATAGGGCCATAATGAAAGGAGTTCAATTTTCAAAGTATGAAAGCTCTTGGTGACAATAGTACATAATAGATGTTTGACATGTCAAAGTTGACCAAGATAGTGAAGTTTGATTCGCAAGGAGGAATTGACAAAGCTTCAAGTTTGTTAGTCAACATGTCAAAGCTGATAGTGGTCACTCAAGATGAAGCTTGAATATCCAAGATTGCAAGCCAATGTTGATAAGATTCTCATGTTGCAAGCCACTTATCTAGGGACATGTGAACCTAACAAATCATAGTGTGCCACCATCACTATGTCCTCCATTGAGCCATGCCAACTGTGATAATACCGTCACCCAAACCAAACAAAGCATCAATGTTCCAACTATGCTTTCTTCAATCCTACACACTAAAAACTAATAACTCAAGGAAACCGCAACAATTAAAAAAAAAAGGCAGAAAATGAAAAAACTAAACTAATTAAAAGTTAGCAAACATTACCATAAATATAATGATGCAAATCATTTGCAAAATGGAGGCTCTAGTGACCGATGGCGGCTCAAAGAAGGGCGGTGGCGATGCTTGTTTTCTAACAAAGATAGAGAAGAAAGAGAGAAGTGAAAATGGAAAATGGGGAAGAAGAATGGGCACCTTTTGTAACCATAATTCTGATGTTATAGACGGATTTTTCCGTTTAGTTCCTTTAATGAAATGGTGCATTTCATTAAAGGAATTACACACAGAAAAATCCGTCTATAAAGCCTTCAATGACATGCATCGTTATTGGAGCATAAATGGAGGATAAAAATTTCAGTTTCGAATCTCCAAAAATTAGGTTTACTATAGTACTATAATAATTCTTAATATAATAAAATAAAATAAAAGTTTCTTTAACTCATTCTTTATTATTTTCTCAATTAAGTAAAGTATACAAATAATGTAATTTTTTTTAGTATTGTTATTTCACATTTAATTTCTCCAATACGAAGCTTTTTTCTGTGTTATATTATTTATTTTGTTATTCATTTTTTTATCGATCTCATATTCATGATCTTTTAAAATTCTAAGAAAAAGTTTGGACGTGAAATTAAGGGCCTATTTAGTTTCAGTTTTCAATTTTTCATTTTCAGTTTTCAAGATTTTGTGAAGGAAATAATGAAAACTGGAAATCAAAACTGAAAATTGAAATTTGTGGTTTCATAATTTTCAATATTTCCTTCACAAAATCTAGAAAATTGTAAAATTGAAAATGAAAACTTAAAACTAGAAATTCAAACTAAATAAGTCATAAATGAACCAAAATGCATTTTTTGAAACAAAGGGAATAATAACGCAATTAATATGCAACTTGCATCAAAATAGCCAAAACTAGATGCCCGGGGGGGGGGGGGGAAGAAAGTTTAATGTATTCATTTTTATTTTAGGCTAAATTAACAATTTGGTCCTTGGAACATACATGTGATATCAATTTTTATTTTTTAGGAGTTTTTTACATCAATTTAGTTTTTGAAACATATATACACATGATATTAGCCTAATGCTTAAAAGATTTTTTATACCAATTTAATCAAAAAATGCACGTGGCATCAAATAAATGTCACATGTATCTTTCAGGGTTCAAAGTGACTTCATATATATATCTTGTAGGGATAAAATATATATGAAAAATTTTTTGGGAACTAAATTGTTATAGTGTGTATTTTTCAAGATTAAACTGGTGTCAAAACCTTTTAAGAGATTAAACTGATGGTGCCTGTATACTTGATGAATCAAATTGCTAGTTTTAAGTCTTCATTTTATATATCTTCATAACAAAATAAAACTATAGTTTGTTACATTGCTAAGTATCTTAGCCAACTCTGTCCATAAATGCCTTGGCCTTTTTGTACGCTTTTACCAAGCACTTTCTAAACCTAACTACATCAAGTTTCACATTTTGCTTCTTCAGATATATTCGCTTCTTAGCCCACTTGTTCTCATGAAAAGTCGATGGATCCTTGATCACCATGCTATTAGATCCATAACTCTCTGACAAGCTGCTTTCATTTGCATCAATCTTGTACCCTATGTACTCCAACCCCAAAATCTTAGGTGGTTTCTCATAGTAGGTTCTTGAAGCCCATTCAGTTCCAATAGGCACCACCTGCACCAACACCGAGCCCGGCCTTAGGAACAAAAAATGTGTTAGGCCTGCACCATGCACCCCTAGCAATGCATGGCTTTTGTGAATCAAATTATAGGCGTAGGCCATACACGTGTTCTTTGATGGCTCCAGTACATGCACATTGAACCCTATCTCTTCAGCTGCCTTCACAATTTCATCTTGGTTCAAAATCACACGGCTCACATTGCCTCTTCTACTCACCAATGTAAGATGTGGCCCACCCCTCTTAATGTTGGGATCAAACAATGTTTGTGTGTCATCTTTGGCATATACTTTTCTAAGGAAAGCATGAAAATCAACAAGTGTCTTATTAGGGTAGGGTAGCAATGTGGGGTCTATGATTATGGGCCCGTGCTTTATTAGCCCAACTATTGCTGATGGGAAGCAATGAGTGGTGGTTATGTTTTTGGTGTTGATGATTGGGTGGTAAGGACTAAATGCTGATAACAATTGTGCATACTTTTGGAACCACCACATCATGCCATCTGTGATCACAAGCACAACATCTTGATCAGGGAATAAGGAATTGAGGGTGATGAAGAGTGGGATGAAGTTCTCATTAATTTCATGGAAGAAGTTTCCGGTGTACCCGCCCGCACTAAATACAAGGGCCGGGCTATGGTGTATGACACCACATTTTGATTTCGGTGGGGCTGAGGTGAGTGTGATTTCTCTAACATACGAAATTGCTGACTTGTCATTCTTGAGAGGGTAAGGATGGATTTTCACAGGGAAATGGGGTTGGGCCCATGTTTGAGGGCCCAAAGTGAAGAAGGTTGAGGAAGCAGGGTCCAAAAGTGTTGGGCCATTCATTGTGCATACATCAAAATCTGCATGAGAACGGTCACAGGTGATCACCCCACTGCCACTGGCATCCCACTCCAAGTCCCATTGGGAAAGTGAGTGCGAGAACATGTGTCGTAGTTTCCCTTTCCATATACCTGCGTCTGCATGATAAATTTGGTGTGTGTTTTAATTTACAAAAGCAAATACTATTTTATGTTAAAAACAGGAGTATTTTATCTGTGGTCGATTTTTGAATGTGAATTAATAGCTTGTGAAAATACCTCATGTTCTCATAAAATAAATAATTTTTTAAACGTATATTTTACTTGTTTTGACTGGTAGGGATTCATTATATGGATAGAATATTTTTTTAATATATTGACAGCATACAATAATTTTATAATATTGATTAATAAAATTTAAAAATAAAAATGTCAAATAATTATAAATTGTTATTATAATGGATAACCTAACATGATTTAGAATTTTCTTAAAATTATATTGATTGATAGTATAAAATATTTACAATACTAACATATAAATTAAACTTATTTTATATATACTTTGAGTTTTATAGATTCAACCAGATGGTATAATATTATCGTGAT
The DNA here is from genome assembly GCA_030441495.1 of Dalbergia oliveri. NCBI lineage: Eukaryota > Viridiplantae > Streptophyta > Magnoliopsida > Fabales > Fabaceae > Dalbergia > Dalbergia oliveri. Next base: position 27,520,434 of record JAMLFY010000008.1, read on the forward strand.
ATCGTGATTATTAAATTTGAGATAATTCAAAAGATTCATTTGCATTCCTCACATTTTATCCAAATTTTGATTTAGTTTCAAAAGTTTATTTTGTTTTATTTATATTCTTAGTATTTTCAAAACATTTTTTAATATTGGTCTTTCAGATAACATCAAAATTTTCAATATAAAAAAAATTAATGTTGGGGTCGAATTATGATATTAGAAAAATACAATAAAACAAAATTTTCATGTTACAACATTACAATGTTAATATACCACAACAACACATAAAATGTCAAGTTTTTGGCATAATTTGAGTATCAGGCCATATATTTAATTTTTTAAAATATTAATATAATTAAATATAAAAATAATTTTAGATGGTCAAATTTATGAAAAATAAATTATTAAAAAAAGAGCTTATATTTCTATACAAATAACAATATTTTTAATCCCAATTTTACAATGCATTTCCTTCTTGCATATGCACAGAGAGAAGGTAGTTACTACTTGAGAAAAGGTGAACCCTAAAGGTCTATTTGGATACTACAACTTTTGATTTTTTCTAAATTTTTATAATTTAAAAGTTATATTTTTATTTTTTATCTAGTTTGGTTAAATAACTTATTATTTCTTAAAAGTTATTCTTAGTGTTTTTTGAGAAGTTAAAATATCTAGTTTCTTAAGAAGCACTTTCTAAAATACTAAAAGTAATCACTTTTATTATTATATATTTGAATATAAAATAACTTATTCATAAGTTGTTTTTCAAAAGTTACTATAAGAACTTAAATAAGTTATTTATCCAAATAGGATCAAAGTGTAAGATATAAAAAAAAAAAAATGTGAAAACGCATGGTGGATGAACGTGAGGTTCCAATGAAACATGGCAGTTGTTTATTTTTCTAATTGTTTATCTATTCATTTTAATAAATAATTTTTATAAATGTTATAGAAAAAAATTATTTATGGATTAAAAAAACAGTTCATAATAATGAATAGAAACCAGAAACAGTTATGCGGGAATCCCTTTATGTATATTACACATTAAAAAAAATATGATATATGAAAACAAATGTTAATCTACAAGACAACTATACCTGGATCTAATTTTGATGGTATAATATTTTTTGGTTTTATTATCCAATCATGTATTATGAATTAGTATAAATAATTGAGTTTTACATCCACTATTTAAAAAGTTATGTAAATAGAAGAATTTAATTAGATAACAGTGTAAAAATATTTTATATATCAGTGTATCAAAATTAAGCTCTATATTTTAATATGAAACTCCAAATGTAAACTACACGTTTTATATTATTTTTTAGAAGCTAAACTAAATTACTAAATGAGAAACTTGAACAAAACCGATTATATAATTTACACAAATGTAAGCAGTGATATTTTTTTCTCCCCATCTTGCATGGACCCCTTTAGATTTGGTACAATGTTAAAAAATAATAATAGACAATACTATTTTTTTTTTACAGAAATAGCAAAATAGGAGTAATTTCTAATTTTCACACCATAATATCAACAGTCAATCCCGACTAAAAAAAAACGATTTTATTATATACTCAATGCAATGCAATCTATGGTTTGTGAATTACCTCGTACCACAATTATCTGGAGGAAGAAGATGAATACCAATACTGCAAAACATAAAGCTGATTTTGACAATCTTGCTATCTTAGCTTCCATGGATACTGGTAACTGGCAGCAAAGTTTAGTAGTATAATAATAAGACTATTGTCACGCTCTTTCTTCAATGCTTTACCTTAAAACTGCATAACCTTGCTTGAAAAATCTCATCTAATACATGTTTTGCATGCTAATTCTTGCTAGAAGGATCGAAGGCATAATGATAAGCCAAAGGCAGAAGTCATATATACATATTTAAAAGGAGAAGTTGGGTTCATAATTTAAACGTGAAAAGCAAGCTAGAGCGAGTGATTGATATGGATGAACAAAATATTGGTAAGAAATTAGTATAGCAACTGTACAACATAAACTGATTATCTAAATCGAAAATAGCACTGATACTTACACCGTATCTTTGACATGCCCTGTCCCAGACGTGCCTCACCGTATCTGGAATTATGGATCCATCGCACGAAAAGGCTTCAGAACAACGACACACACACACACTCTCTCTATGTAAGCTTTCTCTAGCATACTACGACTCCTATTCTAAGAAGCAACATATCAATCAGCTTTGAGCCTTTGACATCATTATTCGTGTTTTTTTTTTTAAATCTTTTTGGTTTCTTGTGTTATAGTTACTTTTTCACTTGTTTTGTGCTTGAGTGAAGCTCGGAGTAACGTTTAAGTTAATTGGGGATGTCTGAATGAGTTATTCCCAACCAAATGAACTTGGGCCTAAATTGAAGATACATGTTAGCCCATTATTGAGAACCAAAGAATGCACCACGTTAGTCCAAATTTTAAAAATGTAGCATTGAAAAGAGAAAAGACCAATTTATCCCTTACAGTATTGCCTATAAATAGCGAGTGATGTCACTCATACAAGGCAACTCATTTTCAGAGAGAGAAACTTCTTGATTCTAGAGAGAATTCGGAGAGAGAAAATATCTAATGTGATCGAAAAGGAGAATCTTCAATAAGAAGAGGAATTTCAATTATTGTTCTTCTTTCATTCATATTGTAGTGTGTTATTTGATCTTGCTTAGTTTATTTCTTTGCTTTCTTGGTGTTTAAGAACCTACCCTAAAACATTTGGTGATTCCACTAAGAAGACGAGGAAGAAAGGAGCAAGAGGATTGGAAAGACAAGCTGAGGAAGAGACACCTGAAATGGATGTGCTAAAGAAGGTAAGAGTGAACGGTGAGTCATTTAGGAACAACATCAATGTGCCGGCGGAGGTGTGAAGCATGCTCTTGAAGACCCATGAAAGGAACCATAAGAAAGATCTGGAGAAAGATAGAGTTGGACTACACTCAAATGGAGAAATCCAGGAGATGATGATATTATTAGAGGAACACAAGGACGAGCAACCTATTGTTTTCAACCAAGATCTCCCTTATCCCATGAAAGTAGCTTGCAAATCGTATCTTGTGAGGTATCAAGTGCTTGCCTTCATGAAGTTTGATGGGAACGGAAATGTAAGGGAGCATCTAACGTCTTTTGTAGCTGACCTTGGTGAATAGGAAGCTTAGGATGAAGAAGTTCTCTAGTTACTCAGCATGAGCCTTTACATGGTATGCCAATTTGCAACGTGAGTCCATTCACACGTAGGAGGAACTGGCTACAGTTTTGCAACAAATTTCTAGAGAAGATGAGTTGATCCACATCATGAACTTGGGTAAAGTGAAGCAATGAAGCAATGAAGGCCTAACTGCCTTTGTGAGATGCTATAGAGACTATAAGAAATATGGCTTACGACACACTTTCGTTAGCAAAGGCCACACTTTTCTTGGGAATGAGCTTTGACTACAACTTTTGATCACACTTGCATGGCAATGTGTAAAAAGTGTGGCTTATTGCTAGTAATGGCCACACTTTTCATAACGGTGGGCTTTGTCAGTACTTTTGACCACATTTTTTGCGAGTATAGGCTTTGATAGTGCCTTTTAGCTACACTTGCATGACAACGTTTAGAAAGTATGGCCTATTACTGACAAATGCCACACTTTTTGCAAAAATGGGCTTTGATGGTACCTTTTGGCCACATTTTTGACAAGTGTGAGTTTTAATAGTGCCTTTTAACCACGCTTGTACAACAACGCTTAAAAAGTGTAGCCTATTATTGGCAAAGGCTACACTTTTTGCAAGGATGGGTTTTGACAGTATTTTTTAGCCACACTTTTTGCAAGGGTGAGCTTTGACAATGCTTTTTAGCCACATTTTTTTCAAGTGTGGGTTTTGATAGCACAATTTCACTCCAAATTTGACATTCCCACCAATTTTTAAGTGAAAAAAATTTAAAAGAGAACATATTAAAATTAAAAAATCATGTAAAAACTTTTAGAAGGAACAAATTAAAGTTAAAGAATAATCTTATGGGAACAATAAAATTGCATAACAAATACACACTACACACCTTATCTAAAACAAAGTTAAAATAGAATGATCACTCATCACATCCAATGATAATAAGGTGTGTGGTGTGCATTTATTGTGTAATTTTATTGTTCCATAATATTACTCAAAATTAAAAGTTAAACAAAGAAAATTCATATTCCTATCTCTTATCTAAAACCTAAAATGTAACATTAAAAGTGCCAATTACATAATTAAAAAAGAAAAACATAGTGCAAGGGGAAACAAGTTGGAGTGGTTCTAAACCTAAAATGTTTTTTTTTTTGACTTTTTATCTTTTCTCACACACAAATTCTTTCGTTCCCTCAAATCAAAATCCGAAACTCTAAGGCTTGTTTGGTTTAATTTTTTAGTATTTTAGTTTTTAAGATTTTGTAAAGGAAATCCTAAAACTGAAATTTATAATTTTTAAAATTTTAATTTTCATTCACAAAATCTAAAAAACTGAAAATTGAAAACCAAACAACGTATCATAATCCTGCGATCTCCATTGTTGAAATTTGAAGAAGAAGAATAAGAAGAAATAAAACAAACAATGGACACTCATGGCGCGGGCTCTCTGCTCCCGCAGCTCGCAGTCCCCTTCACCCTCCCACTTGGCCTCCTCCTCCGCCGCGTCCTCTATCCACAAGCACAAGCTCGCCTCTGACGACCATGCGCCTTCCTTCCCCTTCCTCCTTCTCCGCCAACACCCGCGATAGCGCCCTTACCTCCAACGATGACCTCTAGAGCATCTCCGCCAGTGGCGCCGGCGCCGACTCCGACTCGGATGCCGACGACTACGATAATGACTCCTCCATGCGCAACTTCACCACCGCCAGGCTCGACAGCGCCACTGTAGTGGTTCAGTGGTGGTACGTGACGACCGACGAGGTGAACATTGAAGACCTTAAGCTAGCACAAGTTGTAGAGGTGCAACAACAGTGGTGCGAAGCACGGACAGCGGAGGGCACGGCAGTGACGTGACAGGAGCTATGGCTGTCTGAGGCTCCTATCACGGTGGTGGTCGCTGTGGGTGCAGCGAGATTGCAGTGGAAGCAGGGAGCCGTGGTGACGTGATTTTTCTCTCCCTTTTTACTTATAGTTTTGTTATGTATGTTTTGGCTTTCTGATTCACCATATTTGCTGCTCAATGGTTTGGATAAGAGAGCGAGAAAGGCATGAGAGGAAGTAGAGATGGCATTCAGGATAATAGAAGCTCCAAAGTGATAGAGATGCTTATGGGAGCAGGAGGTTCTTCAGGTAAACCTATTGACCATATTTTCATTCTTACTTTTGTCACAAACATCCCAATGCCTATGGTTCCATTCGATGAAATGATTACCGATTCATTTGCTCAATGTTCAGTTTAATGCGTACCAACACACCAACTGTTTCATGAAGGTCCTCACTCACAGATATCTCAATTTGTGCAACATTTGAATTCTCTAGTCTATTTTTATAGAAAATGGGTTATTGTTTGTGCTATTTCTTTTGTGAATTGTAATGTTTAACTTCACAACTTGATCAACATTATGCATTATAGACATCTCCAGAGTTGCAGCCAACAATCTTTCATTTGGTTAGCTATGCTTTAATTATAATTATGAGACACTATATAAATTATTTCTTATTTGTCGATGTGCTTTTGTGCCATTGATGCCTAATTGTTAATATATGTTTTGAGCTGTTGACTATACTCTTAAGCTGTTAACTCTACTCTTTGGAAGACATGATATGCTTGTATATATGCATATGGCATATTTTTGTTAACTCCCGGCATATCATTGTATTAATTTTTTGGTTTAATTTTGTTTTTGGCTTGATAACCATTTCATTGAACCTGAAATTAGTGCACTGCTTATAATCTCTTTTTTATTCTGTAATATCTTGAGTTGATCAATTAATTTTGTCTTAAAAAATGTAAACTACATTTTATAACCTTTCTGTTTGGAATGTTCCTTTTCCCATTGGTGTGATTCTCCTTTTTGCCAGAGGCTCAGGTTATACGTTATCTGATGGTAGAATGATCTAAAGATGCATCACTGCTTGTTTGCCTATGTTTATATTTTAGGAAATGATGGGACTTACGTACTTCATGTTGGATCAATCTCGAAAGGAAGCTGAATATTACATGGAAAATGCTTTTAACACATATTTAGTATGTATGATTTACTTTGGGTACGAGAAAGTTTAAGTGATATGTTTTTCTAGAACATGCTCTAATATTGTTATATTCCTTTTGCATTCTCTTTTTTATTATTAAAATTAATATGGCCAGAAACTTGGATCATCGGGTTAGCAAAATGCAACACGATGTGGTCTATGGTGGATAGAAATGTTGAAAGCACGAGATCAGTATAAGGAGGCAGCTACTGTTTATTTTCGTATTTGTGGTGAGGTAGTGCTTTTTTTATATATAAAATAAAATAAGGATAATGATGATAATTTTCACAGGAGTGGTTATTGTCCATATCATTTAACAGCACTCTATCAATTCTCATCGTCTACTCACATGCTTAGTTTTTTAATACAAGACAAAGGGGCTCTAGTGCTCTATGTCAATATATGTGGCATCTCATAGCCTGTCTAGGTGGCACTTCTCAACACAGGCATCCAACTACACATTTATTCTAAAATTAATCTCATTGAATATTTTCTTTTACATTCTAACATCTTTGAATTTTATTTTTATGTAGGCTAATATGAATACATCATTGGATGATAATGAAGATCTTTAACATCTAACATTGTGAAAAGAGTGAAGAGGAAATGATTTATGATGTCATTTTGAGACCTATTGATGTGTTTTATTTAAATTTATTTTTACTTAGACTACGTTAATCTTTAAATTATTTACACTAGTATGTTAGTATTGAATCGTGACTATGTTAATGTTTAGGAACTATTGTTGGATGTTGTTTGAATTTTTTTTTTCAACATTAACTATCCTATTATTAGGTCACAAATATTTTGGAGTTTAATATACATAATTGATTGATTAAATGATATTGGTTTATCTTATATTTGTTTATTATTAAAAAATATTGAATAAGCAGCATCAAAGGATAGGCAGCATAAAAAAATGTGGCCTTAAGTGCAAATTATAGAGCACACTCCGTAAGTGTGATCTTAACTTAAAGAATACGCCACGTTTAAAAGTGTGGCCTTTGAGTACAATGAATACGCCACGCTTAAAAGCGTGGCCGTTGAGTACAGTGAATAGGCCACGCTTTTCACACAATAGACCACCCTTAGAAGTGTGGGCTTAGGTGCAAAGTATAGACAACGCATTTTAAGTGTGACCTAAAGTGTATATCATAGACAACTTTGAAAAACGTGGCTATAGGTATAGCAAAAAGTGTGGTCTTTGTTTAACCAAAGTCCATATTTTTTCATCAAAAGCCAACCTTTGACTATATCATGGCATTTGCATCCAAAAACCATGACCAAGAGCAAAGGCAATGCCCGAATAAACTAGGCGTGGCCTAAAATTGAAAAGCGTGGCCTATTATCAAAGGTCACACTTGTCACTATTAAATACCACATTTTCTAATGTTGCTAAAGATTATTTTTGTTGTAGTGAGGCACTCTAATGCAAGGAGACATTGTCAGAGACTGATCTTGTTAATAGGTTCATTCAAAACATTGAAGGTGATTCTAAATTGTTCCCGATTATGGGAGGATTGAAGGCGATTCTCAATTGTTCCTAATTATAGGAGGGATTAGTATGTTTGCAAAATTTTTTAAACAAGTCATGAACATTTATGAACCTCAAAAGGCAAGGGAAGCACTTGAAGGAAGAAGAGTTGGCAAATGCTAGGAGGAATAGACCAAAGATAGAAAGATTAGTTACAAGCATCACCAAAGGAGGAGGAAGTAAGAGGAGAGGCCTTAGGGAATATGAGAGCAATCCAAAGAGTTCCTTCAAGCACAAGTTCCTTTGATCCTGTTGTTAGGTGATGGACTAAGCCAACTAGTGAGGTTCATAGGGAAAAAGAAGTGTGCCCCAAACTTATTTTTTCTCCTTGATGTAGATTTGCACAAGCTGAGACAATACTATAGTGTGAAAAGATTGTTCTATATAAATAGGTAAACAATGGAAGGGTGGTGTATTAGGAGCAAAAGTAGAAGATATATATATATATAAAACAATCTTTGACTAGAGGAAACAACACAAGAGGAAAAACAATATAAATGAGACTTTCCACACAAGAGACCCCATAAATCCAAAAAATATCATTCTCTCCAATACTCGACTAAGCCCAACTCTCCCAAACCATTGGCTCTAATACTACTTGTTGAGTGGAAGTAAAAGAAATACAAAAAACAAACTCTCTCTAACCAAAGGAAACAACACAAGAAGAAAAATAATGCAAAGCAGATAAAATTTAACCTGGTTTGGCCTAACTACCTACATCTACGACCCTTATAAGGAATTCTAACATCTTTCATTATTTGCAACTTTTGACAGTTAAAATTGCAAATCATCCATACAAATATTTCATCACATGGACAGCTTCTAAGGACTATCCATATTGATCAATCCCACTTTAGAGGGTATATAAACCAAGCAACCAAAGGCTCTATTTATAGCCCAAACCTCACACAAGACTTCAACTCTTTTCTGATGTGGGATGTTGGGTCAAATTCCAACATGGTGATTCTGATATGGGACTTTGGGGTAAATCCCAGCATGGCAATGTCTGAGGAAAGAAAAAAATAACGTCCATTGGCACTTGCTACTTTGCCATGACATGCATGTGGTGATGCAGGGGAACCAAGTTTGATAGGGCCAACCTCAAGAGGATGTGGTGGTTAATAGGCTTATGAAGGTTAGAGGGCTCAATTTGGCAGTTATCCAACTTGGACTTGACAAAGTGGGAACAAAGTATCCACTAAAGCTTTAGTGAAAATTATGAAAAAAAGGAGAGCAATTGGATGCATCAATGCCCAAATCATACCAAACCTCTATATGTGGAGGCAGCTCTCAAGCAGAGGAAAGTGAAGCATGCTCTTGTAGATGTAGATCAAGAGTGAATGTTCTCCCACACGCATTTGAAGGCAAGCAGGTGAAGGCAATGAATGTTATAACAAATAACTTACATGTTGGGCCCATTAAAACTATGAACAACTTTCATGTCATGGATAAGGGTGACAAGTGGGGACTTGAACACGCGAATATTCATGGGGATCCTCGGATTCAAACCCTCATGATTAGGGATTTTTTTCCCTGCGGGGACGGGAACAAGGCTGAAACTCCCTGGCAGTGAGTCCAAGGGCGGGGACGGGGATTAGGCTCCCACCGCGGGGACTCCGCTAGGAAGGATAATTTGGTAATTTCATGTAAAAGCTATATTTTATTATTTTTTATATTTTTATTAATTTTTGTAATATTTTTATTAAGGTCTTGATATTTTTATTAATTTTTTTAAAAAAAACTTAACAAGTAACCCTAATTTTCATTACTTTCCCTATTGACCCATCCCTTTTCACTTCTCAATTTGCTACGCCACTGACTACTCACCCTCAAAAAGATCTCAGTTCCAATCCCACCCACACCGACTATGAGGGCCTCACCACCCATACTTGCCTGGCAGCTATCACTCACACACTTTCCTCTCAGCTCTCTTTCTCTCCACTCTCCAACCTTGCGAGCTACGATGAACAGTAAATGAATGACAACACGAATCGAAGGACGACGACCCTACGACAAATAGCAGACAATGGACAACACAAAATGGAGCTTTGAAAAGCCGATGAAGGACGATGGCATGAACGAGGATGGCAACTACAAAGAAGAAGAAGCTTTGAACGGTGATGAACAATGACGACTATGAAGAAGCTTTGGTGGTCTTCACTCTCACTCTCTCAATCAGCTTCAATAACCCCAGTCCCCAAGATCAAGCCTCAACAAAGCACACTATTCATCTTTGTTTTTTTCTTTTTTCTTATTTTTAACACCAATATTTTCATTTGAAGTCTAATTTCTTGCTAAATATTAATCATGCATGTGTTATTTTGTTGATTGGAGATTGTTCCTTTTTTTTAAAAAACATGGAATTGAAGCTATCTGTTGAGAGATTTGTCAATGGATTTCTAGTTAGGCTAGTTTTCGTTCAAGCTTTTTGCTGATTAATTTTAAGGTTGAATCTGTTTTTTTTTTTCAATTTTGTGAATCTCCACTGATCCCCACGAGGAATGGAGATCTGTGGGGATCGGGATGGAGGAACTTTTCCCCAATTACAGGGATCGGGGACGGGGACACTTATGGAGGTTTGGGGAGGGGAATGGGGAAGTACTCATTGCACTTGCCCCACCCCGTTGTCATCCCTAGTCGTGGATAGATCCCTTAGCTACCATATCATGTTAGGGCACCATTGTTATCCATGGCCCTAGGTGTGCCCCTTTGACTTGGCACCAGTTTGTAAAAGTAAATTACAAGGGAAGGACATTGAAATACCTCCTCTAAGTCTCTGTTTTATGAAGATAAGACATACTTGGTGGAGGTGACATTTTAGGATGAAGCATTAGCTTTGGGACGATCTTCATAACCCACCACTAAGGCATGACTAGCGCTCAAGGAATTTTCTCTTCCCTAGTAAGCCTTATAAGACTAATAGAGCTCGGACAGCACGTCCTATGAAATGGGATTAATTACATGATTGGGGTTCACCTATACTTGATAGAGAGAAGTATAAAAATACAATATTCACATAACAATGTAATCTAGGGCTTAAGCCTTTTACAACATCTAAATCAACAACTATGGTCTCAAGACAATTACAAAACTATCATAAACACATTGACATGGTGGAACCTTGCCCATGATTGTACATGGAGAACTAATACAAGATATAACCTCAAAAGCTTTATAACACCACTCAACCAATTTCATTACGTGTAGCTCACCTGGGAATAATTACTATAGTCTTGGAAACAGAAGAGTTCAAGGCTCATCCATATGTCTATATTTGAAAAGAGATAAAGAGCCAGATAGTGAGTTTTACAAATCATTGAGAAATAGAATTACTTATAAGGGAGAATTACTATTTTGGCCCCCTAGAGATTATGTCATTGACAAAATAGCTCTAAAAAAATTATATTTGTCTATAGCCCTCAAAAGATCTATCTCATTTGACAAATTTACCCAAAAATCAACTAACCACCATTTTTGTTAACAGAAGTGATTATGTTTTATATTTTATGCCATGTTTACATTGTAAAACCACTACTTTGATCCCAAAATATCATATCCCTAAAAAAATTACTTTTGTTAATGAAAACGAGACCAGTTGATGTTTGGATAAATTTGTCAAATAGGGTGAATCTTCAGAAGGCCAGAGGTGAATATAATTTCTTTTATGAGCTATTTTGTCAATGATATGATCTTTCAGGGGATAAAATGGTGGTTCTCCTTACTTATAATCGAAATGAGACATGCAAATAAAACTTAGTACAAAAAATAAAGAGATTTGTAAAAACATTTTCAATACATAATACAATCAATTGGTTAAAGCTTTCCAAATTGTATAACATATCCTTCCAAATAAATTTTTTTAAATATACTCACTAAATAATCTCACCAATCATATTACAAACACCGAAGGCCTAGTTATTCTTCAATTTTTTAAAGATATAACACATAACCATAATTTATTGACAAATAATCAAAGCACCTTTTTATCCAAATTTAGGAGGCATCAAACAGAAATATTCCCTAATTGCGTGGCCCCCATTAACCAAACCCCAATAGGACCAGTGCCACTTCCCATGTCTGAGCAATCTCCATCAACCTTACCTCAGCATGTATTAAACTACAGATGTGTCGGCTTGCATTTCATGCTACCAACAACCTTGCTAGCTAAGTTCGACTAGGTGCACCATGGCTAACGTATCATTGTCATTAGCATTCAATTTATGTCAAAGATTCCTCCCTCCCACTTTACCTTCGAAATCATTTTTCCATAATCCTTCCTCTTCACTTTACTAAATGAAAAACTTTCTTAGTTCAAATCATGTTATTTCCAATAAAATTATCAAAAATAATGTCTAACCTCAAATTCAATAAATTCCACAAAAACCATTTGAAAATGCCTAATCTATGGGATTTACATAGCTAAATTAGTCAAACTTTAGACTTTTTCAAAAGAAAATAAAACATCTCATATCTAGATTATTCTCTTATAAAATTCTAAGTTTGATTGTATCTCGTGTCCTTATATGTGTATTAATATCTCACAACCTATTAATTCTCCTATTAGTTTTTCTTTGAAAGACACTTAACATCTCAAAGAAAACTCTTCACTAGCAAAATATAATATCGATGCAAAATCATTTGAGAAAAGCAATTGAACTTATAAGCATATCCATTCACTCACATTATGGAAACGAACAAAGATTCACTTTGCTAGGACCACAGGACTTAAGGATTGTTTCATGTTGAAATCTAGTGGCATCAATTAGACAAATAAGCTTAGTTAGATTCCATGAAGGTTCAAAATTAAAGATGAATCAACACCATGGAGCTCAACGCCAAAATTCCTAACCTAGGGAACCTCTATTGTCCAAAGTTTCTAACCTAAACAATTCCAATTATGAAAATTGAAACAAACCATACTTGAAATGAATTCAACATCTATCTTACCTCATCAATCCCAATTTTTGAAAAGATCAACCATGGTAAGGGCTACCTTTTCATCCTCAAACCCTACCTTCAGAGGTGATGTTTAAGTTGGTATTGGGAGATGAAGATAAAAAAGATGATGGTAATGATGATGAAAATGTAGGATTAATGAGAATTTGAGGTGAATTTGGCAAGCTCCATTAACATACATGAAGTCCCCTTAATTTTCTAGAGAGGGGAACTAAAAGAGAAATGGAGTGTCATTAAAACTAGGGCTTTAGCCCCCTTTATATTTTCAAGTTCAGGTCTATACGTCCAGCCCAAGTGATGCACATTGTAGCTTGCTTGTGCTGCCCAAGTTTTTACCTTTTCTTGGTTTTTTTTTTCCTTAATTTCATTGCATTGTAGCATCAAATATAATTAGAATTATCCCTTCAACATAGAAATAAAAGTTCTAAGTCTTTGAAAACATCTCTAAACTCATGTCAAAAGGAGGTTTGTAGCTCCATATATCATCAAAATCCTGAGAAAAGTCAGGTTGGGCAAGATTAAGATATAGTTGCATTTCAACTCTTGCAATCCAATTTTCACCAGGTGCCTTTGCAAACTATAACCTGACCTTACAACTAATTGAAAGGTCATGATTTGATCCTCTTAGAGTATCTTTAGTCGAGGTATTACATGAACACTCTAGTTCCTTATCAATGGATGTCCTTTGTGAACTAAAGGAAAGCAACGAAGAGGAAGAAAGAAATATCAGAGGAGGAAAAGGTAAAAAGTGAATAAATGAGCTTGACGGGGAGTAAGAGATCAAGGAAATGGATAAGAAGAAGAAAATGGAAACATAAGACAAAGGGAGAGTTGTCACAAAGGGGATAATACATTTCATTGCCCATGACAGAAAGTATGTTAGAGAATCCTCCAGAGATTTGTGGAGGTGGTGGAGCCACATGAAGCATGTTGCATCATCCAGAAGGACATACAACGAATAGATAAGGAGAAGGAGAACAATGACAAGGAGAAGGAATAAGGGAGAGAGAGCATGCAAGAAGCGCATTCTATGCTTCAAGATGTGCCAAGGCCTCGAGAAGAAGATCAGAGAAGATTTTCTTGGTAGCAAGGCATAACAAATTTAACATCTTATAAGACTACCTCCATGGGCACTTGATACACCACCTCCTTGGCAATTAGGCATGCAAAGGTTAATGAATTTTCCATCATAAATCACAACTCATCTTAAACTAATCTCATACAAACATCATTTAACTGAATCATCAATACATTCTTATAACATTGAAGCTATGTGTTCTCAATATTTTCTTTATCATTCATATAACGCAATTGAAGCAATAATTAAATCTTACAACATAGAAATTGTTCATGCTCTATTGTCTATCGTTCATAAAATAATTCTACTTTGAAGCTATAATGTATGTTCAACTATTTCCTGCTAAAAGACTAGGTTCTAGCATACTATGCAAATAACTTATTCTTAATAATTGATATTAACGAAATCCTAGTGATACCTGAAATAGTTCCTACTACCATGATCACTACTTATTATTGTTAATCATTAATTACTAACTTAATTGTAAAAGCCCTAGTAGTTGACAACTAGCTACTATTAACTTTCTGCATCATAGCATGTTACCTAGCCATAATTGTTTTGGCTGAGAAGATTGTGCTAAGCGTGTAACTAATTTATGATGTTAGGTTGCGCCTCTGAGGGTAGTTATTATTTAAATTCAACTTATACTAAGACTATCCTAATTGTTCGGGCCACTACTCATATAAAGATACTAATAACATAATAATATACTTGTTAAACAACCTTAACCACTAACTAATTTCTGTCAATTGATTGAATTTTATAATGTTGAATAATACTAATTGTTAACATATGACTGCATGAGCTATTTAAATAGGTTCTAGACTCTATTACTAATTAAAATTTACATCATAATATAGTTGTTCTTACTATTCTAATTGCTATTCATATGGAAACTTATTAAGTAGTTATAAAATGTCTATCTGCTTAATTGTTTTTTTAGTAACTAGTTGATATTATGCTAAATAAATAACCATGTTTTCTCATTATATAAATTGTCTTATGATATTTTGCATGTTGTTCATATTTTGACAATTAAATAATACTTTAATTGTAAAATCATGATAATTATCAGCTTATCTTCTAATAAAAAGATTCATTTCATGCCAAATACAATTTACATATTAATACGATATAACATTAATTGACACTTCCTAACAATAATGCAACAAACAATAGGTCCATGAGTTTTTCCAAAAAAAAATAGCTTTCATGATAATTGAGCAAATTGTAAATATATAATAAATTTCTAAACTTAAAATTATGTATACGTATAGTATAATAATTTTAAAAATACTTTTATTGATCAAAATATAGTCATGAGCACCCACTCACTCTTAGAGGTCAGGAGTGTGGTACTAACGTCAATTGGCTTAAGGAGAGGAATGGCAAACGTCTACCATAGAATCACAAATAACCATGAACAATCATGAAAAATAACCATGGACAGATTTAGGCGTGGTTAGGAAGATGAAAAATGAAGAATTTCATGTATGGGCTGCTCGAGGAACATAGAAAAACATGATAAAACATGGTGGAGAATGAAGAAAACGCTTGCCCAAGAAGATTAGGGGAGGAAGAGAGCTTGGGTTTTGAGTGAGAGAGGGAGGGATTCACCTTGGGGCTATTAGGGTTTGAGTTTAGGGTGTCGGTTGGTTATGATGCGTATTTACAGTGTAAGAGGTGCTTAAAACAAAAGTGTGTCATTTTGGGGAGTTTCTCCTGCGAGGGCTCACTATGACGCTCTAGCAAGTATGGGCTCATCATAGTGAGCCAAGCAGAAAATCACATATTTGAAGGTAGTAGCACACTTACTATAGCAAGTGAGGGTCTCATTATAGCAAGTCTAGATTCACTATAGTGAGTCCTTCTACTACAAAATTTGGTTTTCTACATTCTTGAAAGGGTTTTCTACTATGAGGTGGATTCCTTCCAAGTTATCTTAGGGTTAAATTTAGACTTTACATAAGACATGTGGACCTGAAGTATTACATGAGACGCAGTCAAATCATGGATGGACCAGTCAGCCATTTGCTCTCCTTGAATCTCGGCTCCCCAAAGAACGTCTGTAGTCTCTTTAGCTCCCTAAGCTTCAAACTGGGGGCCTTGTAGACCGGACGACCTCTTGCCGACCCTCAATTCTAGCTCTAGGCTCATCCAGCCTTCGTATCACCCCTACCCGGAGGCCATATTCTAAATGCCATGTTCCAAAGGTTAGTGGGCCTCCATAGACTAGATCACTAAGCCCAATTTGTTGGACCTCTACGGGATTTAACAGGCCTCCCTTAAGGGCCCTGGAACTAGCCTGAGACAGCTTAGATTCCTTGATACGCCTGCATTTAACATACCTCCCAAAATCCTTCCAGAGGTCCACTCTTGAATGAGGAAATCGGTCAGAACATTGATAAAGGGCAACGGTTTCCTATCACGGAATATATGTCCGGAGAGCTAGGAGGAGGGTGCAATTTTCTACTCTAAGCCTAAACACAGACCTACCATAACCTTGACTGGGCTAGACAGGCAACAATGGAGATATGCAAAATCCTTCTTCAAGCATGATTTTCCAAAACAAAGAGCACGATTGATGTCTAACAATTCATTCAATTCATCAAGTCACCATCCACTCCTTTAGAGAAAGTGGTGCACAAAATTAGAATGCAATTATGATAAGATTTTAAGTGATAGTTGAAAGAATGGGAGAAATATTGTACTCCTTTTTTTTTATTCCTTAATCAAGGTTTTTATTCCATTGAATTTTCATTGAGAATGTTTTTGACAAGACGCTCCAAGCTCCCATAACAAGAATATTATACTATTTTTTTCACTAAGATTTATTTTCCAATGAACATTTTCTTATTAAGGTTTTAACAAGGCATATCATTGATAGACATCCAAGCGAGAATGTTATGAAATCTTATTTTGAAATGGATATCCTTATCCTTAACTGATTCAGTTAAGATTTTGATTTGATCAAATAAAATATGTTATCATCTTATTTGATCTTATATTATTTCTCCTTTGGTTATAAATAGTCCTTGTGGGTGCTCCTTGTGTTATATATTTGTAACTATCAATAATATTATTCTCCCTTATTCTTTCCATTATTATTATTTTACAGCACTTGAAATATTTTCTGGGATTTCCTGAGAATAAATTAAGAATTTTTTTGTGACGTATTCATGGAAATATACATCATAATTCTCAAAAATCTCCTAACGTATGTAATGATATTGCAGAAATAAAATAATTAAGAGATATTATAGTATTTTATATAATAATTATTATTTTCATGACATGAAAATCTTTTATTTCCCCCTTTATCTTAAAAATAAAAACTCATCAAAACTTCAAAATATTTTTTTATGAAAATAATTAATATCTGAAAATAAATTTATAAAACTTGTAATAAATATTAAACTGAAAATTTTCTTAATAATAAATTAATAAACCTTAAAACAATTCGTATACTAAGTTGCCTTACAATAATAAAAAAAAAACGCATTCTAAATGTTTTTTAGAGTAAACCATTTTAAATCCCAACATTTTTATATGAATTTAATTCTAACAAAATTTCTTTATTTTATCACTCTCTGTTCGACCACGAAACGGCATTTATCAAATCATGGAAGAAAGGGCATCAAATTAGCCGCAGACCGAGAAACAGAGGAATATCTACTACATAGACTTTTATTTTCACAATTTTCTATGAACTTCACAATTTTCTATGAACTTCATTTCTTTTTTATGTTTTTAAACTTATTCTGCTCATTCTCACTTTTTTATTATTTGGTAATTATTCTTGTCTTTGCTTTAATCACCACGCAAATCATGAGTATAATTCTTTTGAAAGCGGGTTTTTTCGTTTACTAGAAAAAGAAATGTTTGTATCAAGATTACTTATTTCATGTTTGATATTTTATTCGAAAATTTTCAAACCATGATTTGGACCAAAAAAAAAAGTCTCATTACTTTTGCCAATCGCCAAACACTAATTTTAGTATCAAACCAAAATCTAACATGCTGTTAGTGGGACAAACACATGCCAATTAAAAGAAAGACTTATGAAAGTCAGCTCTTGGAACAACCCGTAACCATGAACTATTTTGTTGTTGTTGCCTCTTATTGCTAACTACCATATTCTATGTTATCCGTTTTCAATCAAATGGGCAAACATGTGAGGCATCACATCTAACATATGAAGTGCACGTTGTATTTTGGAAACAAAGCACGTCAATATTTACTTAAAAAAATAAAAAAAATAAAAAGATAACAAAGGAAACAGATACCAAAAAGCAGTGATAATAAAAATAATATTCCATTATGAAATTAAATATCTCTTCAAGGAGCACAAAACCCAAATTTTATTCTTTGGTCATGTTTGCCATATTTGACCGAGTAACCACCAACCAAGGACCATCTACCGACTTTTAATTATTCAAATGCTGCATGATACGAATAATACATCTTTCTTTTTTTTAACAAATCTCACTCATTCTTATAAGGATTTAATTTTAAATGAGATGAATATATTATAAGTGCACAAAATATTTTATATTATTTTTTCAGGTAAAAGAAAATTTTATTCATATTCTAACGGCACTTATAATCCAAAATGAAATTCTAAAGCTAGATTAAATATACATTCTACATTTTAAACTATCAATGTCAAGACATTTTTCACAATGGATACTAACACAAAAAATATGTCTGAATATTTTTGTATCTATGAGACCATAAAAAAAAAAAATACTCACAATGGATAACCAAACACCCACAAGGGAAATCAAATACCCATACACAGAGTTTCATGGCCAGAGGCAAGATCCACATACGTGAGCTTTAGTCTCAAGAAGATTAGTCACTATTTCTGCAGTGAATATTCTTGGTTAATCAAAAAACAATATAGTATATAAAAAATAATCTTACATAGTATAGATATAACTTTTGAGATACTTAATAAAGAATTAATCTTCCAACACTAATTTTTCCAAAAATTAGACACGTTTTATGATATAATAAAATATGATTGGATGAATGTGTAAAATAATTTTTATCAAAAGTATATAGCAAAATAAAATCCATTTAAATTATACACTACTCATATTATTATTCAATCACGTGTTCCGATACATTTAAGAAAAGTTTGATATAAAACTTATTTAATAATATAACAACAAACTATTTGTTAAAGGTAGAGTTTGATTTTGATGTATTGACCTTTCAAGTGTAGCATCATATGATTAGATAATAATATTAAATTTATTTACACTGTAAATGTATCAAAATTAAATCTAACAAGAATAATAAAAATCTTTTTTATGAAATTACAAAGAAAAAAAATCACATTCTTGTTTTTTTGGTAGATCAAATTCTTTTAATTATTATGAGATTTGATCTTTAAATTTTTTTGATTATGAACTTTAAATATTTAAGTCACGGCATACACAACCCTACAATTTCACTTAAATTCTAGCAACACATGATTCGATTAAATTATGAAAAAATCAAGGTTTTATATTCGGGACAAATCAAAATCAAATTCTTATTAATCATAATGAGATATAAAAAATTACTTTTATAATCAATAATAATCATATCAAATATTCATGCATTAAGGTGCCATATAACCCAACAAATTTCGTAATACATATTTAAAGACCATATTAGAGTCAACTCAGAAAGGCCAACACCTTCACGGTGCTCCCCATATTTACTTTGTCATCAAGGAAAATATGGGAGTATTCACTTCCTTCTTCTTTCTGCTGACCATCCTCTTTGCTATAACACTCTCAAAGTTCTTGCGATCCAAGCAGCTCTCCCACCTCATATCCTTTTACAGGAACCGTACCCGTTTGCCAGATTGGTTCACCGAGCTGCTTGCCGAGTCACACACCAACACCATTGTGGTGCACCGGCTTGGCGCACGTAGGACCATTGTGACCGCAAACCCCTTAAACGTTGAGTACATCCTTAAGAATAACTTCTACAACTTCCCAAAAGGTAAGCCTTTCACTGACATCCTCGGTGATTTTCTTGGCCAAGGGATCTTCAACGTGGACGGCGAGCATTGGCTGAACCAACGTAGAGTGGCGAGCCATGAGTTCACCGCTAGGTCCCTCAGGGAGTTCTTCATGCACACGCTGGCGGAGGAAGTGAATGGGAGGCTCCTCCCCGCGCTGGAGGCGTTCTCGGCGGCGAACCGGGTTGCTGACTTGCAAGAGCTGCTAGGGAGATTCTCGTTCAATGTGATCTGCAAGTTCACATTGGGGAGTGATAACATGTGTTCCCTGGACCCTTCTGTCCCCATTTCCCCTCTTGCAAGGGCTTTCGATGTCGCGGCAGCAATATCCGCGAGACGGGGAGCGGCGCCTTTCTTCGTCATATGGAAGATGAAGAGGTGGCTTGGAGTTGGATCTGAACGGAGGCTTAGAGAGGCAGTTGCTGAAGTTCACAGCCATGTCATGAATCTGATTCGCGAGAGGAAGCAAAAGATGAATGTGACGGGAGAGGCTGATGGCGCTACTAAAGATTTCTTATCACGGCTTATGTATGCAGGTTATGGGGATGAGGTGATTAGAGACATGGTGATAAGCTTCCTTGTGGCTGGGAGGGACACCACATCAGCGGCTTTGACATGGTTCTTTTGGCTACTGTCCCGTTACCCCAATGTGGAGCAGAAGATATTGAAAGAGACGGAAGTCGCGGAAAATGGATCATTGGATTATGAATCGCTGAAGAGGTTGAATTTCCTAAAGGCATGCCTATGTGAGTCTATGAGGCTGTTTCCACCAGTGGCATGGGATTCTAAGCATGCCGCAGGTGATGATCTGCTTCCTGATGGTACTGTGGTCAAGGCAGGAGATAGAGTCACATATTTTCCATATGGGATGGGCAGAATGGCGAAGTTGTGGGGTTTGGACTGCAATGAATTTAGACCAGACCGATGGTATACGGAAGGACGATTGAACGAGATTTCTCCCTTCAAGTTTCCAATTTTTCAGGCTGGTCCAAGGGTGTGTTTGGGGAAGGAAATGGCTTTTACTCAAATGAAGTATGTGGTGATCTCAATTCTTCAGCGCTTCCAAATTACACCCGTCAGTCCAAACAAGCCTATATTCGTGCCACTTCTCACGGCACACATGGCCGGCGGCCTACAAATATTGGTTTCCAAGGGAGAACTGACTTAGATTAGCGCAATTTTTTTATGTTCGTTTTTTTGAAGGTAGTAGATCAGCTCCATTTTTTTTAACGTAGCAGATTACCATAATTTATTTTTAGGTGGCAGGTTGGCCCACTTTTTTAAATTAAAATCAATTGTACTTTATTAGATTAGATATGTTTTAGGGGGCAACGTTGAAGCACGCCATTTTTTTTTTTTTCTTTTATGTTGGCGTTTCGAGACCAAGAGAATGACGGGAAAATTGTGATTGTTCCTCCCCTCACATCATTTACCTTCCAAGAGAAATTGTTACTATACTATAAAAATGGTTGCAAGTTCCAAGTTGCATGTACTTTTTTGTTTCCTGTATAAAGAAAATGATTAGGGCAAACAATTCTTACAATTATGTTTTGCACACATGTACACCAGCCTAACCTTAGTCATTAAACATGTTCATGATAGCTGAGGAATCAATTCCTCGAAAACGTGGTTGGTACATATACGACTTAATATCTTTTAAATCTGGACAGAATAAAGCATATTTCTGCTCCAATTGATTATTCCACAAGCTATGTTTGATCTACGTACGAAACTGATTTAAATATAACTATAGTACCGTATTGGGCGTGCGGCATTCGTTTAATTTTCTTCTTGAATACGCTCCTTAAAAGTATAAAATACCCAGTTTATGCAGGTATTGGAGATTTTAGGTGAAGGGCTTATCTGAATGAATATTATTGTTGCTATCAACTGTTGAATTATTTGTTTCTATGCCGTCTCCACAGAATTATAACCGTGGCCTCTACAGTGATAGGCTTCCGAATTGCTTGTTCCATTCATCGTAAGTGCCAAGCTCGTTTGTGGAAACAGAAGGCCTCACTTCTTTCAGGGCATTCTCGAAGTCCTGGAAAAGACGAAGAAAACCATTTAAAAATTAATCAAGAGGACATTTTTATAAGATTACGCGTGCTACTTTCTGCATTACCTGAAGGGTTACTGGCCGCATATCCTCCTTTTTCAACTTCGTAATTTCTATACCTTGTCTTAAAGCCTCTCTTAGGGGACCCATAGAAGCATCCTTCACTAAGTTTTTCATGTCGGATCCTGAATAACCTGGTAAAGAAAATTTCAAGTAAAAACATTGTAACTCGACAGAAATTAAGGATGAGATCTCAATTAACAATAAACATAATTATTTAGAACATATGCAATTAACTTGGAAAATTGCTGATACCTTCCGTCAAGTTACATATGATATCTATTTCCTCCTTTGATAGCTTGAATAATCCATCCTTCTCTAGTAGGTTACGTACAATCCAAGCTCGAGCCTCTTTATGTCCAGGACAAACTCGGTTAGCCACATGGTGCTAAGAGTCCATAGAAAAAGATGAGAAACCTAAGAGTAAATTGTCGTAGCATTTTCAATTTGACATGCTACTAGCCAAAATTTTGACATCAATTTATTCTTAACATTTTTAATTTTAACATCAATTTAGAAATTTGTTAGATTTTCACTTTGATAACATGATTAAATTGATATTGAAAATAAAAAATAGAATAAATTATATTCACGTTCCTGAGGTTTCTCAAAATTCAACTCACCTCCCTTTAGATGTCCAACCTAGACTAACCTCCCCTAGTTTACCAATTTTTAGGATCAGTTACCTAGAATACCCCTACCTCACCCTCTCCATTTTCTCTTCAATCTGCACCCTAGCCTCACCCGTATTTGCAGACTTTTAGGGCCAAAATTGTCGACGAGGCAGACTACACACTGAACCATATCTACAGAAGTTTCTTTCCTTACCCTAGTCCAGATTTGATGAACAACATACAATTTAGAGGTGCACTGAGAATGACGTTGGAGATTTTTTATTTTTTGTTGTTCAATTCCCTCATTCTAGATTTTCTTTAGACATGCACACATTTATTCAAATGACTGTGGTGTCAGTGAGATTTTTATTGTCACCTCAATCAAAGAAAAGAGTCATCAGAGAGAAGGAAAAGGTGGAGAGAGAATAGCGAGAGAGCATTGTTGGTTTCAGCGTTCTCAGAGAACAAGAAGAAGAGTGGGAATAAGAAAAAGGAAGAGGGTGACAGAGAGTACGTGTTGCAGAGGCCATGGAATTGTAAGAGGAAGGTGTTGGTGTTTCTCAGTGCACTCCAAAGTGGCTGAGGTGAAGACAAAAGAGCAGTGTGAGAGAGGTGAGGATGAGGGTGGGGGAATTTCTGGTAATTGACTTTAAAAATGGGTAAGTTAGGAGAGGTTAGTGTAGGTTAGACAATTAAAGGGAAGATAAATTGAATTTTAGGAAATCTCAGGAAAGATGAGTGTAATTTACCCTAAAAAATTGATGTCAAAATCGAAAATATTAGGATTAAATTGTTGTCAAGAATTTTGTTAGGATCAAATTGATGTCAAAAATTTTATTAAGATTAAATTGAGATTAAATTGGAAATGTTTGGATTAAAAAGGTTGTTTATTCCCTAATCAATACCTGATGAGGGCAAGGGGATATAAAGTCTTTTAGTAAGTCTCCTCCGTGCTGCTTCATCAAGCTCTTGGGGACGATTTGTTGCCCCTGTATAATTTGTACCCAACTTTTTATAACAAATAGTATGATATGACAAGTTTATGTGACGGAGGCTTACTAACATCAAACTAAACTCACCAAAAACTATTTCTTGAACTCAAAAGCTCAAGTCACAAATATAACAATTACAGCAGTGAATCAACAAACCTATGATATGATATCTAACAAGGGTGTATTAAGATCAAACTAAAATGAAGTGTTCGGTTCATGTTCCATTGTAATTCATAATAGAATCAAAAGACAACCCCCCCCCCCTCTTATATAATCCCTCAGAAATACCATTCTATATGCATGCTTATAAGTTTGATCAGCTCTAGGTAAGGTCCCTAATAATAATAAATCATCTGGCACAATAGGGAACAAATTAACAGGAAGCACAGTAAGCTAGCTAAGTTTTACTTCTTTTGAATACACAAACAAAAAGGGCTTTAGACTAAGAACTAGGAAGTACGACAGTGACCACATTATATGCTTTGTGCTTCATAATCCTTTAACTTGCTGATAACGCTTATGATCCTCAAGACACATTTCAACTGGCAAAGATTAATAAATCAGCTTGTTTTTCCATTTTTTCCCATAGAATTATCTTTGGACCATAGCTATGCCATGCATTAGCTACTTATTAGACAGATATTGACCTGAAATTGGAATATTATTAAGAAAAATAGACAAAAAGGAACTTGAACCCATTGTTAAGAATTACCTATAAGCAGAATTTGTTCGCTACCACTGTCAAAGCCTTCCATTTCTATGAGAAATTGTGTCTTTAGCCGTCTACTTGATTCATGCTCACCCTCTGACTTACGCTGAGACAAGATACACACAATAAAAGAATATGAAGAAAAATGCAGCATATAGTACAAATGTTATAAATGAACTAGTAATTTCATGCTCAATCCAGAAATACAATGCTACTTTTTCCTATTTTCATCTGAAAGATTCGATTTCATGAACATCTGAAAAGATTACAAAGCTATAGTTCAATTAAAATATTTCCAAAAAATGAGTTTGGTCATGAACTTCCATAAAGCACTAAGGGTGTGTTTGGATTTGCTGAGAAAAATACGTAGGCATACCTGAGACAGGAGCGAATCTATCTCATCAACAAAAATTACAGCTGGTTGACGACAACTGGCAACTCCAAAAAGGGCTCTTACTAGCTTTTCGCCTTCACCAATCTATAAACATCAGTAAATATAACAGGTATTCAAAATAGGGTCCCTAGGATTTAAAGACTGTTATGAATCCAGTTCATGACTGGAATAAGCTGCCCACAGCGGAAGGGGGAAGCATTTGAGAGAAGCAAGAAGAAACATATTATAAAAGCTTTTGGTATTCTGGTTAAACAATCTAAGATTCCAGGTAAGCAGCTAGTATCGTGTTTTAGAAAACAGAAGATATTCAAGTTATAAGAGAAATATATTATCAAACCTTCAAAATAGTAAACAGCTAAAGCTCAGAAGAATATCTAACTTACCCACTTGCTTGTCAATGAACTTGCAGATATGTAAAAGAAGGTTGCCTTTGCCTCCCCTGCTATGGCTTTACCTATCATTGTTTTACCAGTCCCCTTGTATGCACAGTACCAGATAAATTAAAGACCACAAGGTGTTTGCAATGGAACATCAGGAAGAGAACGTTGCACTTACCGGTGGACCAAATAGGAGCAGACCTCTCCCAGGTGACCGGCATCCCTTAAATATGTCAGGACGTAACAGAGGCCATATAACCATTTCAGTGACACATTTCTTGGCATGCTCCAATCCAGCTAGTGTTATTAAACAATTGATAGAGTGTATTTAGTTTCACAGGTATGAAAATTGCCAATTTCGAGAACAAAGAGGGAAGATCAACAGCTATTTATATTACCAATGTCATCCCAGCGGACATTAGGATCTCTGTCCATAATCTCATTACTAACATGTTCAATGAGGCGAGGTTCCAAATTCCTCAATTTCTCAGGAAGCTCACCATCAGGCCCGCATAGCATTTCCAAGCTAAAAGCAAAATATGAAACACATTAGGAATGTAATGCATGTGTCATGCATCTCACTTTTGATCAAATGAAGAATGGTGATAGCAGGTAAACTCTACAAGTTTAGCATACCAATATCAAGGCCTACAAAAGAGTATATCAAGTTAAGGTTGATACCATCACCATTAAATGAATGAATAAGATCAAAACACTACTGAGATGGAATCTACAAAGAACTTCAAAAGAAACAATGCCTTTTACACGACGGAATGCCCAGAGACAATGAATTTAGGAGGCTGTGAAGAATGATGAGCAAAACACTAGGAACCTATTAAGATTAATATGATGGTTGCACCACTGACCATCTCTTTGTAGAGTCATCTAAAGCATCATCGCACTTTCCAGCAATTTGTGAAGTCGTATTTCCAACATTGTTCCCATTGGATTTAATAGGGGGAACAAAATTACCACGGAAACCACGTCGCGAAACGCCATATGATCTCCCACCATATAACCTATTGGCAGGATTGTTGTCGCATTGTGGAGATACAGGCGTGCTGGGTGAACCAATTGATCCTTTCCTTTGCCTTGCTTCCATTTCCTGCCCAAATAAGGTGTTGTCATCAGCATTGCTAGATGCAGAGAAAGTACTTGCGAAAAGGAATGGGAAAAAGCATGTTATATAAACTCAAGTAAGTTGAAAAGACCAATTATAAGTATGGTGATAAAGTGAGTGTCTCTTGCTAGAATGTAAGTTTGATAAGCACACTACAGTTTGCTTGTCATGCCCTTTCATGCATATTTCCTTCTTAAGTTTCATCTGCAAAATAATATGATTAGTTTTTGACGAATTATGTGCAGGAAAACATAACAGCAGTGATCATAGACAAACACATTACAAGAGTGGAAGAAACACATAATAGCACTAAATCTGACAATAGGTTTGGGTTGATGGAAAGGATGTATGAAGTTTTATCGTTTGGATATTTGAACATAGGATGGAATGTCATGGAATTGAATGAATCACATGTTATTGGATGGAAGCCATTTCATTCCATTCCCTTATTTTTCATCCCTTCCAATATGGGTGGAATGGAATGGAATAGCTCTCTTGCCATATCAATACCTCTCTTGCCATTGTATTTCCATACAAAAGGATAGAAACTTTTCACTATTCTATTCTTTGATATCTCAACAATGGAATGAAACACTTATTTCCTTCACTCCATACTATTTCATCATATTTCATTCCATTCCATCACATTCAATTCCATATTTCCATTCCATTCATCATGAAATATCCAGACATAACCTGAGAGAATGCAATGAGAGTGCACATAATCATAAGAGGGAAAACATGTACCCTGAAACTTAAAACCCGAAAAAGAACAAAGTGAACAAAAAGGTAGAATAATGATTAACGATACCAATTTGGCTCTAGCAGTAACAAAACCATTGCCACAGACATCAGGGTTAACTTCCTCGTTGCTTGAAGGTGACTTCACATAACCAACTTTGGGACTATTAATTTCCAAATGCACCCGCTTCTTCCCAAATGTGTTTCCAGACATTCTTTCTTCCTCTTCAACTTGCGAGAAAGAAGAAACAGAAGGACTCTTCGTGTTGCCAGCATGTGATTGAGGCCTCTCAACAACCACGCAGTCCTCAGATCCATTATCCTTCAAATTGTAAATGCTCTTGGTAGCATTATCAATTCTCAAGGTGCTCTTCACATACACTGATGTCAGCTTCACTTGCGTCATTTCCTTTGACCCATTGCCAAACTTTTTCTCTTGCTTCCCCACTTGATCACCCTGCAGACAGGAACAATGCTTATTCACAAATCATTACTTCAACTGTCTAGAGGAACGCAAGGCACAAAGTGTAGGAAACCTCTAATTTGGTCTCTGACCAAAATATCAGGGAACAACATGGTCAAGACTTAAAAATCCACTCGAGTTCCTTCATCATTCAAAATGTGGGACACTTTTGGTTCCTAAATATACAAAATAGGACCCTTTGGTCCCTCAACCCAAATATCTCACACTTCGGTGAGTAACCTCTCACATCCTGAACAACAACTTTGTCCCCGACAAGTTTGATCAGTGACTAAATTGGATATTTTGTCGCACAAACTGAGACCCAGACACAAACAAAACACAATAGGCGAAAATAACAATTTAAGCACTTAATTATGAGCATCTATTACCAGCTGGTCGTCGTCGTTTTCATCAGATTGCACGAGGAGAGCTCGAAAGTACTTCGACTTGCGGATCTTGTCAACGTCAATATCACCCGCCGTGGCAAAAACGCGTCCCGGAAGCTTCTTCACTTGTTCAAAAGCTAGGCTGAGGAAAACAAATAGCATAACAATAAAAAAATTTCCCCTACGTCCAAAACGCACTTGTGTGAAAACAAAATCGGTAAATTATGGGCTCCATGAGGTTTATTGGAATTCATGCAGTGAGGTTCAATGAAATTCATCCCAACTTCCTTCTACTTGTCACGGGATCCCTAAATTTTATCATTACACCGCCGAGTTTGTGAAATTATTACTTTGCCCTCTTTCGATCGCACATTGCAGTGTCTTCAAGGGAAGACAGTGTCACTCACGACAAATAGAGGAGAGCCGGGGTGAATTTCACCGAATCTCAATGTAATCTACCAAAACAAAATTGACCAGAAATGGCATATACCGATCGGAATCGGGGATGAGGGAACGGCGAGCGGAGGCTAGCCTGGAGAGGGCATCGCGGCGGATGGGATGGAGGAAGGCTTCGTCGACGTCGGAGTGGGAGTGTGAGTCGAGGAAGCCAAGGAGGCGGAGGCCGAGCACGTAGGCGGAGGGGAAGTCCTGCTTGTCGAGGGCGATGTCGGCGCCGAACAGGAGGGACTGGAGGCGCTTCAGGTTCTCGTCCAATTCCATTCTCCAGCATTTTTCCTTCGGTTCCTCCATTTTCGATTTCAGCGACGGAGAAGGAGGAGGAGGAGGAGGGGGCCATGGATTTGTGCCTTGCCTTTGCTTCATGGTATTCTCTCCCGCCATTTTGCCTATTTCGCTTTCTTTCTCAATCTCAAATGCCCCGCGCGCCACTCTCACCAGTAGTCCCTACTCCTTATGCATTATATTTAATGCTAAGTGGTGGGTCATTTTCTGACATGGCACTTGAGTTTTAATTGTACATTAATATGGAATTAAAAACATAATTACTTGCATGTGGGTTCTACAAAATCTCGCATAGTGAAAGAAATTGAAAAGATATTTTTTTAATTTTTAAATACAGAAAACTCGCACCATGCGAGATTGGCAAATCAAAAGAGCGAGGGACTGATAAAAACAAATCACGAGAGAAAACAAAAGTTAAAAAATAATAAAATAATATAGTAACTTTCATTTTGAGAGAAAAATACAAATTTTTCATTACAGTAATTTTCAAAAATCTTCTTAAATAAGTCCCAAAACTTTTTATTTGACTCACAAAATAACTCTTACCAAATAAAATAAAAATAAACTCCCAAGCTATCAAATTCACCTAATAATTACTAATTTAATATTAGTTCCATTACTTTCACAAAAGTTCAAATTTCATATAAACTGACTAATTTTTTCACAAATAAAGTATAAAAATCATGTTAAATTAAGCCTTAAATGAGTGTATAATATGTACTTATTAGCTATGTTTGATTAGGGATAAAAATAGAGTAATAATTTTCATGGATTAACTTTAAATATAAAATTACACATGAGGCTCGTTATGGAAATTTCCACCTCACTTGTACCCCAAGCCATAAAATTACATATAAACCTCGTCCATGAAAAATTTATTTCCACTTTTACCTTCCAACCAAACACATCCTTAGTGTAAAAAAAAATTTTACTATCGTCTAATTATATGCTTTCATTTATACAACTTTTAAGATAGTGATTAGTTAAGTCAAGGAATTTTGTTAACATAGTGATAAATAATTGGATGTTTGAGTAAAACCTTTTTACACATTGTAATTTTACACTTGGGCTCATCTATGAAAATTTCACTCCATTTTTATCCCCTAACAAAATATTGCCTAAGATTGTGATAGGATGGAGTATTTTTAGAGGGTAATGTATTTTGTAAGAAGAATTCAAATAACTTGGCGTGAAAGTCCTTGTTTGGATATTAACACAGAGAATTTCAAAATTCCAAATATGTTTATAAGGTATTCTCAAAACTTGAAAAGAATGGATTTCAAAATCCGCTCATTATAAAGAGAATTTTTTCATCTGTCTCATAACTCCCCCTATGACTACCCACCCACCGCCAATCACCACCCTGGCCTACCACCTATCACTCCTTGTCCGTTACCACCCAGCTCGTTAACAACGCCTTACTCTTGCCGCCACCCGACCATTAATGGCCAAAGCCTAACCACGCGACTACCACTCCACCCTCATTGTCGCCTCCTGTAACTGGTTGCCACGACATGCCTCACCTGATCGTCATCATCACTAACGCCCACCACACACCACCCACCCCTAGTCGCCAGCCACCACTACTTGTCCATTGTTGCACATCATTCAGGTTCTATCATCTATTCTTACCCATAGAGAAGGTCATATAACTATTTCATTACACAAACAAAGCATTTTATAAATGAACTCATATAAATACCTTCCAAACAAAATAATTTAAAAATAAAGGGAATTTAATTGAAGCAATTGGAATTTCTTGCATTTTAAATTTCCTGAAATTTAAGAATACCCTATCCAAACACAACTTAATAGTTTATGAAAATTAAATCCTGCATAAATAAGAGTTAATATACATTTTGATCTCGTAAAAGAATGAGTTTAATTCATACCATGAAAGAATGATTTTATTTTTTTCCAAAATCACTCAATCACATGTCGCCACATTAGTAAAACATGTTTGACTCTCTCCCCATCACTTCAAAAGTCATGTATATGGGAGAATTCGATTGAACAACAATATAGAAAAGCTTGCATTGCCATGTACAATCTATCTTAAATAATATGCTTTGTAGCTTGAATATAGTGTCAAATCAACAAAGTTTGCTACATCACCTCATTGTATAGTGAAAAGTAAGTAGGAATCCTACACTTTTGTGAACAAATGCTGGTAAAGAAAAAACTAGTTCACAAGAGAAAGAAACATGGAAGAATCTAAATGGAAGGAGGATTAATTCATGTGTCTGAAAAAACTATGTAACCAAATATGGCAACAAAACTAGAATCTTTAGATTTTAAATTATGGTAAATCAATGAGATGAAAAATAGAAAAATTATATCTACATTGCATAAGGTTTATCAATATTATATTTGGACCCTTTAGTTTTTCAATATAACCCTCCCTCAAAATAAATAAATTAATTTCTGTTACAATAATTTTTAGAATTCTCAAATTACTAATGTCATTAAATATCTTAAGGGTATGTTTGGTTTAGTTTTCATTTTCATTTTTAATTTTTCATTTTTCAGAATTTTGTAAAGGAAATCCTGAAAATTGGAATAAAAATTGAAAACTTGAATTTGTAATTTTCAAATTTCAATATTTCCTACACAAAATCTTGAAAAATTAAAAAATTAAAAATAAAAACTAAAAACTTAAATGAACAAGCCTAAGACCCTCAATTTCAACTTTTCCTTCCATGGCCACCTTCCTCACCCTTTCTCCATCGCAGCTCCTTTCTTCCTTTCCCAGAGAACAAGCGACCACCACTATGGGAGAGGGCATGGCCGCTATCTGATGGTCACACCTTCAACTATGTGTTCCTCTTCTTCCCATTTTCACTTTTTGGGTTATTGTAGTTTGTGGCTTCCCCCTTTTTCTGACTTTCAAGTAGGAGCCCGACCACCAACAAGCATTCCTCGATGACAACCAACTAAAGTGATGGTTTGTGGCAATGGCTAGGTGCCATGGTTAAGGGTCTCGCATGGCTGAAGCGATGCACAACACGGTGGAAGTCGCAATGCAGGCAACATGTTAGGTAGAAGCTTTACATGGTGGTTCCACGGCATGGCAAAGTTGGTGATGAACAAAGGTGATGACGGAGTAAAGAAGATGGTGGTGCGTGTTGATGGCTCTGTTCTAACCCTTATTATTGTATTTCACCTTTTGTTGGTTCGTTCTGTTTTGAGTTTTGATGAGATATGATGGTTTTGTATTTTGAGTTTAATTCATTAGTGTGGATGGTTTTGATTTGGGTTGTTATTCTATGTTTTGGGTTTTGGTTTGATTTAATTTGATTTGATTTTGGTTTTTTTTTTGGCCAAAGATACAATGGCAGGGAAAGAAAGCTCAATTTTTCTCGTGTTGGAGTGGCATTCAATAGAAATTAGAAAAATAAATAATGACATAAAAGTCATTTTACATATATTTTAAATTTTGAAAATTAATTTCTATATTGTCTTTGACAATTAATTATCTGTGAAGAATGTTAGTGTAATGACCTTTAAAAAATTAGAGCAGTTAAATATAATCTTAAAACTGATCTCAAGAGAAATTGATATAATTTTTAATAAAAAAATATGATCACCATAGTACTTTTAATGTTGTAAGTGCCTTTGCGCTATATTTAGTGCTAAAAGAGCACCCTAAGATAAAATTTTGAGAAGGTTTAGAAAGCTTAATTCAAGAAGTACCATTAAGAGAGAATATTTTTCTAAACACAAATCAAAATATCGTGTAGAAAGTGAATCTAAAGGACGCGAGGGTTTGCACAAGAGTTGTGATTTAGGAGAGATAAGTAATAAATTCAGGCCATGACTGTGTTTCAATTATATTCCGAGGAATTTAATACAAGTAAAGTGACCCACATTAAACTTGCATGTCTCTTTTCATAGTTTATGTTAAAACTTTTACAAACATGCATGGAATAAAAATATGTGCAAATGATAAAATGGTCTATATGATAAGAGCTTAATTTTTATGTACTAATAGTGTAATCATTTTTAAATTGACATCCAATGTATTGCTGCATCACTTCAAATGAAATGATTTGCTTATATGACAATGTTAAAAAAATTTACACTAACTATGCATATAAATTAAACTCAATTGAGTGTAGTAAACCAAACATGCTACTTCTATCTTTACCTGAGCAGTGAGCAATCATACATAGGGATGGCAAAAATACCCCAAAGATGGATACATGTGGGAATTACAGGTGATGAGGATAGGTACAAGGACTAATTTGATTCCCATAAGAATAAGGATAGGATCCTCATTTATTAAACAAGGTGAAGGTATAGATTAAGGTTCCCACCCCATAAACACCTGCCAAATCTCTATAGATAGGCTTATATAAATGTCTTTTCATGAGTATATATCTATATCCAATATATCCCAACTCTTATGTCCCTAATTTTTTAAAATAGATTTACATAATGTATTTTACTTTTAACATTGATTGTGTTGGATAATATTATATAATGAACAATAGATTATAAAATTTATGAGTGTTTTACTCATATCCGAAAGCATTTTTTAGCTTTTTTTTCCTTTTTTACATTTTCTAGATTCTTTGGATTAAACCTGAAGGGATTCAAATCCCTACGGGACCCATGATAGGTATTTGTTTTTGGGTTTCTGGAGTGAGGGGGCCAAAATTTTTAATGGTGATTGGGAGAGGGGGCATATCTCCACACCCTGGATACCCATTGCAATCCCTAGTCATACAACTGAAATCCGAAATTAGTGTACACGAATCTATCCTACCTCAATGATACAAATTTTGTCGGTGTCAAATATCCTGCTTGCACTTCATCGACATACGAACTGCATGAGTGCATGGCAACCAAAGAATCCACCATAGTCGACTACAAATAGAAAAGTCTGAAACTATACTATTTTTCGCCTAATAAGTAATTATAAGCAGTGAAATCATCGATGCTTACATTAGCTCGCATCAGCCATATAAAATGGAGCGAAGCTCACGGCCAATGATACAACATGAGAGACTAGCAACGTCGGAAATTCCTATAATAAATATTCAAATACATCACAATTGGAGTTAAATAATTTACACAAGGATGCCTACCAACCACTTACAACTCTGGACATCATGTGCTTCCTGGAGCATCACTGCCAGGGGCTGGTTTGCGATTCAAATATCGAATAACAGCATCTTCAACCCTGTTCAAGTCATCAAACAAAGATATAAGTATGACATTTAACACTTAATAGTCACTGGTTGTCTTTATATAGATTAGAAATTAAACAAAAAACAAAAAAGACATTAGCTACAAAGAGAGAGCTGGCAAACCTGTGTCAAATCTCATTTCACCAAGCACATGAACAGAAAAAGCACATAATTCATTTTCTAAGTCATTTGGGTTGAAATATAAATACCAAGTACCGACTGACGGGAACCGTATAGACGTGTGCATCCAACTCAAACACAGTTCCGGGTATATCATACATCACCCATTCCTAATGCAATCTATAAGGGAACTAATAATCACAAAACTACAGGCCATTCTAAACCATGTTGCATTCAGCTCATTCATATTAACTGATGACAATTCATTTTTTAACAACTAAAGAAAGTAGTGTGCAGAGGGGAGATGCGAGAAATTAAAGAAAAATAAAATATAAATTAAGAGAGGAGGAAAGGTATAAAAGAGACAGCCCTTAAGCTTACCATGGTTGGTTAAAGAAATCTGACCTACGCTCTGTTTCAGCATTACGACTAGGTTCTCCAGCTACAAGTTTCAGATCCCTGCTCTGAGATTCAATCAAGGCATTAATAAATTCCACTGGAGATTGACTGAAACCAACAAAGAATGCTCGTCTCCTACGGTGCTCATGGATTTTTCTAATAATTCCACATATGGCTTCATCACATGCATCAATCTCTTTGTTCTTCTCCACATTGGCCAATAATGCAGACAACTCCCTCTGAATAGGAAAAGGGACATCAACCATCACATCATAACAAGCAGTTCCAACTGGACTATTTCCTGTGAGCCTGATCTTGTGCTCCAAAAGTATAGGCTGCGGAGGGAACAAATGATTTGATATCTTCTGTGAAACCATCGTAAACTTCATCTTTTCCTCCCCAAATACTTTCTGAAGGGGCGGGTCACAGTGAAAGAAAGAAGGGTCATTTGGGTTCTGTAATTTCCTGGCCTTCACATAATGCCAGATTGCAGCAATAATTCTTGGGCGGGTGTCGACCTCAATACCAAGTACTTCCGTCAATGCTGGTGAAAGCTTAAACTTCTCAGGTACATAATTAATCTCCAACCGTATATTCGCTACAAATTCTTTATCCCCTTTTCTCTTCACTTCAAAACCTTCATGAGGAGCAGGTGATCGAGAATTCTCCCATACAATGATGTGATTATCAGGATACAGTCTCTGGTCCAGAGAAATGGTTACCCTTTTGAAGAAAGAAGAGAATTTCGGATACATTGGAGATGACCTCTGAACAACACCTGGCTGATCAGGGTCCTCCCCATCTTCCAATATCCTCCCAACTATCTTAAGTGTCCAACTAGGAGGCTCAGCATTTGGCTTCTGAGGAATCGTGCGAGTTTGATTGGCGGAAGTGTTAAACACGTAGATACGAAGCGTTTTCTGTAGACAAGGAGGGTTCTTAAGTGCTTCCTGGATGTCAACCTTCTTCCTAGCAAGTGCAGCATCCACACGAGCCTCAAACTCAAGAAGCTGTGTGTACAGAGCAGACTCGGGCAGAATAGCAGCCACTTTATCCTGAAGCTGTTTCTCGGGGAGCTTCTGCTTCTTTCTCCGAGCAGCAGGCGTGAGTTCCATCATCGGCTTCATCGGCGACATGGTGTTGTTCGGAGGAGAAAATCCGACGGGCGAATAGGGGGCTTCAGAGGGAAACGCTTGCCACTAGAGCTTCCAGGCGACACCCCAAGATTCTGATTAAGGCTCAGCCCATGAGCTTGTAACTGAGCCTGGAACTGAGCGTGAGCTGCTTGTACTTGAGCCTGGGCATGGGCTTGAGCCTTGGACTGTGCCTGGGCAATGGCATGGGCTTGGGACAGCGGAAACTGACCCTGAAAACCAGAAGGAATCTGACCTGTTTGGGAATGTGAGTATCCGGGCACAGGTTGGGATCCTATTCCAGCATTTC
Organism: Dalbergia oliveri; assembly: GCA_030441495.1. Taxonomy (NCBI): domain Eukaryota; kingdom Viridiplantae; phylum Streptophyta; class Magnoliopsida; order Fabales; family Fabaceae; genus Dalbergia; species Dalbergia oliveri. Next base: position 27,556,020 of record JAMLFY010000008.1, read on the forward strand.
CAAACGATGAGGAAGAGGCCCCAGGGCCCTTAGAAGGGTTACTATTGTTCACAGACATCGCTTTCTAACTCTAATCAACTAGTGAACCAAGGGCCAAAAAACAAAAAAACAGATATTAGCTTGAACTATTGATTATAACTGGTGGACCAAGGGCCATAATTTCATAAGATTCAATTATCAAAGCCATAGTAGCCACAAATCGCTAAAAACTTGGGATTTGCATCCCAGACCCCAAAACCACAAAATTTGAAATTGGAACAAGTAGGAGTTTACCTTTCTCTGTGCTTAGGAAATGGATCCTGAGAAAGATTCTACAGTGAGCATGTGTGAGCGAGGAGGGCTACCGTTGGAGCATTAGCCAGATAAAAGAAAGCCCTAGGAGCAGGAGCTTACGATGTAGAGAGAGAGGAAAAAAAAGGGGTTCAAAGAGTCTTCAATGGGTGCAAATTGATGTGAAGGAGAGCTGAGGGAGGTTGAGCTTCGACCTTGCGGGAGATCGACGATGGCTGTGGTGCCTGATGCCTAGGGTTGAGAAAAAAAAAAATGGCCCAATGGGAGCTCAGAGACTCGCCAGTCCCATTGAGTTCTACTGAGGGCTTTGTTTTAACGGTGTCGTTTAGTCGATTTTGAGGTGTTGGATTGGTTGACGATGTCGTTTGGTCGAGACCGAAAGGTGAATTTAGGGTGAGTTTGTTACTGGCTTAGATGGGTGCTAAATTATGAGAGGTGTGAGTCAATTTTTTTCGCCTGACAAATTAAAAATTTTGGATGATTTTGCTTTTAGTTTTTAAAAGTTGGTGTGCTTTTTATAGCATATCATGAGATTTTTTTTAGAGTTTACTACTCCTAAAATTTAAAATATTAATATGACCTTATTTTACACAATAATAAATGTAGAAATTTCATTTTTTAATGGGTTATTTTTTTTTCAACATAGAGTTACGTTCACACCCAAAATTTGTCATAAAATAAGTTTGTTTAATTATTTATAGAATATGATTTATAAAATCGTCAATGACAATATTTCATTAATAAAACATAACTTTTTTAAACCAATCTCGATAATGACAATACCTTAATAATAGAATAAAAATTTATTAATGCTAATCTCACTAATGGCAAGATTATATTAAGAAAATATAACTGTTTCAAACAAAATCTCATTAATGACAAGATTTTATTAATAAAATATTATTCTTTTGAAATAAAGTGACCAGATTTTTTTATAAAAAAAATTGCTTAATCTAAACCTACTAATGGAGAGATTTGATCAATAAAAAATTATTTTTTAACCTATTTGCCCTACGGCTAGTTGAGAGTTCTATATAAAGAGGAGCCTTTCATTTTGCTAGGACATAGAATGCGTTTAAATTAACTTTTCTTGTAAAACAAAGCACTTATTTAAAAAAAAATGTATTTTTTAAGGTGTTTGGATTGGCATTTTAGAAAAAACACTTCAAATTAAAAGTGGTAGAACCACTTTTTAAAAGCTAGTGATACCCAGCTTATTAAAAAAGTTGAAGCAGAAGCGATTTTTAATAAAATTACATTCTAAAACTATCCCTCAGGATTATTTATAATTACAACCTTATCCATTGGCAAATCCTTAAAAAGATTTCTTCCTTCCACTCCTTATCTTCTCACAGTCACTCATTCACACACCTCTGATAAGTCTATGCTCCAACTCTTTCCTGGCTTAATCGTTTTTCAAGATACACTCACTTTTTTTATTTTATTTAGAGATGTCCCTAACCATATTGGAAGAAAAACGAATCCTGACCTCATTTTATTGATTTGCATTGGGGTCATGATGATCTCACATAACTATCCATCTACCCGTTGATAAGCAGAAACTTTTCACCTATAGAAAAATATATAAGCACTAATGTATTGGCAATATGTGATAGAAGAATTGAGGAATAGTATAAAAGATCAGTTACCAACAAATACGCCATTGGTATTTTTATATTGTTGAGCTTTTATCATTGTCCTTTTATGTAATTTGGTCTAAATATAATGCTTTTAATTTTTTTATCCAAATATATTTATAAGTACTTTGATAATTAAAAGCACTTATCAGATTGTCCATCTAAATACAAAATGACTTTTTCTAGAAAAAAAAAAAGCTCTACTAAAAAAGCTAAGTAAAAAAAGTACTTTTTTTAAAAGTCAATCCAAATACACTCATAGTTATTGAGAGTGTAAGAATAGTGAGATTTTCTCATTCTACCATGGCAACCTTATTAAGAGAAAAGGATAGTGAGATTGTGTTTGTAATTGAGTTTTTTTTTTTTTTATAGCCTTGAGTGTGAGCAAAAAATGGTTTTCTGTTTGTACCAAAAATGGAGAGAGAAAATATGTGATATGGTAAATATAATAGCATATTTTAATGGTGATGTTCTTAGAAATACGGTGAGGTGTGACATTTACATGTCAAAATCCAGCACATTTTTCTATTCTATACACAATGTCATATGCAGAGCTAGTGGATGGACTTTGTCGATCCATAAGGTGTCCAATCTCCATATTTGGCGGCTCGTACAATATTAGGCAACCCTAGTAAGTAACGAGGATAGCATACACAGATGTTTATGATATATTAGCGGTATCAACAAATTCTTCTTTTGCCATTGAGTTATATGTTGATTTTGAAAAAGTTGCTCGATGAAGAACCCAAGTGGAGCCTATTTCCAAACGAGATTTAGTAGAATTGGAAGAAAGTGATGAAGATGACTATGAAAGTGACGACGATGGTGCGAAAGATGAAGTAGATATTGATGCAAATGGTGAAGGTGTAACATCCCCAATTTTTCTTCATATAGTGTTGCTTTATTATAGCTTTTTATTTAGAGAGTATGAGGATTTTTGTTTAGGCAAGAAATATTAAGGATAATCATTAAAAAAAATATTTAATTAAAATATTATAAGACTTAATAGCTGTACAATCTGGAACTTAGCACATTTCTTTGGTTTTATTAAAATTACAAATATGCCACTAAATGTTAGAAAATAAGTTTATAACATAATTAGCAAGAGAAAAGCCAATAAAAATCTTAGAAAAGCTTGAAGAATGTCAGCAAATTATTAAAAAAGTGAGAAAAATTATAAATACAATTAAAATATAATTTTAATAATAAATATTAATACTTAGTAAATTTATATAATATTAGTATAATTGCGCAAAAATAACCTATCGTGGGGTGTAAAATAAACTCCAAAAAATCCTAGAAAATAACTCTAAGTCTTGTAAAAAAAAATTTAACCAAGTTATGATATTAGACAAAGAGGACCATGAAATGGGCCTTTCCATTAGACTATAGATAGTGTTAAAAAACACATTGATCTTTAATTAATTAATTTTAACTTAAATAAATCTTAAAATACCTAATTAACTACTTAAGCTTTAAGATAATTTTTCTAAATTTTGATTAATCTCACTAGTGCTCTTAAATAAATTAAATGACATTTAGAATAGTTTAGAATTCAGTCTCATAAAATATATATATATATATATATATATATAATATATAATATATATATTTATGAAATATATTTTATATGCATATTATCCAAAGCCAACCATTTTTGACTTAAAAATTTAACAAAGATGAGCTTGTCTCCTTATCTTGTTAAGATAGCTCAAATTCACATAAGAGACTACAAAAAATTTATATATTTTATTTATAGATAATTAATTATTTTAATTAACTCAAAATAGACTTAATTAAGGTAAAAATATATTAAAAATACTAAAAATTGTAGAAAAATTGACAAAAATTATAGATAACTTATAAATAAGGTAAAAACATGTTCTTGACAATAGATTAAGGAAAATTAATTTTTATGATTATTTTATGAATTATTTAGTACATATAACTTTAAGATAAATATGCAAAATTTATCATTTTCATATATTAATCATTCAAGACAACTTATCACTAGTGGACATGAGAAAAAAAAAGCAATAGTATAATTCCTAATAAAACAAGCAATAGTATAAAATATCAAATAAAATATAAATAATTATAGAAAATTATATAAATTTCGTGAATACTTGTATTATATCTCTAATAATCTTATTATGATGTTTGAGTAAAAAATTAAGTCATTTACTAATTAATTAACTTAATTAAGATTGACTAGTTTAAGTAAATTTACCTTATTTTGAATAATTAATTATTAAATTATATTTAAATATATTAAAATTTAATAAATGTATCTAAATCATGTCATTAAAATTTTAATATGTCTTTAAATAATACTTGATAATTTATTAAATTATTTAGTGTTAGTTTTAATATTTAACTAATTAAACTAATTAAATATGATAAATAAATTATGAAATTAGTAATATTTTAATCCTAGCCTTTTCTATAAATAGCACCTCTCTAAACACAACTACACACTTTATTCTTCTGACCAAAATCTATCAAAAAATTATAGTCATCATTTCTCTCTTCATTTTCTTCATTTTCACATAAAAATACTTATAAATTTTTAGCAAAGCACCTCCAAATTATTACCTCTTCTTATCACCATCTAACATCAACACTTCCCAACCTTTATACGTGAATTTTAGCCCTTTGAGAAGGTTTAGAAAAGTTGAAGAAGTTGCTGGTCTAGCCTTGGTGTAGTTAAGTTTCTAAAGCTCCAAGAACAATGAGGGGTTTTACTTTCACTAATAAGTTTCATGTATACTTTTCATATATGATGTTATTATGATACTCAAAGCTTGTGTTTATGGTCTTTAATATCTTTAAATGATTTAAAGATTGTGATATAAAATACTTAATCTATATATATATGATGCATGTTTATTTGTCTATTTATAGGGTTGAAAAGTATGATTAAAAATTATTTTAAATTTTGATTATGCTTTCTTCAAATATTTCAATGTTGTATAAATTTGTTGAATAATATATTTTTATTTAATAAAGCTTTGTGCACAAGTTGTGAAATTTTAAGATGACATAGCTTAGTTTTGATCTCATTATATATTTGATCATAAAATATTTTTAGTTCATAAAAAGTGTTTTATTTAATTTATTATAATAAATGGATTTTAAACTTTTGAGCATGTAATATCTCGTTTGGTTTATGTGTTATGTTTCTCTTGGGACCATTAGACTTAATAAGATATAAAAAGACAATAAAATATATTAATCATGACCTTTGTAATAGACTTATAAATTTATAAACGTTACCTAGACTATTATGAGTCCTTAAGACTCACTTAGACTTGATTGAGACAATTTATAATCATACCATTTGGACTCGAACCATAAACCTTGACTATGGATCTTGGACTATGGACATTGGACTATAAATATTTGACTTGAATATAAATTTATTAATATTAAGAAATATTATTTATAAAGATTTAAGTTAAGGCCCCATTAGGAACATGACATATGAACTAACTAGTTTCTTGCTTGTAGTGATTTTCTAAAGCTTGGGTATAATTTTGATTAGTTCTTTTTAAATATTTCTTAAAAGATTTTGTTGCTCTTTTATTTACCCTATGATTATATCCTTATATAGATAAAAATATTTTTTCACTTATGTTGAATATGTAAAGGTAATTTACCTACATATTTTCTAAAGATAGATTTGAAATAATTTTGGGTGTATTTAGGCTTATGGAATTAGTAACATATTATTACTTGAAATTAAATTATTATATGATTAAAAACTATGTTAAGCATATTTTATTATAAAGGAAATGAATTTATTATAATAGTGTGATTTGGTGCTTCAATGATAATTACAAGAAATATGAGTTTTATGAGTATTTTAGGAATCCTATATTGTTTGAGCTTTATATGCAAATATGGAAAATCTTGTGGTCTATATGTAAATATGAAAAAAATCGTGAAAATTTTATATAATTTTCATTCTTTATGTATACTGTATTCACTATGTGAAATGGATACATAAATAAGTGATATCTAAGCCCCGCCTTGTAGCGGAAAAGGACTTGACGAATGTTATAGTGATGCCTTGGGCCCGTCATACTAGCGGACAAGGACTTAACATTCATTGATCTAACTAGGGGCACACGCAATGAGAGCTCACAGATCCAATATGAAACAAACCTTGCAAACTATAACCATTAAAATGGAGTTATAGTATACTAATGATTATTTATTACACTTCTTTTAATGCACTTTTATTATGATTGATATTATGTACTTCTATCTTGCTTGACATTAGTTAAAATATAATTTGAGTTAATATAAAAGATTGCATCTTACTCCACTCCCGCGTTATTCTTAGTATTTTTGGGATGAAATGAGACTCCCTGGAAACATCGCCTTACTGGAGACTTCTCTCACCCATTTTCTTTGATGTTTCCAGATAGCATAGATCGTCATCAGGAATAAAATAGATGTAGCATTGGACTTAATTTCTAAATAATCAGATTCTATTATGTGTGCTAGATATAATCTTTACTATCTGTTACCAGACTTTGGTTATGTTATATTGTTGTATTAGAGTTTTCCTCAATATATCTTGAATATGTAATATGTACTATACCGATGAATTGATGTTAGTAGTAAAGTATGTTTCTATAGATGATGGTTGTCGAAGTGGAAATTACTGATTAACAAATAGTAGTAATACGTTAAAAAAGAAATATTATTTGTCATTTAAAAAATTACCCTTGGGTTGCTCGAAGAAAGTGTATTACTATGAAAATGTAATTTGGAAAGGTTCTGGCTAGGAAAGATTTGGTATTTAAGTGTGTCTATTGTAACTCATCTCTTTTCCTAAAAATCTACCAGATGCATGATTTACAAGTTGGTATATATTATTCCAGGATAAAACTATGAATGAGAAATAATCATAGAGTTTTTTAAAAAAATTCTCATAAAATTTCAAATCACAGGTTAATAATATTATATTAGTTAATTATTGTTTAAAATAATAATGATATTAAAAATTAAGGTAGAAGAATTAGAGCTTAGTAAGGTGTTACAGAAGGCATCTCAAGCAATGTAGCTAGGAGGATCTAAATAAGGAGCGTTTTTTCATGTGCGTCTTGGATTTGGATGCTATGCATACACTTGAATTTCCTGAGTATGCAAACATGGGTATGTAGCACTAATTCTGAAATTTTTAATATGTTACTTTATTATATTAATCTTGAAGTATTTTTTATTAAAAATTATAATAAACGACTATCAATAATTGAATTTTGATTATGATATTATTAAAGTTGGTAGAAAAATTTTACATCTTCCATTTAATCATTACTTAGTCACATTTATTTTTACTATTGAAATACATAATTATAATTTATTTTTTCAACTGTCACTCTTTTTATTTTATTTTCATCAAAATTATCATAATAAATACTTTGTAGGTGTATTTGCTATGGATGGAGAATTTCAAGTTGGAATGATGTTCAATAGGAGGGAGGATGCTCTAAAAGCCCTTAAGACATATAACATAGACAAAGTGGTGGACTAGAAGGTGTGCAAGTCAAAAGTAAAGGTGTAGGTCTTGTGCTTTTTCTCTTGTTCTTCAGCAATAAACAAAAAGGGATGAGGGTTGAGTTCTTGCTCTTACTCAAAGATGAAAGATGGGCATTTTAGTACTTGAAAAATCTTGTAATGGTATTTGTTTTAAAATAAATAAGTTTTTTTGAAATTTAAAGTTATTTACAATTTGGATCATAGGGTGTATTTGTGAACTATCTAATACAAATGGGCCAGGATTACAAAATAAAAAATATGCTTCCATAGAGGAGTAGATGGGCCCTATTTTATCACATTAGCCAATAAAATTTTTTTGGATGATTTCAATGTTAGTTTTTAAAAGTTAGTGTGCTTTTGAGAGCAAATTATGAGATTTTTTTAAGGCGTGTTTGGTTGGGGAGTAAAATAGGGTAAAAATTATCTAGATCAGTTTTATATGTTATTTTACACATAGAACTCATCAAGATAATTTTTACCCTCTTTTACTCCAAAACCAAACACACCCTTAGAGTAAACTTCTACTAAAATTCAAAACATTAATATGACCTTACTTTAATTGATGATAAATGCAGAAATTCCATTCTTTAATGGGTCATTTTTTTTCAATATGGGGTTCACACCCAAAATTTGCCATGAAATGAGTTTGTTAATTTATTTACTAGAATATGGTTTTTAAAATCCTGTAAATGACAAGATTTCACTAATAAAAAATAATAATTTTATTTTGAAACCAATCTCAATAATGACAATACCTCAATAGTAGAATATAAATTTATTAATGCTAATCTTGCTAATGGCAATATTATATTAATAAAATATAATCCTTTTTAAACAAAATCTCGTCAATAGCAAGATTTTATTAATAAAATATTATTCTTTTGAAATAAAATGACTAGAATTTCTAAAAAAAATACTTAATCTAACCCTACTGATGGCGAGACGTGATCAATAAAAAATTATTTTTTAACTTATTTACCCTCAACAGCTAATTGAGAGCTCTATATAAAGGGAGCCTCTCATTCTACCAGGACATCGAGTGTGTTTGAATTGACTTTTTTCTAAAATACAACACTTATTTTTTCAAAAAAAGTGCTTAAATGTTTTTTCTAAGGTGTTTAGATTGGCTTTTTAGAAAAAGCACTTCAAATTAAAAAGGGTATAACCACTTTTTTTAACAGCTAGTGATACCCAACTTCTAAAAAAATAGAAATAGAAGCATAGTTTTTAATAAAGTTACATTCCAACACTATCCCTCAGTATTATTTATAATTATAATCATATCCATTAGTAAATCCTTAAAAATCTTCTTCCTTCTCACTCCTCATAGTCACACACACCCCTTATCTTCTCATAGTCACTCACTCACACACCTCTGATAAGCCTATGCTCCAACTTTGTTCCCGGCTTCTTTGTTTTTTTCAAAATACACTCACTTTCTTTTATTTAATTTAGAAATGTCCCTAATCATATTATGGAGGAAGAATTATACTTACCTCATTTTCTGATTTGTGTAACACCTCAAAAATTATTTAAAAGTTAATTTGAGCTTTATTAGTCATAATTTCAAAAATTTAACTGTTTTAGCAATGATGAAGATGACCTGACAGACGAGTTAAAAAAAAATTTTAGGAGGGGCGTGAATAGTGACCTTGTAGGCCCCGAGGCCGAGATAGCCGAAACCTTAGAATTAGGACCTGGAGATGCCCAAGACTGAGAAAAGATAGGGTTAAGGTTAGAAATAGTTAGAAGTGAAGATTTTATACCTAGAATTAATTTTCAGGAAATATTGATTATCCATATACGATGTTTCACCCATTCGGTAGAGTTTTGATGTGCGGTTTTTAACATCATAAAAGTTCCTTGGTGGCCAAGTAACCTTTACCAACCACTTTATCCCAAGTGTATGACAAGGATTGAAACTTGAAAAGCAAGTTTTAATCTTGACCTTTCACTTATTATATTTTACTTAGGAGCAAATATCTCATTCGTTCGGTGAAATTTTTCGATTTTAATATCGAAAGCTATTTGTTCACCAAGCTAAAGTGAGGCACTTATCATGAGCCAAATGAATGGCCAAGATTCATTCTTTGAATACCAAATCAAATTCTAGTCATCCATGTCATTATTTCTTTTCAAAAAGAAAGAAATACACCATTTGACCACATAGTTAGTGTATTCAACTTAGAATAAATACAATTCACTAAACCTTATCACTCCATCAAGTTATTTTTGGCTAACACAAAGAGAAAACAGCCACCATTATTGTCTTCTGCAAGAGCTCAAGTTTTAACTTCAAATAATCAAAACCCTTGTCCAAAGTTGATAAAATCATAAACTCTCTTCACAAAACTTGCTCAACTCCTTAATATCTACCAAACTAATTGATTAGAATTTAAATCTATCACCTTTTTATACTTTAAGAGCTCACAATCTGCTGCCTAAGGAAGGGTTTGGTGTGGGTGTGAAGGCTTTGAAGTGAAGGAAATCATTCTTGGATTACCCTTGGAGCCAAGGTCCCTAAAGCCACCAAAGTAGGGTTTTGTGTTTTTGTTTGTTGAGATTCTGTTTTTCTAGATTTCCATTAGGTTGAATTTCTAATTTTCTGGTTCTAATGCATGATTATACCTAGATATACATGTGTTTTCATAGGTGGAGTAGTTTGGTGTTGTGGAAAAATAATTTTTATCAAAAGAGATTTTGATTTGGGATGTTGGATTCTGAATTGGTCATAGAGGGGATTGTTCATGAATTTTCTAGTGTAATTGTGGGTATTTTTATGAGTTAGAAAAATTAAATGTTGAAGTTACATCCTAAGGAAATTCCATGATTTTTCTTCGGTCATGTTAAAGACTTTTACTACTTGAAACAAATCGTGAAACAAAATGATACCTATGCTGAATTGTTGGAATAGAAACTATGAATTTTGCTAATTTTGTTGCCATAACAAATGATTGATTTTGACTTTGAAATTTTTACAAAGTGTTGGAAATATCTTAAGTTCAACCATGATTTTTATTCTGAATTGATTCAGTCATTTGTTAAGGTTAAAAATTATGAATTTCAGATTTTAGCTGAAATTAAGTGGTCTCTGACCACCGAATTTGTATAATTCTGTTAACATATTTAGAGAATGATTTTTGTATTGAAATTTTTACAGGACCTTGTGGATACAGTGAAGTTTCTTAGAGAATTTTTATAGCCTCTGAATTAATTGTTTGATGTGCAAATAAATTTGTGCTACAATGGTGCGAAATCTACCCAATTGCTGGAAATAAACCCAAACCTTGAATTGTAATATAATGACATTTTTTGTTCAAGTATGATGTATATAAACGCATGCTAGTGACTTTAAAAATTGGTTTATGATGTATGATTGAAATCACTTATGATTGAATGCCTACATGTGGCTTATGCATGCATTTGAGAAAAGAAAAGTACATGGTGCAGTTATATGAGAAAAGATAATGTATAAACTTCAATTGTGCTTGTTCTGACATATGGACAAAACATAAACAAGACTTATGTTATAAAAAGAGGAAGGTAAAAAGAGGAACTTCCCTAGAGATATTATGAGTCAGGAGACGTATCGACTAGGAATAGATCCGTGTGAGATTTGGAAAAGGAAACAATGAAGTCCAATAATCACGTATAGGAATGAGCTAGTCTTGATAAATAGTTTATTTCCCTTGTGTGGTGTGATTCACTATAAATACCATGTGGTATAAACTAAGAGTATAAACTAAGTCTTTCCTATGTCAATGAAAAGAGAAAATGCACTTGATTTGATTTCCACAGCTATAAGTGAAACCAGGTCACTTTGAGATAATTTCACTACATGTATTATATGCATACTCATGTTATTTTGAATTATCCGCCTAGGATGATTTACTATGTGATGGAACATTTTGATATATTACATTAAGTGATTGAATAATAAAAGATACCCACTTAGAGAGAATGGTTTTTGAACTTTAAAGTGAAACTTTGGTAAATGTTGCATGACCACATTTTCTTAATAAACTGAAGTGGTTGGAACGATGACGATAATATTATTGTTGTGTATTTGGGGGAAAGCCCTACGAGAATTTTAAAATTCTCACCCCTACGTGTTTGTGTTCCCCTATCATCTCTAGGTTGATCCAAGAACAAGGAGACTGCCACGAAAGAAATCAATTTGCAGGAGTTTAAGGCTGTAGCTTGTATCAATTGTACTTAGTTATGTGTTTATGTCTAAATATAATAGAGAATAGATATGTACTCAAGCTCATAGGAGAGCTTTCTTTTGTACTTAATGTTGTATTAAATAAATACTCTATTTCTTTGCTATATACTTTGATAGAATCACAAATTAGTTACTACATGATTCGATTGATCTTACTATAGATAATTAAGAAATGTCCACTAATTTATAAGTAACAACTCTTAGGTATAATGTCATGACTTAGGGATGATGTTGTACTTGGAATGATGTTACAATTTGCATTGGGGCCATAGATAGCACTCATATAACTATCCATGTACCTTTGATAAGCATAAACTTTTCACCTATAGAAAATATATATAAGCACTAATATATTGGTTATGTGATAGAAGAATTAAGGAATAGTATAAGAGATCAGTTACCAACAAAATGCGTCATTGGTATTTTTATATTATTGAGCTTTTATTATTGTCATTTTTATGTAATTTGGTCTAAAAACAATGATTTTATTTTATTTATCCAAATATATTTATAAGTATTTTAATAATTAAAAGCACTTGTCAGATTGTCTATCTAAATACAAAATGACTTTTTCTAAAAAAAAGGCTCTACTAAAAAAGTTAAGTAAAAAAAGTACTTTTTTAAAGAGTCAATCCAAATGCACTCATAGTTATTGAGAGTGTAAGAATAGTGAGATTGTTCTCATTCTGCCATGGCAACCATATCAAGAGAGAAAGGATAATGAGATTGTGTTTGTAATTGAGTTTTTTTTTTTTTGGGTAGCTATGAGTGTGAGAAAAAAAGGTTTTTTGTTTGTACCAAAAATAGAGAGAGAAAAAATGTGTGATATGGCAAATATAATAGTATATTTTAATGGTGATGTTCTTAGAAATACGTGAGGGTGTGACATTTACATGTCAAAATCCAGCATGCTTTCTGTTCCATACACAATGTTGTATGCAGAGCTAATGGATGGACTTTGTTAATCCATAAGTGTCCAATCTCCATCTTTGGCGACAATGTAAATGTCAGGCAACTCTAGTAAGTAACGAGGATAGCATACAACAGATGTTATGATATATTAGCGGTATCATACAAATTCTTCTTTGCCATTGAGTTATATGTTGATTTCGAAGAAGTTGCTCGATGAAGAACCCGAGTGAAGCCCATTTCCAGATAAAGATTTAGTATAATTGGAAGAAAGTGATGAAGATGACTATGAAGGGCGACGATGGTGCGAAAGATGAAATAGATATTGATGCAGATGGTGAAGGCTTCTCAAGCAATGTAGCTAGGCAGATCTAAATGAGGAGCCATCTTTCATGTGCGTCTTGGATTTGGGTGATATGTATGCACTTGAGTTTCCTCAGGATGCAAACATGAGTATGTAGCACTAATTCTGAAATTTTTAATATGTTACTTTATTATATTAATTTTGAAGTATTTTTTATTAAAAATTATAATAAATGACTATCAATAATTGAATTTTGATTATGATATTATTAAAGTTGGTACAAAACTTTTACATCTTCCATTTAATCATTACTTAATCACATTTATTTTTACTATTGAAATACATAATTATAATTTATTTTTTCAACTTCATCTTTTTTATTTTATTTTCATCAAAATTATCATAATAAATACTTTGTAGGTGTATTCGCTATGGATGGAGAATTTCAAGTTGGAATGATGTTCAATAGTAGGGAGGATGCTCTAAGAGCCATTAAGACGTATAAGACAAAGTAGTGAACTAGAAGGTGTGTGAGTCAAAACTAAAGGTGTAGGTCTTGTGCTTCTTCTCTTGTTCTTCAACAATAAACAAAGAGGGTGAGGGTTGAGTTTTTGCTCTTACTCAGAGATGAAATATGGGCATTTTAGTACTTGAAAAATTTTGTAATGGTATTTGTTTTAAAATAAATAAGTATTTTTGAAATTTAAAGTTATTTACAATTTGGATCATAGGGTGTATTTGTGAACTACCTAATACAAATGGGCCAGGATTACAAAATAAAAAATACGTTTCCATAGAGGAGTAGATGGGCCCTATTTTATCACATTAGCCAATAGAATGTTTACACACAAGATGGGGGTTCCATGCCCTTGATTTTAATCGGGTATCACATAAACCACCTTTTTTTTATCCTATTATATTTGGTTTCCAAAAACAAATAACACTGACAATAAATAAATAATAATTGTGTTTTAAGATTTATTATATAATGTTTATTTTTATTTGTAAAAAGTGATTTTGGTTTCCAGTTGAAATTTGAAAATTTTTAAGATTGTATAAGCTTTTGGGTTAAAATGGAAGACCAAACAATTCCCTAAAATTCATTATAAATCATCTTTTAACTCTTTTTAATCTAGGGAACAATTATTTGGACTTTTGATTCTAAAGAAAATGATTATATCATATAGTCTCCAAGGACGTATATGATCCAAATTTAGAGAAATTCAAGACATAGAATGATAGAAAAGAGTAATTAGCATCATTTGGTCTAGAGTGATTTTATCTAGCCTTTTCATTTAAAACCAAGGTATTAAACTAGTATAAAAATATAATGTAAAAGATTTAGCATGGAAGCGCTAGAATTGAGTCATGTTAGCTCCTAAACTATTTTAGCTCGATTCGTTAGTAGTTCAATAGGTTGAACTCATGAGTCAAACTTAAGCTAATGATTTGATCTCATTTATTAAATGAGTCCAGCTTGAGCTTTGTCATGTTCGACTCACTAGTTCATAAGTTGGCTCGATATATGTGTATGCATATATTATATACAGTTTTATGTATTATATATTTTAATGTATATTATGTATGTATTTATTATTATTTGTGTATTATGATGAGTTGATTATGAACAATATAATAAATGTAACTTGATAATTCTTTTGTTTTTTTGCATCATATGTATGATATGTAAATTATATTAAAAATAGACAATGCATTTATTGTAAAACTTCTAGCCTATTAAGCTTAAAGACTCATATGTATTTGAATGAGTAAGCTCACAACTAAGTTTAAGCTCGGGGAGCTTTTACTAAGTTGAGTGTGAGATTGAATTTGGCTCAATCATTAAATGAGCTGAGCTAACACTAACAGGTTGAGTTAGGGCTTTGCCTAGCTTGATTCAGTTTTACTTCCTTCTTATATAGAAAAATATCAATGAGGTGAGTTCTTATATGGTTCCAATCATATTTGGAGTTATATGGTAACAAAATCTCATAGATTAAAAATTGAATCTAGTTGTAGAGATTAATTGAAATTAAAATTTTTATTTATAAGCTAATATTTATACAAAATAATTTTAAAGGTGATTTGTCAACTCTGTCCTTTCAACTCTTTCTTCCGCGATGCAACTTCTGCATCACCTCCTCCATAACCCAACATCAAAACCGGAACTGCCTTAAACTAACAGCTCGCCAGCACTACCGTCATTGGGAGCTTTCTCGCAACTAGTTAATCTCTCCCACCATACCTCCTTATTTAATTTCTTCCAACTCAGAAACCAATTGAGAAGAGCAAAGCACACCCCCTTCAGAGAAAAATTTATGGCCTGCTAATTTCAGTTTCATTTTCGCTTTCATTTTTAGTTTTCATTTGAAGATTTTGTGAAGGAAATCCTGAAAATTGGAAATAAAAATTGAAAACTAAAATTTGTAATTTTCAGAATTTTCAATCTTTCCTTCACAAAATCTGAAAAACTGAAAATGAAACTGAAACTGGAACTCAAACCAAATATACCTTAATGTTTGAAAAGTGAACCTCCATTGGTGAAGTACCCATCACTGGAGTGAAACAGTAGAAAGTAGTCTTACTAGATCAAGGCATTTTCCTTTTGTTCCCTTGTACACATTTTCTTTTTTTGGGTGCTGAAAGAAAAAAGAAAGATTGGTTGATTCTCATAAACTGGTCTCATCGATTTCTTTCTTACTTTTTTATTTCCTTTTCCCTCCATCCGCCACCACCGCTTCGTTTGGCTCTCGCAAGGAAACATATGGCAGAGACAAAATTGCCGATGAAGTCTCTATCTGTGGGTTCCCACTTCCCGTACCTTCCCCCTATTCTTCATTATTCCCATTCAATTCTTTTCATACCCATTTTCTTTCTCATCTCAAAATATCCATTTCTTTTCCTCTGATTTCCTCTCCTCTTTTAAAAAAATTGGTGCTATAATAGACTTTCTGCAAGTGAAATCGAAACAACAAACCCGAGATGAATATCCTTCACATCCTCAAATTTTCCATCAAAGCCACCAACTTTAGGCATATTATTGTGCCTCAATGCTCAAAATGGGGGACCATGTGGGGGACTGGGGGCAGCTTCACTTGGGACAATGAGGCAAGTTGGGGGCTGTCTCATAATTTAGAGTTGTCTAGTGTTGGCAACACGAGCTATTGTCACAATGTCACAATCAACAAATGCATGAAGTACTAGCGTAACTGGAATATCTGTCTGCATCTTATATTTTATTGAACGAATTGATGTTGTAGCGGTGCGTCCCCGAGGAATAATAGTTCTTTCGCTAGTCATGTTTCTAATAAACTGCGCTGTGTAGCCACTTGATCAGTTTCTGTAAGACTGTGTGCGAAAATTATTACGCATTTTTCCGTCAGTCAAACTTAAAAATTTGAAAATAATCCAAATGCATAAAATCTCCCTACAATCTTGCCAAAAAGAAGGCATAGAACCTTCCCAAGGCAAAAGGAAAGAATGGTGGAAAAGATCCACCACTCTGACTACTCAGCGGCTCTCGTTCTGGTTGAGGGACGTAGAACACAACACGCCAAAATTTTCAGCGCAGCTAAATGCTGTGCTTCCAAATTTATTCATTATTTTTTTATAATACTGTTTCCGAGCAAAGGAATGAAAATTCATCAAGTAGAAGGAACGCGAGTAATTTTTCAGTTTAGTTTCTTTTTTTTTTTTTAATGAAGTTTCAGTTTTGTTTTGATGATTGCACTGTTACACTAGTCTCCATATACTTATTACATATAGTATTTTTCAAAAGATTAATTTATATTTTAATTATAATACATGATTATTGTAAAAATTTTAACCAGTCATATATCATGATCTATGAGTTTTGAGAAATATGAGGTGATAATACACACTTAAAAAAGATTTTGTAAAGATCTTTTACATTTATAATGAATTAAGAGTTATGTTATTTGTCCTTAATAATCAACATATCATCCATATAAGATGTAAATTATATGATGTCCAACACAATATTATAAAAAATATTTCAATAATTAAAATTAAATCATATATATAATTTTTAAAAATACATATAACCTCTAGGTTTACTTATGGATTCTGCTTTCTACACTTAAACTCTTGAAAATTGTATTAAAAGACAAAAAATATACAACTTTATTATTTTAATACTCACTTTTTCAACACTCTATTTACAAAATAGAGTTCTATCACTTATTTTCTTCATTTATTCTTTCTTATCACTCGTAAACATTTATATAGAATTTACATGGGCATATCATAATACTGTTAAAATAGAATTAGTCAAAAGCATATAATAGATCCCACTAGATGTCGTTACATCTGTCGGGTTTAGTAAGTCAGAATAACACATCAAGTATTGCCGTATGGCAACCGGTGCTTCTAGTATTTTAAAGTACAGCAATTCAAGCAAATGATTCAGATCTGATAGTCCATAAAAAGATATGAAGAGCATTTGACATAAATAGCCAAATCAAGACATTGGAACAGCGTTAAAAAAGAAGGAAGATAAAAAAGGACAAGTCAGCATCCGAGCTTTGAAGCTCACTATCTGTATTTCTTAACCAACCCTAGGACGTACCAGCAGCCATTTTCACCCCCTGCAAAGTTAAAGATGAAAAGTTGAAAACAACAAAGTACATCAAAAAGCTTCCCCCTAACATTAACCATAAATGCCATCCAAGTTGTTTCAGAAAGCGACCCCCAATTGACTAACACACTAGAACAACCTGCAATGTTTATTCTGAGAATAATTTCAAGCCCCTCCTCCTCCGGTTACTTCTTAATCAGGCTTCAGGTCCCCATCACAGCACAATTGCGGATGAAGTGATTGAGCTGGATGCTGCCACATTCAATTTGCCTCCACCTTAGCTTCTCAACAGATGGGTCAGGGCAGCAAGTGTACACAGTCAGTGCACGCTCTGCGTGGGGCACAGACACACAAGGTGCACCAATGACAAGCAGCTCATCACCAAGAGACTTGAATGCCACACCCCATCCTCCCTGGGTATCAGCTCTCACCGGAACCGGTCCCAGCTTCTTCCATTTGTTTCTCCCCTTCAGATACACCTTGAGCTCATTGGAAGAAGCATCAAGCGTGTACATCTCATTGTTTGCAACTGCAACAAGTGGTGGGGACTGTGAAACTGAGAGAGGGATGCCCTTCAACATGTCAGGGACCAAGTTCCAGCTGTTTGTCTTCCCATCAAAGTACTCCCCACAAGTGAGGTCCTTGAGATTCTCATCTTGCCCCCAATGACATAGAACTTGTTATCCATGAAACAACCAGAGCAGGACCTCCTCTTCTGCTTCATCTTTGGGAGGGGTTCCCAAGACTGGCTCTCAGAATTGTACTTCTCTGCAGTGTCCAGTACTTGGCTGTAAGTGTTGGTCTCAAGGCCACCAGCAACGAAAGCAAAAGCACCACCACAGGTACCTGATGCAAAAAGGCACCTTGGGTTGATCATACAAGGGCCCTTGAGCCATTCATTTGCTTCTGAATCATACCTCCAAATCACAGAACCATCAATTTCCTTGCCAGAAACCAACAGATGGGACCCTGCACAGAATGACTCCTTATCTCCAAACTCAAAGTTGTAATCCGATTCAATTGGAGGGAGCTTCCTGCTGGACTTGAAAGGCCAATCCATTGCCCACCAGTTGCCCTCCCCGCTAGCCAGCATGAACACTGACGGCTCCTTGAATCCCAGTTCGCTCCTGATTTTGCAGATTTCGCCGCTCTTCATCAGAGTTAAGAACCGCCTGTTCAGAAAACACAGTTTCCAGTGCTGTGACCTTGGGAATCTAGCCAGGATCGAAGTCTCTAGCTCGTCACTGAGACACGGAACATCATAATCTGCATCCTGAGGTGAAGGTTCATCAGCTGAGGAACCATTTCCATCAGATGGTGACAATTCAAGAACTCTCATCTTTTCTGCTGGGGACTTGTGGGAACTTATGCAAAAGCCACTGCCAAAGGTCTGGACAAGCAATGCTTTCTTATTAGTCACACTAGGTCGATCATTTCCAGGTAACTGGTCTCTTTGTATCAGCAACAACAGTTACTAGTTTGAAATATTAGACCCAAAAATTAGCAAATACAGATGCGTATATACAAACTGAGATAGATATCTGTCGACCAAGAACGAAAAAATAAAAATAAAAAACTGATCAGCACTATTCAAAAGAATCAGGTTTTTACAGAAAGAGAGTTTCGCTTGCTTGAGAAAGATTTTAACAAGTGTAAAGCTTCTCGCAAGACATAAGACACTAATTTAAGCAAGGAATTTCACTCGTTGGTTAAAAATTCGAGCAATAAAGGGATGTAATTTTTTTCTTAAATTTTTTACACAAGAGAATGTAAATTTCAGCCACGAGAGATAACATTCATGTGAAAATAGTTTTAGAACCGTGTGATTTCTCAAAGGGTTTTGCTATGCCTATTGATGTTGCCCATACAACTATAACTCATCTTGGGAAAAAGAAGCTTACCCAGCTGATGAAAACCAAGAACAGGAACTGAAAAGCTTTACATCATGAGGTTGTTTAGCGTTCAGCGAGATTGACACACGAACGTGCAAAGAAACAGAGAAAATGGACCACAAAAAGAAAGAAAACTGGAACCTTTTCAACACAAGGGTTTGTGCATATTTATTCAGATACGCAGAACCAGAAGAAAAGCTGCAAAGGGGAAAGGAGAAGAGAAACGCCCATAAGGCAACGCTTACACATACATAACATAAAGAAGAAAAAAATAAAAAAAAGTCAAAAAAAAAAGAAAGGGGAGAGAGAGAGAGAGAAAAGGAAGGGCAAGTCAAGGGTAGCAGGAAATGACTAAAATGGACGGTGAACGTTTCAGAATCTGCAATTAAAACAAAAGATCAGGAAAAAGATACGGTTGGGGGATTGGGTCTAAGGCTCTATGGTGATAACAGTAGAATAGACATGTGAAGTTGAAGAGAGAAACGGAAGTGACTCGAAGGAAACACCGAGGAGATGGAGAGAGGAGAGAGAGATCCAACATGGAGACAACCACCATTGGCTGGTTAAAATTAATAAAAAAAAGAAAGAAGAAAAAATGCTTAATTTAGTTATGTGCATTGTCTTTGAGGATTAAAAAAATACACACGCAGAAACAATAGTTTAATGATCTACCACACCGCCACCCCACCATCATTTTTTATTAATTGCCCATTCGAGGAATAAAAAAGGCGGAAAGAGCTTTGCAGAGTGAAGCGAGGGACAGAGAGAGCACACTGTGCGTAAGCACAATGACTGAGCTTCCCATGGTGCTCCAGCTGCCCAATGTGAGACAATAAAGAATGCCAGAAAAGAATAAAACAATGGCTAATATTGAATAATTTTTAAAATCGGCGTTGGGTTATTTGCATTTTTCAAAATTCCAGAAAACTCCTGACTTCTGGCATCGGAAAAAAAATTAAATAATAAAATAAAAACTTTTAAGTCATATAAATTGATTCCTACACAATAACATTTCTCAAATTGGTCACTTCTTTATGGGACAAATCCGTCTCTGAAGAAAATTTTTAAATTGGTCTCTATATTAAATAGTTAAAAGAATTAGTCCCTATAATATTAAATAACTGAACATGATAGTCCTTTTATTAAATTGGATTAGCGAAACTAACTTGTCTACTAATTCATTTTTACAGGAAATAAATTTGATTTTTTTTATAGATCAATTTATCTGACTATTAATTTTTGTATGACCAATTTGAGAGTTTTTTTTAGCTTATTTGTCCAACTTAAAATTTTAAAGGGACTAAAATAAGAGTTTTATCAAATTAAAAAATGGATAAATAATAATAACTACTTTTGAGTTTACTCAAATAACACCTCACTTCATTTTTCTTCAAAATTGACACTCCATCTTATTCCTTAAAAAAATAGAGAACAAATAAATAAAATAGAAAATAAAAACTACTCAGAGAATAAATTTTATAAATGCAACATTAACTCGACAAGTTTCTTAGATTTTAAAATTCAAATCCTAAATTTTATATCCTCAAATCTATACCTAGCTTATAACAAAATTAAATTATTTATTTATTGGAGTTGCTGCATATGAACAAGTGAGGTATATTAAGAAAAAAAGGAGTAAACCTTAAGTTGACTCCTAATAAAAATAACACAATAAATTGGTCCTTCAAGGGAAAAAATACATTTGTGATCCATTATAATTAAAAATGTGGGATAAATTAATTATTATTTAGTATTTTAGTGGATTTATTATTCTATTTATATTTTTATTAGAGACGAATTTTACTGAATTTATAAATAATTAGGATCAATTTGTCCTTGAAATCTTTAACAAATACTAAAGATGGACTAACTTATCATACATTTCTCACTACTTTTCAATCGCAAGTCTTGCATAATATTCTTATAGGAACTCAACTAATTTAATTTTGCTTTTAGTTAGGTATAGATTTCAGGATTTGAATTTTAAAAATTAGTTTAATCTAAGAGACATATCAAGTTGAAGTTATGTTTATAAAATTTGTTCTCTTGCTAATTTTTATTTTCTTCGTTAATTTGTTCTTTTTTCAATGAAAGGGATGAGTGTCAAATTTTAAGAAGAATGAGATGGAGTGTCATTTGAACAAGCCTTCAAACTAAAAAATACAAGATAGGTATCTCTATTCCACTGATTTATTTGTCTTATTTATATTTTTATAGGGAATCAATTTAAACTATTTTACAAATCATCAAGTTTAATTTTCTAAGATTCTTTCAAAAGTAGGACACGATCATCCCTTTCAATTTGTTCATATGATTTTAGAACAAATTAATCCTGATTTATAAAATAGTTAAAAGTAGTTCCCAACAAAAACATAAATAAGACAAATAAGTAGATCAAAATACTAAGGAAGGATTAACTTGTTCTACATTTTTATTTGTGAAGGACCATAAAATATATTTTTTTAGGATCAATCTATCTTGCACTATTTTTAAAGGATCAACTTGAGTATTCACTTTTAATGATAAGCTAATATATAATACATAAATCACTTTGGTGTTCTTTCACTACAAGAAATCCAGGATACCGACGCATTTTACCAATGGGTACGTAAAGTCGTAGTTATTGAACATTAAAGGTTATTGAATTTTTCTTATTAATATAAGGAAGTGAAATTGAGATGATTTATGACAGTATAAAGTAAATATATATACATGAGGTTGTTGTTCTAGATCCTAGACTTAAGGAACAGATATAACACAATCACATAACAAACCACAATTATAGGGATTTGGCTACAGTTCCTGATAACCAAAATACAAGTTTAAATTTAAACTAGATTGACTGATTCTTTGCCGTTTCTATACGCCCTCAAGATCAGGTTTCCATCAGAAACCTGCATCTTGTCTCTAAAATCTTGAAACTTTGCTTGTGATAATGGTTTGGTCATGACATCTACTATTTGATCTTTGGTGGAGACATGTGAAACAATTAATTTCCTTGCTTGAACTTGATCACGAACAAAATGATAATCCAAGGAAATGTGTTTCATTTTGGAGTGAAGAACCGGATTGGCACATAGATATGTGGCTCCAATATTGTCACAATAAAGTAGTGGTACAGCTGTAGACTTTACCGAAAATTCCTGAAGTAAGTTGGTTAGCCACATGATGTCTAAGGTGGCTGTGGCAATGGCTCTATGTTCTGCTTCTGTAGATGACCTGGCAACGTTTGTTGCTTTTGGAACTCCACGAGACGGTTGCCACCAAAGAATGCGATATGTGTCGAGGTAGAAGTAAAATCATCAACATTACCACCCTGGTTCGCATTGGAAAAGGTAACTAGATTGTAATTGGCGGGCTTGTGAAGCTTTAAACCGAAGTTGATGGAAGACTTCAAGTATCTAGCAATCTCTTGAGATGTTGCAAATGAAGGGAGGTTGGTTTGTGCATGAATTGAGATAACTTGTTGATTGCAAAAGAGAGGTCAGGTTGAGTCATTGTGAGATATTGTAGAGCACCAATAATATTTCGAAAGTATGTAGCATCAGTTGCTAAGACCCATCATGTAGGCTTAGTGTAGCTAGTGGAAAGTGGAGTTGATGATGGTTTTGCACTTGCCATATCAAAGCGATCAAGTATATCATGCATGAATTTGTGTTGGGAGAGAAATAGGCCTTGTTTGTTGGGAATGAGCTTCACTCCTAAGAAATAATGTGGGCCAAGGTTCTTTAAGGAGAACCGGACGAAGTGCTGAGATAAAACCATCTAGGAAGATTGTATCATTTCCAGGAACAAGTAAGTCATCCACATAGACCAGGAAGTAACATGTGTTATGTTGAGTAGAATAGATGAATAAGGAAGGATCACTTCTACTCTCTGAAAACCATGGGAAAAAATAAATGATTTTAGAGCATCATGCCATGCTCTTGGGGCTTGATCAAGGCTATAAATGGCTTTGTGTAGTTTACAAACATAATAGGGAAATTGATTGTGTTTGAAGCCTGGTGGTTGATCCATGGAAATTTCCTCATTGAGGTAACCTTGTAAGAAGGCATTGTTGATATCAACCTGATGCATTGGCCAAGAGTGACCGATAGCAATGGTGAGAATAACTTTCATAGTTTATGGGCAAATGACAGGAGCAAAAGTTTCTTGAAAATCAACACCTGGAGTTTGAGTGAACCCCTTAGCTACTAATCTGGCTTTATATTCTGGAGATTGAGCCATCTGCATTCGTTTCACATGAAATAGCCACTTGTAGCCAACAATGTTTCTATTTCTTAGAGGAGGTACTAGAGCCCAGGTGCCATTCTTGATCAAGGCATCAAATTCTTCAACCATTGTCGTGCGCAAATGAGAAAATCTCATAGCTTCTCTCACATTGGAAGGTTCTAGGTTCTCAGGTATAGGATGTTTGGATGCTGTAAAGGTTTTCTTTGGTTTGTGAATATTGTTAAGGACCTGGTGATCATGGGATAGGTTGGGGTTGGAGGTCTAGAAGGAGGATAAAGGGCTGTATTTTTAGAGGTGGGGAGAGGTTCTGATGTCGAAATATTTCTGATGATGATTGGCAGAGTCAATTTAGTCAAAGGAGTAGTGTCATTATGTTGGTATGTTTGCAATTGAGATGCTGATGCATGAGTATGCCGTGGTGTAGGAATAGAAATGGAATGAGTCATGGAATTATGTGATGGAACATGAGTAATGTCATATGGGGATGCAATGGAGATGAGAGTGGTGTAAGGAAAAATGTTATCATAAAATGTCACATGTCTGGAAATATATAATTTAGATATGATGGGGTGCATACAAATGTATGCATATTGAGATGAGGAGTATCCAACAAAAATGCATGGAGTGGATTTGGTTTGAAGTTTGTGTTGGATGTATGGTTTTAGCCATGGAAAGTAGAGACAACCAAAGGAATGCAGATGTTTTGGATTGGAATTTGATTTAAATAGCTGTTCAAATGGAGATTTCATTTGCAAAATTAGGGTAGGCATGCGATTAATGGGGTATGTTGCAGTTTGAAAAGCAAATGACCAGAATTTTTCTAGGAGTTTCGAATGATGCAAAAGAGCCTACCAGTCTCAACCACATGTCTATGTCTCCTTTTAAGGTGAGTTATTTTCAGGAGTATATGGTGTTGTTGTAAAGTGTGAAATCCCATTGTTTATAAGAAAAGGTCTAAGTTTCATAAATTCACCTCCATTATTAGAGAATGGAGAGATGATAGGCAAGCCAAAGAACTTTTCCACAACAGATTTGAATTTGGGGAAAATAATGGAAACCTCTGCCTTATTTTTCATGGGGTAAAGCCATACATATTTGGTAAAATGATCTACAAGAATCAAATAGAAAGAAAAACCATCTATAGACCTAATGGGAGCCCCCATACATCTAGTATATAAGTTCCAAGGGCCTAGAGCTAGTTACAGTTGAAGCTAAAAAAGGTAATTTGTGACTCTTGGAGCTGCAACATGAGACACATGGAGAGGAAAGGCTCGTCATTATTTGATGTTGAGAAGCTATGTGCTGAGAATGCGAGAGGAAGGGTGTCCTCATATATGATGCCAATTTGAGGATGCCAATGAAACTAATGCATGAGGTGATGCAGAGGTTGATAAGTGATATAAGCCTTGATCACGTGGTCCTTTAGGTAGAATTGAGCACTCTTCAGATCCTTAATGACAAAACCATCAGAAAAAAATTTAACTGAGGCATTATTAGTGTTACAAATGGTAGAGCTGAAAGAAGATTCTTTTGGATATTAGGAACATGAAGAACATTGGATAAGAATAATAGTTTAGAGGTTGTAGGAATAGTTAGATTACTAGTGTGAGAGATGGGCAAGGAGCTACCATTACCAATAACTACCTGATCATTGCCAGTGTATGGCTGAGTGAGATGAAGATGATCAAGGTCATGGGTGATGTTGTGATTAGCACCTTAATCCAAGATCCAGTCATGATTGGCATTAGGAGGCATGACATGTGCATGATGTGTAGAGTACTTATTACCATTCTTTGGTGGATAGCCAATGAGTTTGTAGCAAGTCTTGGCAGTATGACCAGGTCTTTCATGAAATTGACACACAATTCTCCGAGTAGAGTTAGTGGTTAGAGTCCAAGAGCCAGGATTAGCATTGTTGGGAAGGGGAGGCCTAGCCGAAAGGGTTTACCTTTGTGTGCATGTGAGCTGTGGGCATAGTAGTGACATTAGAAGAAGGGATTGATCTTTGAAGATAGCTTTCAAAGTCATGAGTAAATCATGCAATTCAGAGAAGGAAATTGCTGTTTCTCATGCACGAATGATAGTTGAAACTTCCTTATATTCTACCAAGGCCATTGAGAATGTGAATGACCAAATCATCATCATCCACAGGCACATTGATGATTGCCAATTGATTAGCAATGGATTTGACTCAGTAGGTAGTCATGAATTGAGTTTGATCCTTTATTAGATAAGGAAAGTTTGTCCTTGAGGTGCAGAATAACTCGAGTATTGCTTGCAAATGCAGGACACGCCAAGCTTGTCGAGAGGTTTTGACATTCCAAGCATGTTGATAACATGAGCATCAACAGTTGTAATAATGGAGTGAAGGATTAGCTTCTTGTCGACACAAGTAATCAAAATCAGGATGATTGGAGGATGGACATGTATTTGTGCCATCCATAAAGCCCAGAATTCCATAGCTAGTGAGGAGAGCGTCATTTGAACTTTCGATACAGGGTAGTTAGCACCAGTGAGCTTGACCAAATGTTGGTTGTTGAGATATTGGATTGTGTTATGTTCAAGGGCTGAGTTATTGGTGTTTGAGGAGGTGTGATCAAGTTTGGGGAAGCCATAGGATCAGTTGTTGTGAAGCTAAGACTCGTGATACCATATAAGGAAGTGAAACTGAGATGATTTTATTGACATTATAAAGCAAATATATATACATGAGGTTGTTGTTCTCAGATCCTAGACTTAAGGACAGATATAATACAATCACATAACAAACCACAATTATAGGGATTTAGCTACAATTGCTGATGACCAAAATACAAGTTTAAATTTAAACTAGATTGACTGATTCTTTTTGTTTCTATAATTAACACAAATTTACATAAATACCCGTCGGTAAACGATGGTGCCAATCACGTCACATGACACGTATTATTGCCAACGTGTTACCGATAGGTGGAACATTTAATTTAATTTTTTTATTTTGTCATTACATTACAGACGGTTTACCGACTCCTATTTTATAATTTAATTGCTAATTAATATTTATTCAACATAACCGACGGGGTTCCGACCCTGTAATTTAATTTATTTTGTGAGTAATTTTTAGTAAATATAATCGACAAATATACAGACGGGTATATGAAAATGAAATTAATTTTTTAATTAAATTTTATTTGATTTCTTATTAAATATTACTGATAGGTATACCGAAGGGTATGTGTATTTGAAATTAATTTTTTAATTAAATTTTATTTGATTTCACATTTAATATTTATTAAATATTAGAGGTATACCTACGTATATGAATTTGAAATTAATTTTTATTTCATTACTACCGATGGATAGCCGATGGATATTTGAAATTGTCGTGCAACCTTTTATATTTCCGCTCACCTGTCGGTCATTACTAATACGTGAAATGTACCGTTTCATTAAACACGTACCCATCGGTAATTGCGTTCATTAACCCCGGTGAGCCTTCTCCTTCCCCATTGAGTGAGTGTCTCCCTCTTCTCTTCACTCTCCCTCTCTCTAACCTTGGCCACCGCCATATTTTGCCACCGTATGCCACCATCGGAGCTCCGTTAGAAACCTGAGACTGCCATTGCGATCTAGGGGCCTTGGTGAGCATTTTAATCGGTTTATTTTTAATTTGGTTTACTTTTTCCATTCGTTTATGAGTGCCCATAGTAGTGTGTTGTGTTACATTAGGGAGTAATTATGGTTGTTGTGTTGTTAATGTGGGGGGTTTTGTTTGAGGGTTATAGCGATTGTTAATTTAAATTTTTCATATTCGATTTTCAAGATTGGATTTGGTTAGAAGGAATCGAGAGCTTTCGCACATTTTATTTTTCTTGACACGCTCTAGAGGTTAGTAACTAAATCTTTGTTATTTATATCGTTGAATGATGTAATATGTACCTAGGATATATAGAGACTTATGTTTTCTAAGATAGAGTTGTAGGAACTGAGGATTGCATGATTGGGGGAATGGCGTAGAGGTCCTTCCCCTACTTGTTTGCATTGTTTGCTGTGGGATTCTTTGTGTTTGTGGAGATTGCATGTTATGGAGTTATAAGGGGATGCACAATAGAACGGTTTTAGGATTATGTGAATTGTATGTAATTATGAAAATTTTATTGTTATGTTATCTATTATGTTATTGATCTTTATAATAATATCTATAATTGTTGAATTAACAAATATCAAATGACAAAAGCTCCTAGTTTAAGGGGAGATATTATCAAAATTTTGTTAAAATATTTTTGGGGATAAAAGATTAAAATTAACTGTATTAAAAAACTTAAAAACCAATTAAAAGAAATATCTAATGATGGAAGCTCCTAATTTAAGGAGAGATGCTCCAGAAATTTTGTTGAATTTTGTTTTAGGGATAAAAGATTTAAAAAAAATTTGCGCCGAAGAAATAAAATTAAAAATAACTATACTAAAAAAACAAAGAAAACCAATTCAATGTGTTTTATAGTAGTAATTTGGGCCAATTGTTAAAAAATTATATGGCAATGGTTTTATTGACTGAAATATGGCTGGAAGAAATTTACAAAACGTTCTTATTTGGGACATGAATATTTGTTATTTTTAAATATGAAGGAGGCTTCTATTTTAAAGTAATAGTGTATAACCATAGTGCTTCAGAAATGACTTATTCAATATATAACGAAGACATTATCCTAGCTTGTGAAGTTAGCATGATGACACTAAAAGGCTTGTAGCATATGAGGACCATGTACATTTCTTGAAATTTGCGGTGCACCTTAAACAAATGTACATAATTCTCAGGTGTTACATGTCTTTCAGTGTCATCATTGCCAACTTCACAATCTTGGATAGTGTCTTGTTATATCTTAAATAATCCATCTTTGAAGCACTAGGTTATACACTCTGGCTTTAAAATAGAAGCCTCCTTCATATTTAAAAAATAACAAATATTCATGTTCCAAACAAGAACGCTTTGTAAATTTCTTCCAACCATATATTTCATACAACCATAGCCATATAAGTTTTCAACGGCGAGCTCAAATTACTATTTCATTATATTTATTCTGTTGTTGATCTTTATAATAATATTTATAATTATTGTATTGAAAATATGTAACGATGGAAGCTCATAATTTAAAGGGGAATGTTGTTGAAATGTTGTTAAATTTTTTTGTGCAATAGATTAAATAAAAGTAACCATGTTTAAAAAAACTTAAAATCCAATTGAATTTGTTTAAAAATACTAATTTAAATAAAACTTAAAGACGAATTGAATGTGTTTTAAAGATTAATTAAAAGAAATATGTGATGACAGAAACTCCTAATCTAAATGGATATGCTGAAGAAAATTTTCAGAATTTTTGTTGAGAGAATAAGATTAATAGTTATACTTGAAATTTAAATAGCAATTGAATTTGTTTTTTAAAGTAATAACTTTCTATCTTTACAAAATTATAGGTCTAGAGTTAATCACAAATGTAATGTTACCTTCAAATCGATCATGGATGCATGATAGATTGCATCCTAATAGAGGGGGGATTAAATTGAATAGTTCGTTAATGGTGTAAAAGTTAGGTGTCCATGTAATAGGTACAAATGTAGGAAGTATCTGGATGATGATACAATAAGGGTTCATTTGTAGATGGGGATTCATGCTGACTATTGGGTTTGCACAGCATGGGGAGGTAGTTAATGCATGGAACCAAGTGGGTATGTGTGAAACAAGAAGTAGTTCTAGTGAGATCCATATAACTCAGACACGACATGGGTAATGTGCTATGGGAGGATAACCTAGCTAGGCATCATGAGATGGTGTTTGATGCTCTGGTTGGATTTGTTGCTCATTATTCACATCCTTCAGTTTAGGAGCCTAACCAAGATGCCGCTCGATTTTATAGTCTACTAGAAGCTGCCAATTAACCTTTATGGGAGGATTGTGCGCACTCTGAATTATCATTAGCAGTTTCGAATGTTGAGCATTAAGTCCAAAGGGAATCAAAGCCAAAGTTCTTTTGATCAGTGGGTACTGATCAGTGAGCTAAGTTCAAACCCCGATGTAATTCCAAAATATTTCTATCAAGCTAAAAAATTAGTTTCTAAACTTGGGTTGAAGGAAATAAAGATTGATTCCTGCTTGAAAGGTTGTATGCTTTATTATAAAGATGATAGTTTATTGACTGAGTGTAAGTTCTGCCAAGTGCCTAGATTTAAACCAAAGAGACATGGAAGTGGGAGGTATAAGGATGTCCCTCAGAAAGAATGCACTATCTGCCCTTAATCCCTAGGCTCACAAGACTTTACGCGTCAATGAGTTCAGCTCTTCATATGAGGTGGCACAGGGAAAATTAGAGGGATAATGGTGTGATGATGCATCCATCTCACGGTGAAGCATGGAAAAAGTTCGATGAATGATATCCTGATTTTTCTTGTGACCCACAAAATGTTAGATTGAGACTCGTTTAGATGGATTTACTCGAATAACCAATTTAGCAAACCCTATTCCTGTTAGCCAATAGTAGTTATGCCCTATAATCTCCCTCCTGACATGTGCATGACCTATTCTTAACATGTATAATCCCTGGCCCTGATAATCCAAAAGCTAAGATTGATGTGTATCTTCAACCCCTAATTGATGAATTGAATGAGCTATAGTGTCAGGTTGTTCTTACTTATGACATTTCAACTAGCAGAACTTCATGATGAGAGTTGCATTAATGTGGATCATCAATGATTTCCAGCTTATAGAATGCTCCTGGATGGATGACCCAAGGCAAATTAGCATGCCCA
Source organism: Dalbergia oliveri (assembly GCA_030441495.1). Lineage (NCBI taxonomy): Eukaryota > Viridiplantae > Streptophyta > Magnoliopsida > Fabales > Fabaceae > Dalbergia > Dalbergia oliveri. The sequence continues at coordinate 27,586,441 of JAMLFY010000008.1, forward strand.
ATTTGTATGGACGATATTAAAGCATTCACCTTGAAACATGGAGGAAAGAACTCTTGGTTTGATTGTCATAGAAGGTTCTTAGATTCTATCATCTATATAGGCGAAGTAGATACAGTTTTAAAAGAAATTGTGTTGAACATGATGAGCCTCTAGTTAGACTAAGTGGCCACGAAATATGGGATCGAGTTAAGGATATCCTAAAAATAATGGAAATTGGAAAGGTAGTGCGGCAACCAGGCTATAGAGTATACCATAATTGGACCAAATAAAGTATTTTTTGGAATTGCCGTATTGGAAGGATAATTTGGTGCATCATTATTTAGATGTCATGCATATTGAGAAAAATGTGTTTGACAACATTATGAATACTGTGTTGGATAGGATTGGACCAAAGACAACGACAAGGCAAGGCATGATCTGCTGAGTATTGTACGCGGCTGATTTGCATTTACAAGAATTGAGAGATAGTCATTTCTATAAACCAAAGGCCAAATATGCCCTAAGTTCCAATCAATAACAAGCAGTTTGTCAATGGCTTAAGGAGTTAAGAATGCCCGATGGTTATGCTTCAAACTTAAGTAGGTGCGTCAATATTGCACAGTGTAAGCGTCTTGGCATGAAAAACCATGATTGTCACGTGTTCATGGAGTGTTTGCTTCCAATTGAATTCAGAGAGCTACTTGATATTGTCTGGAAGTTCCTAAGTTGAGTTAGTATTTCAAGGATTTATGCTCTTCTACTCTTTGGTGTGATGATTTTCTTGTCATGGAAAAAAATATTTCTAAAATTCTCTGCAAATTAGAGAATTTTTCCTTCTGAGTTCTTTGACTCAATGGAACACTTGCCCATACATTTGGCATATGAAGCACAAGTGTGTGACCGGTTCAATACAGGTGGATGTATCTATTTGAAAGGGAAATAGGAGGGTTTAAAAGAACCGTGAAGAATAGGTCTCAAGTGGAAGGATCAATATGCCAAGCTTGTCTAGCAAAGAGACTTCAAATTTCTGCTCATTTTACTTTTAGCCACATATTCAATCTAGGAGAACTCGGTTGGTCATAACGACAATGGAGGAGAGTGTTTTATTCCACGTACTTTGTCTATATTCAATCAACCTGGTCAAGCTGCTGAAAGAGCATGCCTCGATGGTTGACTTCCAAGGAGTGAAATTTCGCACACTTACATATTTTGCTAAATTGTGATGAGGTGCAACCATTCAAATTGTAAGTCAAAAATCTTTTTTTTTGTGTAGGTGTGAGTTGATGTTATGTATATATAAAATAACGTAAAATATATTTTCAACAATAGATACTTTGAGCAACTGTATGATCAAGATTCTCTTCAACAATTTCCAGATTGGTTTAGATTACATGTAAGTCCGCTTGTTTAAGATTATGTAACCCAAAATATGATTCTGTTAATTTTGTTTGATATAAGTAAGTTTGACATTTCAAACATTATATATGTAGGTTCATAACAAAAATAATGGTGTAACATGTCCCCATTTGTTTAATTGAGCTTGGGGCCCAAAAAATAAAGTTGTAAGTTGGCCCATGTACTATGTTAATGGGTACAAGTTTCACACAGCTGATTGGGGTGTAGGGAAAAAACCGACAATATTGGTGTTTGTGTTAAAGGCGATACAGGAGAGAGAGAATGTGATTGGTATGGTGTTGTTAAGTAAATCATTGAGTTTGAGTACATAGGTGAGCTCACAAATAAATGTGTCCTATTCAAATGTGAATGGTATGACGCTACTTGACTAACTAGGACATGTCAACACAACAATTACAAAATCATTGAAGTCAATCACATCAGAAGATATAGAAGTTATGATCCATTTATTATAGCCTAAAATGTCGACAAGTATGTTATATGTCTTATCCTAGGAAAAGTAGGTCACAGTGGAGGGTTGTGAATAAGATAAAACTAAGAGGTATGATTGAAATAGAGGAAGATACTCTTGAAGATGCATATCAAATGGATGATCTACATCCTTCAAGGGCAGGACTCAATGAGACAATCTGAAAACCCCTTTATTAACTATGGGAAGTTTACTTAATTGAATGCACAAGTAACCATCCAATCAGAAATCACAAAGATGAAACAAGTGATAGCAGTGCTAATAAGTCACCTAGTGATTAACGTAGAGTGATGATGAAAAAGTTCTACACTTTTAAATTAACTAAGGTGTTCAATATTATATACAATATTATTATGAAATTATTTGAAATTTCCTGACTTAATTAATGTTTTGTGGTGGATTATTTTTTAATTGTTTTAGTATGACTGGTAGAGGTAGCAGGCAACCTTAAGGTCGTTATCCACCACCACCACCTTAGCCACTGCCCCTCCCACCACCTCAGCCACCGTCCCTCTCACCACCTCCTCTTCCACCACCTTTACCTTAGTTCGACCATCAGCACCCAGGGTTTCGGATGATGCCCACTTCTGGGTATGGGGCCCCACCCTTCCCACATTCACACTCACAGCCCACTCGCATTCCCCCTCCCTAGCCCCACCACTGTCCCTAGCCCTATCACTACCTCGAGTCCCGCGCCACATCTGTCAGATTCCTCCTTCCTTGACGGGGTCACAAGCACGGACACTGATGGGAGGTCTCTGCACAGTGGCAGGCCACTTGGGCCTGATGGTAGCTACTGGGAGGTTAGGGACGTAAAGACAGGTAAGTTGAAACATGTTTTTTATTACATTTTAATTTTACATTGCTTATGATATTTGAGTATTTTTTATTGGTTTTTGATATTTTTTTCATTTATGTAATAGTTTTCTCCCATTTGCACTAGCTCGCCAGATCACAGAGATTATACAGAGTGTATAACCATTCATGGCCCACATGGACTAACATCCCTCCTAATGTCAAGGAGTCGTGGTGGAGGAAGTGGAAGGTAATTATATGATTGCTTTGCTTTTGTTAAAATATATGTTTGTATTATTTAATTATATGCTATATACAATCATTAATGTGTTGTGAATTTGTTTATGCAGAAAACATTCTACATTGAGCTCGAGCATGAGCCCACAGTGAAAAGGGCTTGGATGATTAGGTCTTCCAAGCGAATGCAGGATATGTTTCATGATGTCCGTAAGGGACACATGAACAGCTCGTGGTTGAATGACGCCACCTTGGGCTGAGTTCCAGCGCCACTAGGCTAATGACCGACCTTCAAGGATAGGTGAGTAAGGGAAAGACAAACCGAGCCTTAGAGAAAGGCGGGTTGCTGCACACGGTGGGTCAGAGCACAGAAAGGACCTGGAAACGCTTGGTAATTCTTTACCCTTTCGACATTTTATAATAACATTTACTATATTTGAATTGTGGCAAATACTATATTTTGATGACTTTATTATGCTTATTTATGCGGGAGTTGAGCCGCCCTCAAACAGGACTAGCTATTTCGAGACTTGCACTGAAAGGTGAGCAAAGGGCAGTTGGAGAGGTATGGGTAGGCTCTCGCTCCAGGCGACCTACGTAAGTTTAAATTTAGACATATCTTTACTTAATTTTTATTATTATTTTCATTTATGTCATAATCATTACTCACAATGTGTTTTTTCTTTTTTCCTTTGCAACGTGAGTTTATAGACTTTTGAGAGTAGGCCTAGACCCAGTACCAGACCTAGATGGCTGAGGCTGGGCCCAATGCTGACATTCCTCCTCCTCCCAACGAAGAGCATGTGTGGGCCCAAGTGGCTGGCGGCCCTTACAAGGGTCACATATATGGAATGAGGTACTATCCTAAGAGTATATCCTCATCCTCCACCACTGGGTCAGCTGGGGATGATGCCCTGAGGAAGCGTGTCCATGCCCTCAACCATGAGCTCAGGCAGGCCAGTTGATCTCAGCAGGAGCAGGAGCAGGAGGCAGATCCTTTAGCAGCTCAGGAGCAGCAGCGGTGGCAAGCTGTGGAGAAGGAGCTGAGAGAGATCGAGCTTAAGCTCTCTTGGGAGCGGAGTAGCTGGAGAACGCAAAGAAGGAGCGGAAAAAGCAAAGAAGGCGAAGGCTCGCTTTGAAGATGCAATGGAAGATCACTGGAGATGTGATGACCTTTTTCCTGGACATGTAGGCTTCAGGATCCTCCAGCTTCTGGCAAGACGCTCCCCCATATCTCACTCCCCTCCATCTTTGAGGGCTAGTCACAGTCCTACCCGTGGATGACGATGATGGTCCAGATGATAATGATGCAGGACAGCTCACGATCCTGACGCCTAAGAGTTCAGCTAGTTTTTATCTAGCTTTATCATTTTTCCTTTCTGGATATTTTTTACATTTATTGTAATTTGTATATATTTTATTGTTATAATTTTCTATTTTATTTAATCAGTTTAATTTATTCATTTTATTATTATTTTTATTTAATATCAGTTTAATTGATAATTAAGTTGTTATATAAATAAATAAATAAAAAATGATTAAAGATAAATTAAAAATAAATCCAGATTATCGAAGGTTGATTCGTTGATAAAACGCAATATTAGCAAAATAAAATTTTTTTTTCAAAATAATCAATTGTCGGTAAAACGTCAAAAGAGTTGAAGAATTATTTTATTTATTTCAATATCCGTCGTAAAAAATAAAAACCCGTTGGTATAAATATGTCTCTAACGACTACGTGAAGGCTTTTTATCTAATTGTACCGACAACTAAGTATTTTAATATCGTCGGACACGTGTCGAATAACTATTGACGGGTTTTATTATACCATCGGTAATATTAATCGACGGCCTGAAACCGATGGTCCTGATCATTTATATCTCGGTATATGTGCTACCCGTCGAAAACTCGTTGGTAATGGAGTCAATATCCTGCTTCTGGTAATATTTGGTGTGAGTAATATATTATATAAGTTTATTCATCAAATAAATCCTGTACATTAAAATGACACATAACTTAGTTAAGTATAGGGAGGTAGGATAAGGTCTTATTAGCTTTTAATATATACAAATTCTTTTACTTTTTTACCAAATAGTCATACATGATATACTAAATAATAAAAATATGAATAATAAATATAATAAAATAGTAACATATTCACCAAAAAAAATTTCAAAAAAAAAATTAAACGTAAAAAGGAATACTCAATAACAAAAAAGTAACTTATAAGTTATTAAATATTAAAATATATGAATAAATAAAAGAAAAATTTAATATAAACTAATCATATATAATAAAAACAACCAATTTAAAAATAAGGATAAATAATAAATATATAGTAAATCGAATATTTATACTTAAATATTTAAATTTAAATAACTATGATAAAAACTACAAGAAAAAATATTAACATATATAAAAGAAATAGATTTTTTAAATAAAGTGTATTTTACATTTTTATAAATTATTTAAATAATAAATATATAGAGAGATATTAAAATAGATGACAAATAATATTCAATACAAATTAAAATTTTACATGATAAAAATTGTTAAATTTTGGTCAAGAATATAATTTAAATTAATAAATATTAAATAATAAAAATACACTTTTAAGATTTATATTTAAATAATTATTTTATTTTATTAAATATTTACTTATAATTAAAATTATTTGTGAAAAGAGAATAATGTTATATTATTAAATATCTTATACAATTTATTATATCTAAACTTATTTTCATTAGCCAACTTATGCTTTACCGACGCATAAGAATCACGTTCCCCTACAAGTCTAACATGCAAACTTTTCCAGAAAATGGAAAGAGTCTCTTTTATTTTTCTAATATTTCCCAAATACTATATAACCCACATAAAGACAAATGACAGACTATAGATTTTGGACATTAAACATTCCTTGAATGAATGCAGCCTCACCAAACAGGACAAACAACTTATCACAATCCATAACACTTTCTCAACATAAATATTCCAATTAAATTTCCAATCTATTTCTATCTATCTATCTATCTATCTATATTACAATACTAAAGTTGTTCCACTAAAATTCCCAAATGACATTTTTTTTTATTTTATTGATTATAAATTCAGTTATTTTTTTACTTTTCATTACTACACTTTTCATATGTTTATGACTTTTCATTTTTATAATTATAGACCCTTCATCTTTCATAATATTTGAAATTTTTATTTTTCATTTTTTCTAAAATTTTATTGAATAAAAAGGTTAATCATACTAATAACTATTATAAATAAATGCAAATATTTCAACACTATTTGAAATTTATAAATATTATAATATAATTAACACTTGAGACTTAAATATCTTTTGTAGAATGAAAATTTATAGAATAAATATTATATAATTTTTCTTTTGACATATTGATATTTTTCTTTTCATCAAGTTGTTTATTTAAAGTTAAAGGAGCGTCAAAATACATATTTTTAAAAATGAGTAAATGAAAATGTTGTCACATAAAATTATTAAATTTTAAATATGAGTCTTACATTGTAAAATTACAAATATATTTATATTTATTCATTTTATACTAAAAATAAATTGCTTGAATTTTAAATAAACACAGGATATTTAATGACTAAATAAAATATTTATGATATTAAATATTAAATTAAAAACTTCATAATGTATCTCTTTTTGAATCCAAGACAATACAAACATAAAACATAACAATTGAGACCTCAGTTTTGATACTTTAAATATACAAAAAACATAACATAGTTTAAAATCATTACATTTAGATGTAAAATACGATTTATAGCATCACCATAATCATACCTCTCCTTAACCCTGATATATATATAGATTACGAACAATTCTATAATGCCAAAACTCAAAAGACATGTTCCAATATGAAGAATACATCTTCTCAAGAAAACTCACCAACTCCAGCTGTTGAGAATGCGAGGGATTTAAACTAGTTGCAGCACTTGTATATGAAAATAGGAGGAACAACAGAGTAAGTTTTGTAAGTCGAGGTTGACAGAATATCTATAACTCAAATGAGACAATATGCGAACAATTAGTAATGCAAAATGGAATCATGAGTTTTATAAATTCGACAAATTCTTACTTTGAAAGACTTTTTTTTTTTTTGAAAACATCAAGTTTGATGGAAAATACAGAGGAATCATCAAATCCAAGATAGATAGAAGGATTCACACTCAAGCAGTCAATTCTTCACATGATCCTAAAATAGGATGCACTACCCATGAGAGTCACCATAAAATGGGAGGATCCACTGTGTGGTCCTAATAAGAGATAGTCAATGTGCACCAAGACTAACGTCTCCTGTTGTTAGCTACAAATTCCATCAAAGATTCTCCGCAAAACATATATTAAAGTCCATATGTACATACATATCTTCTTATTCAGTTCTTAACGTTTCAAAAAAATAGGTCATGCTCACAATTCACAATTTCATTCGAAAAACCATAGCAGAGGCAAACTAACTTTCAAATATTCAAATTCCTAGAATTTCCAATCTCTATTTATGCAACACAATTGTCCAAAATCAACATTACATTGTCTCATGTATCAATTTTAAACAAAACATAAGCTCCACATAATAGATTTAACTTCATTAAAGATATATATAATGTATCCAAATAATTATATTTTTAGTTTCTAAATTACTAAAATATATTTCAAACTAACGCAACATATAATGTCTACTCATAAACTGATTTCAAAGAATTGAAGACTAAATTCCAAGTGCCACAAATTCAATGGTTCATGCTCAATTGCTCTATACCTCTAGGAACAAGTTAAAACACCATTTGTGAGCTATCAATGTCATCGATTGACATCAATTAGCCCTAAAACATAAAGCCCTCAATTCTAAATACCTATGATTCCAAAAATCCAAAATCCATCATGAATAATTGCAGAAGAGCTCAGTAGGATTAATGGAGCAAGATTGACACATATCCACTACTCCTAGAGAAATATTAGAAGGAGGAAACACTCCAAGCCTTACAACTTCAACTAGGATCTCTCCTAGAGAGAAAGAGATGGAGACCATGTTTGAGTGGTAGAAAGAGAAGGCGAGACTAAGAAGGGGAGAAGGAGGTGGTGTGCGTGAGGAACACTTCAACCCAGAAAATGTACATAACCAATTGTGAAAATTTTTGGAGGACTTTTGTAGACCATCTTTGTTTGGTTTTAATGAGACCAAAATCACGTCAAATGATGGTGGAATGGAGAGCTTTTATTGAAAATAAATAATGTTAGGCCCATTAGCAAGCATCCACACATGGGAGTTTGTGTGAGGAATTCTCTAACTATTAGCATTTGATCTAATCACAAAACTTGGGCTTCCACATCCCTACCACAACTAAAAACCCTGATTCCCTTGATCTTTTAGGCGCATTGAGATTAAACTAGAAGGAGTCACACAACTATCAGATTGGCTAATGTGTCAATCCCATTAACTATGATGACACATGATTATAATAATAGCTGAACCATAAAGGGTACTAACCTTGGAGTACTTAGGGCTATCAAACGGGTAGGGCTCGCTCGTGTTGGTTGAACCCATTTTAGCCCATGAAATAAACGGGCCTAGACGGTAAGCCCATTTACCCGTGGTTCTAAATCATTCAACCCGACCCTTTTAAGGCCAGTCGTGGACCAAATTGTCTTAATTTTGGGCCCCTAATGTCTATAGCACGTGTTTTATGTGTTTTGGCCCTAGTTTTGGATATTTAAATACTATGTCTCAACCCCAAATAGAAATTAAAACACAACCCCTTAGCTTAAACTAGGTTAGGTCAGGCTTATTAAACACTCTCCTATTTTTTCCTCACCTCTTCTCCTTCACTCTCTTCCTCTTTACTCATTCTCTTCTAATATCTTATTCTCTCTTAGGTTTAGCTTATTTTTCTGTTTTAGTTAGTTGTAACCTCCATTAATGGAGGAGTAGTCTTGTTACTAGCATTAAGAATTTTTTATGGCTCAAGGGTTTGTCTTAAGACATTGCCTAATTTAATCAATATGTGGTTTGGTTTCTTTATTTCCTGTCTCTTTATATTTCTTCAATCACTTGTGTATGGAAAAGTATTATTTCAAACCCCTTTGTTGCATAGTCTATTAGTTCACCAATATCGTTGGAAGACAACTTGAGTTGCACGCGTTATACTATATTTTTTTTACAATTTAGTTTTAAATAAAATTGTTAATTTATTAAAGCTAGTGGCTCGACACTTTAGTGCTATCATGTTTGTTCCCCTTCATTGTCCTCCCTATTTGTGAGGAATCCATTATTATGGATTAGGAAGCTCCAGTCTCAACTCAAGGGTCCGAGATTTTTTCTCTATGCTAGTTAACGTTAGGTGTCTTCATTGGACATCATTCCAGTTCCTCAAGATCCCACAAGTAGTGACAATGCACTTCCTGCAATGTACGACGAATGAGATTGTTGCGTATGGCCATACTTAGGTCATTATTACTACTTTAAAAATTATAATAAATTATGCACATGATATTATGAGCATGAAAAACCTTAGGGTAGGTGTCTTCATAGGACCATGTTTGTTGTATGCGTGCCAATTTATGCCTATTTGTGAAAGATTAACATGAAAATTTGTATTTTTATTATTCAGAAATAATGGAATCAAAATTTGGATTTAAGTTATTTTCATGAACAAAATAATCATGTAAATTTTATAAAGTATATTTTTATATGCATAAGTGAGTTTCATGAATGTAGAATGATTTTATGAAGTTTTAAAAAGTTGCAATTAATTTGTGGAACAATTTTAAGAGCAAATTTAGAGTTATGAAAGTTGTATGTTTAGAACAAAAATTTTCTATAAGATAGGAATTAGTGAGAAGCGGAGTTATTAGTTAACGACAGATTAGATTGTTAAACATGATATACCAAGCTACCTATGAGGGTAGTCTCCTTTTTTAGGAATTCAGAGATATCAAAGAATATGGGCATTGTAGGGGTTCCCATGACCCATTCAAAGAAAACAGAGAACATGGGCCTTACAGAGAGTTCCCAACTTATTTGAATTAATTTCATTAGAGCATGTTTTTTTCAAAAGAAAAGTTAAGATATGCATGTATTTTATTATTCATGATCCAACTTGAGAATGTGACTGGCACATGAGGACTGGGTTTGAATGTAAGCCTCCTAGGTAACATGACTTATTAAATGCATGGATCACATGATTTTCATACTTAAAACATAATTTAATCTAAATCGTAACATGTGCTACAGGAATTCTTAACGTAAACTATTCATTTTATATCCATAGTCATAACCTGCAAATCATTTCAATAATTGAAAACTGAATACATTTGAAGAAAATCATAAATTTTGAAATTAAGTACATAATCTAAAATTAGAATCCATGGTTCAAATCCTTCCTACATAACTATTGGAGCACTCTAATATAACAAAATCCTAAACTAGGCCTTACTACAAAATGAAGCTCACTACCAAAACAACTTGGTTTATTGGAATATTGACTAAGCAATAACTTGATCTACAACTAAATTGTAATGAGAAAGGGAGAGGGTGAGTCATTGGACTCATGAATGGATTCTCACCACCACCCACGAGACAACCAACATGATATATACATATAGCATAAATGCATGAAGCAGAAATCATTTTGATATTTACGTACATAGTTACAAAGGAAAAAATTTCTAAATTTTATGGTGCAGGAATTACTAGATAAATAGGAGTATTAGAATTTGATCAATATAAATAGTAATAAATATAATTTCTCTGATCTCTAAACTCTTAAGAGTCTCTTAACGAGGTCCTATAAGGTGGATACCTAACCAGGTTCTGTTCTAAACACTTTGAAGGGCTCTAACACTTAAAGGGTGAGATTGTCCTCTACCCAGAACTTGGTACGAAGGCTAACAATCTTACAACCATTAACTCATTATCAGTTTCTCTATAGTTATTGTTTAAAATTAATTTGCAAATAAACTGATAAATCTAAAAACTCTGAAGCTCTAAATTCATATAATTCTAATAATCTGACTGTCAAGCATAATTGGGGTTCTTAAATCATGCCTAAGGGATCACAAGCTTACAGACCTGGTGATGTCAGAAACCACAGAGTATGTATCTGGTCAATGTTATGAATCATACTTAGTTCAATATTTTAAATAACATATATATGGGATCCTAAAACCATATTTTAAGATAACATGATCTCATAAACATGAAAATTCAAAAATCATAATAACATATATGTCAATGAAGATAAAACATGCTCAACTCAACATCTTTAATAAATCAGAATTGGGTTTCCAAAGATATGACCATGAAAACCAAAATCTTGAATAACATAGTGATTTCATCAATCCATAATTCGAGTATGATAATTTTGATGAACTTGCTAAATCACATATTTTTCAATTAATCTTTTCATGAGCAAATAAAACACTTTCATTGCATACAATATCTCAATTGTGGCCCCATGGTTTTCGAAACATATTTTCATGATTTAATCAAAGGTTCAGAATCTTTCTAAACTTGGCATATTATGTAAAATCATGTTCATCACATATATCAATCTCCAAATTTATGTAAACCATATATGATACTAAGAAATTAAGGATAATGACAAAAATAAGGTCATGAGTTCAAACCCACTTGCCGTTTGGAGCTAGGAGTGCATGGGTACTATCCATTTGACCTTGGAAGCTAGGAATGATAACAACAACTGCCATGAAAGCACAAACAACCTATATGACACTAAAGATAATGATAGGGCATATTTGGGAAGGAAAAATCATGCCAAATTTGTGCATGAGAGAGCTCTAGCCCTAAACATGGAAAAATAAGATGAAACTTGAAAATTTTCATGAAGAACACTTACTCGAAGGGATTGGATAAAGGAGGAAGCTTGGATTTTGTGTGAGAGGGGAGGGAAACACCTTGGAGCTGCTAGATTTTGAGTTTAGGGGTATTTGAATGGTTTTGATGTGTATTTATAAAGGGAAAGAGGCGTTTTAGTAAAACCACATCATTTTGGATGTGTATTAGCATCGGAATCTTGCTATTATAGTGAGACTCACACTCATTTGCTTACTCTCACTAAAGCAAGCCTCCCATGCTCGTTATAACTAATCTATCAGCATAAAAATGTAGATTTATGGATTTTACGATTTTGGCATATCCAGGGGTTTTTCAAAGGTACCTTAAGGATGTGCTATGCTTAGCTAAGTACACATGGACTTGAGGCATAACATATTTCCCCTTTAAAAATATTTGGTCCTTAAATCTAAACTTGTGTTTCATAAAAGATCAAAGAGATAGGATACGTGAATTGCATAGCACTACCAAGACGGCATGCATGCCCAAAACATGTTGACATGATACACTAGCTATAAAGCTAATATACTAGGAGGCAGTGCCATTCTAGAGGCAAACTCTACATTACTCTGAAGGGATGCCATTTATCATGTTTGAGCGACTCCACCTCTAAGGGAAGCCCTTCCTGTTGAGGTAACAAAGGCACCTATCATAACACTTACACTCTGATTACATTTCTAAGAGCAGCCCCTTCCATAGCCTATGTCCTAGGTGAAGAGCCACACTCCTCCACCTCGCGCAAATGTGAGCTATCGAGGATTAATGGTGTTAAGCATCAACTTTGGTCTTTGCTTTATTTCTCTAACTCTTACATCTGACATAGACTAATGTAGTGGGTATTTAGAGTCCTCAATTTCTAAACATCCTTATGCGAGCATTATGCATAGAAATCAAAGCCAAACCATTCATACACATAGAGAATGAAAACAATGAACATGACATCCACAAGCACCATTCTTGACTAGCATGCTTAATCAATTAAGGTCCTGTTAATCCACTACGTGTCTATACTCCTAGTATGCATAGGTGCAACACTTTACACATATCACATAGACATTCCTCGACCATGCTAAATGTACTTTTTTGACAAGACACTTCATGTGATAAGTTAACTTTTCATATGCATTTAAAAAAATAAGTATATTAGAAATTAGGGGTTCTAACACACATATTAACCAACTTGACATGCTCAGGGATTTTGAAAACTTTATTTCATGGCAAGATGCACTATCAACTCCTCATTAACCAACTTTTCTCATGTAATGCCCAATTTTTCCTTTGTGCAAGATAACCAAAATACCCCTAAGATTATTTTGCATTGAAATTGAGACGGCCATTCCTAGCTATCCTCAAGGGGTTAGTTTAACGTTTGAAAAAGGCTATATGTGTTTTGAATAGCAATCCGTAAAAATCATGACTCCTGACTTTTCCCATGAGCGAAATTACAAAAATGCCCCTAAAGTAATTTAACTCTGGGTTAAGTGATGATTGGACCTGGTCATTACCTGGAGTTGGATAGGTTATTTTGAGGGATATATGATGTTTGGATGATTCCTGTTAGATTTTGTGTAAAATTATCATTTTTCCCCTAGTTAATGCTAATTAAACTTAATTAAAGTAATTAAGAGCATATAAGTAATATTATGCTCAAATTAAAGATTAATTAATTTAATAATTAATTTTGAATCAATAATTATTTTGAGTTAATTGAGATCCAGGATTGGTTAGAGAAGCATAATCTCATTCTTAATCAAATATCATAAAAGAGACAAAAAATGCTTTATAAGACATAAAAGTAAAAGTAGGAGACAAAAGCTACTATATCATTCTTATTTTTCCTTGAGATTAGGAACATGCTACATTTGAATTTTGAATTTTGGATTAAGTACCCAAAACACCTAGGGATTGTTTGGCAAGTGTTTTTTAAAATAATTTTTAGTTTTTAAAATCAAGAAACTAGAAAAACTCATTTGGTACACTGTTCTTCCATTGTTGGTTTTAAAAATTACAAAACAGAATTTGATTCTTAAAAAAAATAGGAAATAGTTTAGATGTGTTTTCCAATCTTTTGTTTTGAAAAATAACTAAAAATGCAGTGGCATACTTGTAATTATTTTATTTTATTAGTTTATACACACATTTGATTCTTATCCATTAAAGAAATCATGCAAGCTTTTTTTTCCTCTTCTATTCTTAAACTCTCCATAGCCCCACTAAAAAAAGGTGTACTAGGGGTTAGGGATTTTGCTTGCTTATCGGCAATGGTGCTCCGCCCACGTTCTTCCATCCTCTCCAATGATAACAACCAGGATCGTCCGCTTTACCTCATGACGAGCCCTACCATGGCCGTAGTTGTACGCTCCTCCATGAGTTTGATGTTGGCCTGTCCTTGTCGTGGATTCAAGTCGCTCTCATCGTCAATGGTGGGATGCATTGCTTCCCATTGCGTGAGCCGTCACTTGCCACGTCGCCATTGAAGGTGCACTGCCCGCCGCGCATCGTGGTGGTTCTAATGTATTTGACTCAAATGTCTCTTCACCGTTCATATCTCCATTATGGTTGGCTCCGTGCCAAGACGAGGCGAGTTGTGCATCACCACCACTGACATGTCTCACCGCCACTGCGGAAACGCTTCACCGCCATGTTCTTGTTGATTGGGTGGCTGATTAAGAAAAAACCCAAACTTTAAATTATGTTAAATTATATTACCTATACTCATATTTATATTGTATGTAATTTGACTTTAAAAAATTTGCCAAACAAGTTTTATGCTTTATTACTTTTAAAACTTATTATTAAAAGCAACTTTCCAAACAATTTCTTTGTTTTATATCATTTAAAAACTTTTAGTGAGTATAATTACCAAACATTTTTTCACTTTTTTGTTTCCAAAAATTGAATCTAAACTTATATTTTAAAATTGTTTTGAAAAACTAAAAAACAAAAATCATTTCAAACAAGCCTCTAATTATCATTTCCTAACAATTTTCCTAATTAAACCTACACCTAACATTAATTTTCATATACACAAAACATAAAAATATCTCCACCTAACTCCCAAAGAGGCTTGCCAGCCTTTCCTCTCTTACTTTCTCATTTTGATTTTTTTTCAATATATAACCACTCAAAAATCACTCATACTCTCATTCTTTCTACCACTTTTTTTTGTCACTATTTGAGCACCATGTTTGTGCAAAAAACCCCCATTCTCTCCACTTCAAACTCTCTTCTTCTCCTTCATCAAGAAACTCCATTTTTGCTCTTAACTCAACCTCTAAACCTCAAACAAACACACTACCATCATGAATCACATCCCAAACACCTAAGCTCTCATCTCCATCAACAAAGCCACAACAAAAATCTCTTATTCCCTTCCTTCCCCTCTTGGCTGAAGCCAACATCACCACTAAGAGAAGATTTTTTCTTCTTTCTCTTTAAAGAACATATATTTTCATCCTTGGAGCAAAAAACACACTTTGGTAGGGACTTGTTTTTATATTTTCCTTTCTTTTCTTCTGTTTTGTTGTGATCATGTCTATGGCTTGATGATGATGGTTCTTGATGGTGGTTGTAAAACCATCATGTTTATGATCTCTAGAGCTTAAAGCTTGATCCTTTATTTAAAAAAAAAAGAGATAAAGAATGAACTTTTTCTTCTTTTGGTTATTGGTGAGCTTAATGATGAGTTTATGAAATAAGGTTTTTAGAACCACAAAAAATAAAAAAGAATTGTAAAGCTTATTTATGCCTTTTAAGAGTTAAAGTTCATCCATTTTTTATTTTTGTGAGAAATATTTTTTTTGTTAAGCTTGATGGAGTTAAAGTTTCACATTTTTTGATGTCTTTGGTTCTTAAGGCTTTAATGTTATGTTTAAATGGCCTAAAATGAACAAGCATTGCATATTTATATTTCATGTCATCACTTTATGTTTCTAATGGCTTAAAAATGAACAACCATTGTATATTTATGTTTCAAGTTATCACTTTATATTTCTAATAGCTTAAAATGAAAGAGCATTTTATATTTATATTTCAAATCATCACTTTATATTTGTAATGGCTTAAAATGAAAGAGCATTTCATATTTATGTTTCAAGTCATCACTTTATATTTCTAATCGCTTAAAAATGAATAAACATTGCATATTTATATTTTAAGTCATTACTTTATATTTCTAATGGCTAAAATAAGCAAGCATTACATATTTATGTTTTTAGTCATCACCTTATATCCCTAATGCTAAAGACTTGCCTTTCACTTTCTTAAATGAAATTTTTGAATATGGACGCACATGTATATATGTTTTTCAACCATGCACATTTATAGGGTTTGGGATCGGTTTTATTTTATTTAAAACCTGTATCTTGTGCCTAAGGTGTTTAAAAGAATTTTGAAAGAGCTAGAAATCAATAAGGGATAAAAATGTGATTTTTGAACAAATGGGACCCTATGAACATAATTTTGAGTTAGCCACTGTTTTGATGTCAAAAATTAATTTCTTAGTGTGAAAATGGTTTCTTGTGTTTAAAGGGCCTTAGAATTTTTGAAAGAAACTAGCTTATTATAAGTGTAGGCTAGTGATGACTAGCTAGGTATGAGCTCATAGGGTAGCCCTCATAAGAGATTAAGAAAGTTAAGTCACTTACGATAAAAAAAAGAGGAAAGTACATGCTAAGATGTTTATTTTCCTTATGCTATGATAGTTTGCTATTATATGTTGTTATGTTGCATAAAGCATTAACATGCATCCATGATGTGGTATGATACATTCATTATATTAAGACTCATGCTAAAAGACACGAACCTCAGCTAATGGCTTTCGAAACATAATAAATGAACTTTGCTATGTCCACTATTTCATAATGAAACTCAAGGTTCCAGGGAAAAAGATGATGACATTTGAGGTAAAAACCCTACTAAGATTCTTGTATAAGTTTCTTATTCCTTTTCTCTTTCTTTTCCATATCGTTTTAGAGGTAGATAGTAACATTTGTCCTGGACATTGATGCGTCTACATGGGAGCTGCATTTTGACCTGGGCAATTGGTCATATCACTTCATTGGTCATTGTGTAGTCTGCTTTTTGTGTTTCTGATCATCCCTTCGCACACCCTATTACTAGCTTTTGGTTTTCAATGGCCACCCCCTTTGATGACGACTTCATTTTTGAGCATGCATGCCCATGTACAGAGGTTTTCCCTACTCATCATGCTTTTGTACTTGGTTAACTTCCTCCCTTTGAGAGCAACGTGCTTAGGAGCCAGTAGTGGATTTTGGGAGCGCTTGTGTAGATTCTGTAGATAGGATAGCCCTCATTTGGTTAGTATGCCATAGGGTTGTCCACTTTCAGGCGTATTTCAATAGCATTAGTATTGGAAGGGTTTTTGCTAGGCGTTTATATTTTCTACCCATCTTTTTTGTTAGATCACTATATTTAGCCCAACCTCTATTGGTGGCCATGATACTTATTTAGTATTTTGTGTTGGTGCATATGATGGGAACGATTAGTACTTATAATATATATATATATATATATATATATATATATATATATATATATATATGGAGCGGTTTTTACTAGACGTTTATATTTTTTACCTATCTTTTCTGTTGGATCACTATATTTAGCCCAACCCCTATTGGTGGGCATGATACTTATTTAGTATTTTGTGTTGGTGTGTATGATTATGTGTATGTCCATGTGATGCCTATTTTTCTCTTTTATGAAGCGAGCGAAGGTTTTACTTAGTATGTGTGGCTCACATTTTGTTTTTAGAGTTCAAAAAAAAAAAAACTTGTATTTTCACTAAGTATTTTAAAAGTTACTAAAGTCAATAACTAAAGCAAAAGAGTAATTCTCTAATAACTAACTTAAATGCGCCTAGCCGTATTGGGTTAAATATTAGGGTGTTATATCTCACCTCTAAACTTCCTAATCCTTAACTAAGCTTCTTCAAGTAGGAACACATGTTTCAAGATGTCAATTTATGTTTGCATGACATACAAATACATGAATTCAAGGCGAACGAGTTGCAGGCCACAATAGAGTCAACATGCAAGCAAGCACGAGCACAAAACTTTCAACTTTGTGGCTATAGGGAATCATCAGTCAAGCATGCATGATTGTCAAACAACATATTATGCTTCCAATCACCCTATTAGGCCAATCAAAAGACATTATCAATCATGCTACTAGGTTGCGACTTAAACATGGCATATCTGAATCAAAGTCTCATGCATACAGTTTACATGCATCAGTTAGAAAAACAATTGATATTATTTACATGCAGATTCATAAAATTGACCAAATGTGAGCTTACCATTTAATACTTAAAACCCATTAATTAAAATCCAATCTAATCATTCATTCACACAAGAGAAAACAACTCAGAAAGAGAACACAAACCATGTCAACATCCAAGCTTTAGATTAAGAACAACTTAAGTACTTCAATTTCTCACCAGGAAAATGGGTTTCAATGCATATTTCTCAACTAAGGCTGACCATGATAGTGTAATGTAAAAAAGAATTACAACTTTATCCTAACACTTAACCTTGATGTAAATAAATCATGCTACTAGACCAAACTTGTCTCATGTATCTTGCAAAGAACATTGATGAGGTCCTTTGAGAAATTTTTTTTCTTTTATCTAGATTCATGTAAAACATATACCAAAAACGGCAATCAGTCATAAAACTTTTCAAAATGGTAAAAACATAGTCATCAGATCACAGATCATGCTCATAAAACATGTAACATAATAGTGTTGAGGAAACTTTGAAACTAGTGAACATGAGTTTTCAAGATCATGAATACATTGAAGCAACCTATTTCAAAGGCATTCAAGTACTTACATATGAGAAATCGTGTGCATGGCAATCATGGGCATGCTATCTATGCACTTCAAATCATTCAGAACCAATAAGATTATGAGAACTTCTGTTAGAACACATAGGAATTGAATGCCAATTCCTTGGGTATCACATGACACATACATACTCTTTTAGCTCCATCCATGGCCTATGAAGTTTAATGCTAGTAACTTGAATGTTCATTTCAATTTGATAACGAGTCACAACACATACCAAGCATGCATAACTAATTATATTGTGTATTAAGCATTTTCCAAACAAGTTTCCTTAGCTTGTTTATACATGCATATGTAGTCATGCAGTTTATTACTTCATCTTTCAAAGTTCCAGATCATGGCGACAAAATCAATCATTCGTTCTTTAATAAAAGGTTATAATAATTTATTCATGTTAAACATCAACATAAGCGAGCAAAACATTGCATATAATTAGGAGAGAAAAGGCAAGAACCAATTAGAAGAAATCAACATGCACCACCATTCACAATAATATTCAAAACTTGTCTAGCAATTTATATTATGCTATTAACCTATTATACATGCATATCACAATCTTATCATGCAAAGGCTCAATCCCAAACATAAATCTTAAAGCAATTCATATTTAGGAATTGGAGATGCATGAGGTTCATGGCATCAAAGGTTACATAAAATAACTATCACAAAAGAAACCAATCATCGATCCTAAAATATGCCTATATGTATGATTTGTGATTCCATTATAATTCTAACTGCTATTTTTGTGTCACGTGCATCAAACCCCTATTAATTAGGGTGACTACACTATTCTTAACTACTGAGTAAAAGGGTTATGCTAGGTATCGGGTTGTTCTAGCCCTAGACATGTGACGCTATAAATAAGTGGGCAATTATTCTTCTTGTGCCTTTCTGATCGCATTGGTAGCATGTGAACGTGTCCCACAAGCACTGGCCTTTATGGCGTTTCTACACTCCTGCAGAATGGATGTGATTGAATCGGTTTGAACTGAACTCTGCCATTTGGGTGGCTATTTCCTTGATCGAGGTTGGTTGTTGCTAGGATGTATCGAAGAGGGCACAAAAGGGGTGGCCTTAACCAACGATGCCCATACTAAACTCTGCTTAAGTTAGTCATGCTTGGATTTGCTCCCTGCGACACACTCTAGCTCTGATGTGCTTACTGACTACCTCCACCGGGTTAGTAATGGCCCACTCAAGGTACCAAATACAATTGGTACTAACTTTCACATGCCTGTTGTGGTGGCAATGGAAACGATGATTAACAGGTGCATAGCTCACCTAAGAGGAGGAGGAAAGATAAGATCTGATCAAGAGTTCCAAGTAATTACATATAGCCTTACTGAACCTAGACATGACTGACTAATCATAGGGGCCTCAAATAACATCACATTGATACAAATAGGCACGCTTCCATTCACATAAATATCACGCTACTTGTGGAAACTTGCTCTAGTACCATGCAGGGAAACAGGCTCTAATACCACTTTATCACGATCCAACTTAGGAATGTGACTAGCACGTAAGGGACTAGGTCCCCAGAGAAGCTTCTTAGGTAACGTTACTTGCTAAGTGCTTGGATTACATGATTTTCATACTTAAAATATAATTAAATCTAAATCATCTTCAATTTCTTTATTTGAAGCATAATATTTGAATTCATAGAACTAAAACATTTCAACAGATACAACCATGAATTCATCATTTAACATGTGCTATCGCAATTTGTGACAACATAAACTGTTCATTTTAAAACCATAGTCAAAATCTAAAAATCAGTTCAATACTTGAAAATTGAATACATTTGAAGAATTATGAAATTAAGTGCATAATTTGAAATCAGATTGCATGGTTTGTCTTCTATCTGAACAACTATTGAAGCACTCTAATCTAACAAAATCCTAAACTAGGCCTTTCTACAAAGCAAAGCTCACCACTTGGAACTATTAAAGTCTGCGGAATGTTGACTTGGCAATAATTGGATTCTATAACTTGGAATGGAATGAGGAAGGGAGAGGTGCGAGTCATCTAACTAAGTGAGAATTTACCCACTACCCATATAAGACAACTAACAGGATATATACATATAACATAAATGCATGAAGTATAGATCATTTTGATATTTATGTATATAACTACAAAGGAAAGCATTTCTAAATTTCATAGTGTAGAAATTACTGGAAAAATGGGAATATCTGAATATTATAAATATACATAATAATAAATATAATTACTCTAATCTCTAAACTCTGAAAGCGCACCTAACGAGGTCCCATAAGGTGGACACCTAACTAGGTTCCATTCTAGATACTCTGGAGGCAAGATTGTCCTCTAGTGGACAACTTGAGATGAAGGCTAACGATCTTATAGCCATTAATTCACTATAAGTTTCTCTGTAGTTACGTTAAGACTAATTTGCAAGTAAACTAAATAAATTTGAAGACTCTAAAAGCTTTAAATTCATATAATTCTAACAATCTGACTATCAAGCATAACCGAGGTTCTTAAATTATGCCAAAGAGATCACAAGCTTGTAAACACAGTGATTTCAGAAACTACATACTATGTATCTGGTTAATGTTATGAATCATACTTGGCTCAATACTTTCAATAACATATATCTGTGATTATAAAATCATATTTTAAGATAACATGATTTGATAAACATAGAAATTCAAAAATCATAATAACATATTTGTCAATAGAGATAAAACATGCTTAACTCAACATTTTTGAGAAATCAATAACAGGGTTTCTAAAACTTTGATAATGAAAACCAAAATCTTGAAAGCACAATGTTTTTCATCAATCCATAATTCATGTATGGCAATTTTGATAAACTCACTAAATCACATATTTTCCAATTAATCTTTTCATGATCAGATAACACAATTTTATGGCATCCAACATCTCAATCATGGTTTCATGGTTTCTAAAACATAATTTCATGATTTACTCAAAGGTTCATAATCTGTCTATAGTTGGCATATTATGTAAAACCATGTTCAATACATATATCAATCTCCAAATTCATGTAAACCATATATGATAATATGAAATTGAGGATAGTGACAAAAATAAGGCCATGAGTTCAAACTCACTCAAGTTTGAAGCTAGGATTATGTAGGTACAATCTACTTGACCTTGAAAGCTAGGAATAACATCAACAACTGCCATAGAATCACAAACAACCCATAAGGCACTCATGATCATGATAGGACAGATTTGAGGGAAGGAAAAATCATGCAAAATTTGTGCATTAGGTAGCCCTAGCCCCCAAAATGGAAGAACCAGATAAAGCATGAAGTATTTCATGAAGAACACTTACCCCAAAGGATTGGATGAAGGAGGAAGCTTGGATTTTGTGTGAGATAGGAGGGAAACACCTTGGAACTAAAAAGGTTCAAGTTTGGGGATGTTTAACTGGTTACAATGTGTATTTATATAGGGAAAGGATGTTTTAGTGAAGGATCGTTTTGGATGTGTATCAGTGTTGAAGTCTTGCTATAGCAAACGGCTTGCTATAGCAATTGCTTGCTATAGTGACTTTAGCTTGCCATAGCCTCCTTCTAACCCCTCATGCTCGCTATAACAAGCCTATTCATTGTAGCAAGCATTTCTCGAACACAAACCTCAGCATATAAATGCAAATTTATGTATTTTAAGGTTTTCTACATATCCAAGGGGTTCCCAAGGTAACTTAAGGCTATGCCAGGCTTAGTTAAGGACATGTGGACTTGAGGCATTGTATATTATTACATAAATAATTTTGCATGTCTATGCTGTATTTATTATGTATGTATTTCCCTTGTTGTCCCATGTCAGTTATTAGTGATGATTCCATTCACTAAGTTCAATGACTCAACCCCTTATCTTCCTTTTTTAGATATAGTTGTTGGCATAGATGATATCTCAGTTGGTAAATGTTCTTGGACGAAAATGTAGAGACATTAAAGATAGAAATGTGTTTGGAGAGGAGGATGGAGACCAAAAAAATCCAAAATTGTCTTCGTCCAGGACAATTTTTTAGCCAATTTACATGCCGCCAAAAAGGAGGCGACATTAGAGACATGCCTTTGGAACACAAGTTTAAAATATGTTTTACCAAAAATATTCCTTTAAATATTTCATATTACATTTTTGCCCTTCTTACTTTTGATTTTTCATCAAATTATAATTTAATCTTCATTTTTTTCATCAATCACCATGTCCTGGACACCATTACCAAACACACTTCCGTCTCCATCTGGATGTCATCTTTATCTCTACTATCTCACTATCTCTATCCTTTCTATCTCGGTAGAGGTACCAAATATAGCCTTGGTGGGCTTCACTTTGGTGAAGCAAGTTATGTTAGGATTTATGTTAGTTTAAAGTTGCTCTAGTAATACGTAGGGTCCATGAACATCATTTAGCATGTTTGCTATTTTATTATTATGATTTTTTTTGTGTAATTTTCCCCATAACACAATTTAAGATTGTTTATTTGAGTTATGGATTTTGGAATGGTTTGGAATAATTAAGTATTTTGTGACAAATTTGTCTATTTAATTATTTACTTAATTTTATGATTTATTACGAGTGTTAAATTAAGGATTTATTATGCACGCTTGCATAAAATTATGTAATACCTGGTGTATACGTGTCAGGAGTCAAGTTCTATATGGTCATAGGTCCTCGGGATCCACCTATGTTGCTGGGAAAGCCTCGGATGTATTAAGGGCCAAGGGATGCAGTTTGGGTACTATTGCTGCAGAATTCTGCAAAACGCCTTACTACAATGAGCGGGCCTAGTGTTAGTATAGTACAAAATGACGGTTTTGATAAATGAGTCTCCACCCCTTTATAAACCCTACTCCTTTGGCTTCCTTATTCAGAAACCTAAACCAAACACCCCTAAACACTCATTTTCTCTCTTTCTCTCAACATCACTCTAATCCATCATCCCTAAGCTTCAAGGTGAGTATATGTTATTAGATTATGTCTCCTTTCTCTCTATTCTTTCATGATCTTGGGTTAGGCTTTGTTATTCCTCTTATTGTCAAGTGGGGTGTTCCCCAATGTTGTTAGAGTTAATGTAGAGTTATCTAGAGAGTAATAGAGATTAATCTAGAGTTCTATAGTTGTTATGGTAGACTTTGGTGCTCTCCTTGCTCCTAGAAGCTCTTGGTGTTGGCACTATCTCTTCTTCCCCTCCAGGTGAGTGAGTTCAAACTCATGACCTTATTTTCTTGCCATTTTGAGTATTTTTGTGCATTTGGATTTCTAAATATGAAATTAGAGATGAAAATATGATATAGATATGATTTTACAAGTTATGACGAACTAGCAAGAATTATGATTTTGATTATAACATGAAAAATGTATTTTATATGCTATGGAAGTATATCAATTTGAAATATGATTTTAGAAATTTCCGTTTTCGTGATAAGTTCAAAAAAAAAAAGGATTTATGGTGAAACATATATTTAGCAAGATACCAAGTTGTAAAATATGATCCTATGAATTTATGGCATTATTGTGTTTTCAAGATCTGAGATTTCAAACTATGTTTTAGAATATTCAACTAAAGTATATATTGGAGAAATGTGAAATACGAGTATGACTCATCTTTACAAATAAACATATTATATGATTTCCAAGTTTTATGATTATGAACCCTGGTGTTTTGAATTACGATATTAGAGTTATCAAGTATATGAAAATAAGTTATCTAAAGATATGAATTTGAAAATTTAGCTTTATGGTACCAAGAGGTATGGAATTCAATATGATTTAGCAACTGCCAAATCCATATTATGTGGGCTTAAACGGAATGCATATAAGCGGATGATCCTTGGACAATTTTCACAGTCACACTTATACTAAAGTCAGATTGTCAGAGTTATATAAATCCAGAACTCCCAAAATACTAAGAATTTAGGGGCTTTTGTTCATGAGCGACTGAACACCCACCCTTTAGTTATAGAATTTCAATATTGTTGATTTTATTTATTTCTATTGAGTTATGTATGATGAGATTTATGAAATAGCCATAGAGGCAATATTATTAAATAGCCATAGAGGCAATAGTATTAATCAGCTATGAAGGCAAACCCTTTAAATGGCCATAGAGGCAAAGCTTCTAGAGAAGAGCAAATCGGGACCTAGTAAAGCACCCATAGAGAACAGAGATAGTTACGGATAACTATGGCCATTCCTTTATATGTGTGTGTGTGTGTGTGTGTGTGTGTGTGTGTCTAGTTCAGAGTACTATTGGTTACGGCTTAGAATAGCTTAATGGTTTATTTTACAATGTTTATGTATATACGTTGAAATTATTTTAGAGTTGGTTTATTTTCAATATTATTATTTTTATTGTTATTATCATGATTGTTATGCACTTTAGTGGTTGTCCTATGCAGGGGTTACGAGTGAGAATTCACTCACTAAGTTTTATGATAAAACTCACCCCTTTTTCCCTTTTTCCTTAGATAGGTGCCTTGGATCTTCCACCTCCACCCCTCAGGTAGTTGTTTCCAGTTGGTAAGCTTCACTTCGGAGTGAAGTATCCTTGTTGAGGTCATACAGTGCTCTAGTATCATTGGGTAGGACCCAAACCATAGAATTAGTGTTTGCATTTTGCATACCATGATAGTATATTTTGATTTGCTATTAATGATTTAGCATTCATGGTTATTTTGTATCAGAGCTCTATATGCATATATGTTTTGTATTGGATTTACAGTATTTATATTTGATTTATGAAATATCAGTTATATTTATATTGACTTTAAGGAGTAGGTGATTTGTATGTAGAATGTGAAACTATGTTTTAAATGATTTCTATGATTTAAATATAGGCATATGATTGACTCAACAATCACGAGGCTAATGTGGAGATATGATTCCTCACGTGTTTATCACGATCCAATTCGGGTCATGACAAATTATTTCTAGAAGGCTTTCATTAGGGATAATATCCCTTATGTGTCCATCACAATTTTTGGATCATGACACACTCCTTGCATGCTGGATTTGGATACACCTCCAGTGTGGGATCCTGACAATACTCATTGATGAGAGCCCTAAGGAAGCAGCCCACTTCCTAGTGTATAACATCGACCTTGCTGGCCTTGAATCCTTCCTAAGCTTAATGCCCTAGAAAATAGCCCTCTTACCTTGGGCTTTTTCCTCACTTTTTTTGTAGGTCGACACTTTTCATTGGCTGCCTCAATACCGAACGCGATATCCACCACTTGAGCATAACTCATTCTACTAACTTTCTAGGAGGGTCATGCGCATAGGATCTCTCAGCCCCTTAATAAACCTTCAAGTTTTCTTGGTTTCCATCACCACTTACTTCAATGCAAACCTAGACAGCCTGCAAATTGCATTGCATAGAGTCATAGACATCCCAAGGGCTTATCTCAACCTTTCTAATTCATCGCCCAACCGTCTCCGCTATTACTTGGAAGGAATCTGCGATAAATGTCTTTGTGAACTTCTCCCAATCAGGGGAAGCATACCAACAGATACTCTCTCGCTTCCAAAAAGGTCTCATACTAGAGCCCCGTGGTGCCGTATAGGGAATAAAACACTAGATCAACCACCTTATCTCTTGTGCATCTAAGAACCTTGAGGGCCTTTTTTTGATCCATCAAGAAACTCCTGTGGTCTTCATTTATCAAACCTCTCAAAAGGTTAGGTGGATTTAGATGGAAGTACGTATCCACTACCACATTAATGCCCTTGAAGGTAAGTAGAGCCTTTGGGCATGTTGAATAGGCTCAGCTTCATGATGGGCTTCTCCCTCCTTTCTCCGTCAAGAGCCCCATGATAAGTGTGAAGTTGTATGCATATTCCATTCCCTATACTCAGTGTTTAAGCCTTCAATTGCACTTACTTTCTTATTATTGGCATGAAATCATGATTTGAACTCCAAATTATGCTTATGTGAAAATCATGCATAATTATTCCTTTTTGTTGAGAATTTGAGTTTTAATTGATCCTCATTTGATCTATGCATCCAACCTAACTTAGTGGGACAAGACTTATTAGTTGTTGTTGTTTGTTGTATTCTATATGTTGACATTGATTTTGATAACCAATCAAAACTTGTCAAAAAATTTAGATTTGAATATTCTGCAAATCACTATAATTTCACTCAATTTTCAAGTAGATCCCTATAGTTTAAAAATTTATAATAAAATCTTTATAATGTATAAAAATTTTCAATTGGGTCCCTTAAAGAAACAACTAGTAAGAAAGATAGAATATTCTTGAACTATTCCATCTTCATCTTTTCCATCCTCCATCCCCACTACTCGTCGTGATAGCCACCCAAACCAAACCAATGACCGTTACACCCTTCACTTTAAGGTGTGTTTGGTCTGATGGGTAAAAGTGGGGATAAAATTATATGAATTAGTTTTATGTGTAAAGTAATATATAAAGCTCATTCATGTAATTTTTACCTCCAATTTTACCCTCCAACCAAGCTTACTCTGAGAAGTCTCACCTTTCCTCTTTCCTTCACTATCCTCATGCCAGTGATGCCACCAATGCCACCAATCTAACATTCATGGGCATCTAAATAGATTGTTCAACATTTAGTTATATTTTCAAAAACATATTGTTCAGGCCAAAAAAAAATTATTTATGTGTAGAAGAAGAGTTACGTTTAACACCAAAAATTTATGCCATTGCTAATCATAAATTGAACAAACTCATAATTCAAAACCGCATACATAGCAACCCTAAGTAACCCATCACTAACCCTTTATTATTTTATTAAGTAACATATTCTTAATAATCAAACAAGATATGTAAACTAAAAGCCATCCACATTTATTCTCCTTTGTTTTTCGATATAGGGCCGGCATGTGCCCTTGTAGGTGGTGTTGCCATCTATCTGACTATCTATTCCCACTTCGCTCTCGTTGCAAAGAAAGAATATCCAAATGGGTTATGGATTTTTGGTTTTTAGAAAGAGACAGAGATAGAGTGAGAGAATTGTCAGGTTTTTCTTATCTTCTCTCTCTTGGAGTGAGGATGTAGATAAGTTACGGCCATTGGCTTGGTTTGGTGACTGGGTGGTAGGTGGCGGGGATGGAGGATGGAGAGTGATGAAAGATATGGAAATAAAATATTCCAAAAATATTATGTACTTTTGTAATGGTTGTTATTTTGAGGGACCTAATTAAAAAATTTTATATAGTACAAGAACTTGATTTTAAATTTTTAAATTATAATAATGTAATTAAAAATTAAGTTAAACTATAAAGGCTTGCAAGTTAATTAAATAAAAAATTTACAAAATAGTATTGGAAAAATAGTGTGAAAAAGTTATGCAACTAATCTTTTTCAAATTAGATGGAAGCTCATTTTTATTATAAAAAAATTAAAATGGAAGACACAGGAGGTGACTATTTGATGTTTTCATTATTGTTATTATCTTTAGATAGTTCTTTTTTGTGGGTGTTGGATGGTTTCTTTGGATAGTGTTATGTGTTCAAGGTGTTTGTACTGGAGTTTAGTTAGTGTCTTTTTAGCAGTTTTTCATGTCTCTCTCCTTCCTTGATGGCCATGTCGAAGGGTTGTGTGGGAAGCATTATGAGTGTTCATCTAGTTGTTTTTTTTTTTCTTCTTTTGATTCCTTTGTGGTGTGTTAGTAATATGTGATGGTAAGGTATTAGTGCTGCCTATGTGCTACCTAATCTTATGTTTATGTTCTAATTTTTTTATATTTCACTCTCTCTTGTTGAAGTGTATTGAGCGGTAATAACTTATCGACAAAAAAAGAGGGATAAAAGAATAGGGCCATCGGTCTCTTCCTTGGTCAATAGCTTGAGCCAACCACTCAAAAGAAATAACCCACAATCATTTTTTTTTTTTATCATGTGAGAAAAAACCCACAAATTTAGTCGCTTGCTATGACACTTAGTTGATAATTGTATTTGTATATTGTGGCAAGGCCACACAAACTATGATTGCTGATGAGTTCCGGAATCTGACACTACCATTTCATAGGCCACAGGTCTTGCAGTTTGGTAGCATCTTACCATTAAAAAAGGCCAAAGAAAAGTACGTCCACCCATTAATTCTTTAATTAAGGTTTGCCTTTTACTAAAAGGAATACAATTTCAAAGAAGAAAAGACCATACAGCATGAGTGGAGCAACAAACTAGTATTCTTTCACTTGTGCGTTTTCTTTTGGAAACGGAGTCAGCAAACAGAAGCTTATTATTATATTCATCGGACAGTTTGATTAAAGTAGGAGCAGGAGCGGAGCTAGAGTGTATTATCAAGGAAATTTAATATTTAATAGTTAATTTCATATAAAAAAATATCATAATAATTTTTATTTTATTTAAAAATTTAAATAAAAATTATCATATAGAAGAAAAATAAATATTTTATAAAAAAATTAAAAGAAAATGTGTGTATTTACATAGAATATAATCTTTAAATATCTAGTTAAATTAAAAATTTGATAAAATTTAACTAAATAAATTTTTTTTGAGGGGATCAAATTAATAAAAATAAATAATATATAAAAAAATTGAAAATTTTAGGTGGTCCCTCCATGCAGTGCCCGCCGCCCCTAGCAGAACCAGACACATAAGGGATTAAACAAAATTTAAAGCAATTGTACAGTGTACGGCCTATCATTATTGGTAAACCTACAATGTAATATTCCCTCTGCACAAGGAGCAGTATGAATTAGGCCGGTGTGCAAGGGATAAATGAGGTGGGATTGGATAAAATTTAAATTTGATGTGATTTTTAGATTGAGTTAATTTGTAAAATTTGAATTTAATCCTATAATGATTTGATTATGTCTTAGGTCATATTGGGTCAATCTTACATTTAAATAATATACGAGAATTTGGATATTGTACCTAGTAAATTTATAAAATTGTACAAGAAAAAAATAAAATTTTAAAGATATTTTACGATATAGGTTTTAAAATAAA
Organism: Dalbergia oliveri; assembly: GCA_030441495.1. Classification (NCBI taxonomy): domain Eukaryota; kingdom Viridiplantae; phylum Streptophyta; class Magnoliopsida; order Fabales; family Fabaceae; genus Dalbergia; species Dalbergia oliveri. Next base: position 27,616,048 of record JAMLFY010000008.1, read on the forward strand.
TCTTATCAATATAGAAATAATATCAAGTTATGTAAAATATATTAATTGAACTTTAAAATCTTATAATTTTTCATAAATTATTATAAAAATGTATATATCTTAAAGAGTTATTTAACTTTTGGTTGAATAAGTTAATTACGTATTACCGAACTTACACGAAAAATTTACCGAATTAAATTTCAAGACCCAACCATTCCAATGAGTTTGAACAACTAAGTTGGCGGTCAAGATGGGTTATGAACATCCCTAGTAGGAGTTATCTTACCACAAGCTCAATTTATGCAGGTAAAAATTGATCGAGAAAATAAATATTATCTTATTTGTGCTAAGTGGGCTGTAAATGGCATAGACATTAAAGGGTTGTTTGAAAAGTATTTTATAGAATAATTTTTAATTTTTAAAAATAAAAAAATATTTGATTGATCATTCTTTTCAAATTGATTTTAAAAATAAAAAAATGTTTTATGTTTTAAAAATAAAAATTAAAAAATAATTGAAAGATGTTTTTGAAATTCTATATTTTAAAACAAGAACAAATGTAATGACACATTTATAATTAATTGATTTAATTAATTGCTATTCAAAATAGTTTTTAAAATATTATTTTCAAAACAGTTTTAAAAAATAAAAAAATAAAAACAATTCCAACCAGACTTTAATACTCTATTTTAACTTAAACAGTAGTAAGCACATTTTATTTTATATATAAATCAGCTGATCATTTCTGGCATAGCTGCATCATTCGGTAAGATTTTGTTTTTAAACCATAATATTGAAGGCAAATAAGATCTAAGCTATAGCGCGACGACCGACCAACCTATTCAGATGAGAAAATAAGAGAAATCTAGAAAACAAAAATGTAAAAATCGAGGTATAAAAAATAGTATGCTAAATAGTTTTGCATTACTAGCATCATCTAGTAGAAATTCGAAAATGTGTTAAATCAAGATACATAGTTATTAATCATAATTTGATAACTCATTAGTTGAAAATATAAAATTATTTTATATTATTAATATATAAAAATTAATCTAAAAAATAAATTCTAGGCTAAACCGCTGAAGTGTATAAGGAGCCATCCCACTTCTGAAAGTGACAGTTGCATCATGGTGAGTAGATTTTAAACCTTTTCAAAGATTTGATGGAAAATGAGCCTGATTTAAACGAAAGGAACAAAAATGAACTATAAAGCATACACATGACGAGGAGGAAAATCGAGAAATGAAACTGAAAACAATGGATGGGAAAGAGAAGCTGTCAAAGGAATCGAAAAAAGGAAAGGAAAAATCTAAGAAAGACAGAAATCCATTAATCCAATATTATAATAAGAGAGTATCCGTGTGTTCGCGTTGCACGAAGAACAGCCAAACCCAAAATGATGTTGAAGAGGCAAGCATGCCTCGATTGCCATATTTAGATTTTAGAAAATCAATGCTACCGTGATTTTAACATCTACATTGGAGTTTCACAAGAAGCAATAAATAGCTGTATTTTTAGTTTTTATGAATGAGTTCATATAAAAAAAATAAAAAAAGTTCATAAAATTCAATTCTTTTAAAGATTTTTTTAAAATATTATCCATAACGAATTAAGAAAAAAAAATTACTTAAAAAAATTCTCAAAATTTTATTACACTAAATTATTAAAAAAAAAGTGTACGTCACTTTCTTTAGCAGTGTCCGTAGTCTTTATTACTTCTATTAAAACACGCACATACACAATTTTTTGCATTTTTTGTAAAGCAGCCGGCATTTATTTATTTATTTATTTTTACATTTTCACAAAGCATGTCCTACAATTTATTTGGATAAGGCATACCAATTCATCGGACCTTAACCATAAACCCAATTAGTCTGGCTCGACCTGTAGAGGTTCATAGAGGGTTTTACGTCTCACCATATAGAGTTTTTCCATTTCAAGGGTTCAAACCGAGTACCTAATTAAGAGATCGAAACGCCTAACCTCTTCGACCAACCTCATGTTGGTACTATGCTATATAATTGGCTGTAATATTGGCTTTGCCTTTTCCATTCACGCCACGTGACTGATGCCAATGGCATATTTTCTATTGTCAAGGTGAGTTTGGTACATATTGAGGGAAAATTAAGAAAAAAAATTCATGTAAATATGATTTCTAATTTTTCTTACTTTAGTTTCTACCCGATACCAAACTCATCATTAGCGTATAATTTTTTCTACAAAAGAACATTCTATACTATAGTTGTCATTAACAAAGAAAATTTGGAGAGAAAATTGAATCGTGTATTATCCTATGTAGTGAAAAATAATTTAACGAACCGTATATTCTACAAATTAATTTGATTGTAATTTAAATTAATCACGTCGCTAGCACCCTTTCCAACATGCCTAGCTTGGACTCATCCATGTAATAGAAAGTAAAAAGCCTTAGGGTATGTTTAGGTCGATGAAAATGGATGGAGCGGAGTTGAATAAAATAGAATATTTTATGGTATATTTGGATCAGTGGAGTTGGCTGAAGTGGAGCATGACAAATTGAGATTTTTATTTGCTCAATTGTTTTGATTTGTCAAACTTAGATGGAATTTAGTGGAGATGGATAGACTCCATTTTATCCAATCACATCAACTCCTCTCAATTCCCCCTCCCCCTCAAAAAAAATTGGGAGAATTAGGATGGAATAAAAGATACCTAAACAATGGAGTGGAGTAATTATTTCACAAGGCTCCACTCCACTCTATTTTATTATATTTCATTATGCTATGCTCCACTAATCTAAACACACCTTAAGTATTTGTTTTTTTTTTAATAATGAGTGGAATGGAATGGAGGAGGATCAAATAAATTCTATCCAATTCTATCATTTCTTATTGCCGTCCTTCCCCACTAATTTGAACGGAATGAAATAGAATCCTTTGTTTTTGTATTTTTTTTTACTCATTAAATTGTCATCATTCCACTTCATTCCATTACTAAAATATCCAAATAATTAAATGGAATAATTATGTCACTCCATTTCACTCCTTGCCACTCTGTTTTATTTCACTCCACTACATTCCACTACTACTTACCACCAATCCAAACTTAGATGGATCAAACCAACCTACTTCTTCTCCATGACTGTATGTGACAGTTGATTTTTATCTATTTGGTTCTATCACGGAAAATTAGAATGTTAGAAATGTGAATTGTTCTCAAATTATCACAATAAATAAAGGAGGGGAGATGATGTGGAATTTGCAACTCTCATTGAGAATATATGTTATCCACTAAGTTTTGCAAGTAAGGGCTTCCGAGGCTCTATATTTAGTTGGCCGCATAAGATGATTTGGCCATAGTGTTTTGTTTCTTCCATTTCCACCAAATGAGTACCACCTCTCCAAGGAAGGTACAATATTAACGTGTGAAAAATTTTGCATATTTATAACTAACCCAATCTAATTCTTAGAATCCATTGGGAATGAGATGGTTGTTTGCATGTGTGTTTTACACAAAAACTTGACTACCCGAATAGGTATAATCAAAGACGTACTAGGGAAGGTTCCCAAATCTGCAGAGGATTTCAGCAAGGGCAAACACTATACTAATTCCCAAACTACCTGATGATTAACACCAAATAAGGGACTCTATCACTTGGAAAATGGGTTCTCAAACTACTCCAAGGAGCATTTGGATCTAATACAAAGAGATTTCCTAATAAGAATAAGTGCAAAAGGCTGAAAAATAAAAGTACAAAAAGGATTAAATGTAGAAAAATAAAGATAAATGTAACTGGATTTGTCATTGATTTATTGCATGTGTTTTCAAATTTACTACAAGGTTATTTGTCGACACAATGAAACACTATTCAATACTAACTTCACTAATATTATTCCTACGTGTGGACATACATTCAGCCTAACATTGAACCCTAAATAGGATTGTCTTGCTAATCTTGTAACCGCCTCAGTTAATTTAGTCATCAACTAATTAATTTTTCACCACATGTCCTATTTTATAATAAGGTTTCCCGCTTTTTGTTGTAACCTCCCAGAAAATTATTCAACAACTTCTCCACTATTTAAATCAAAAAACACTTTCTTCAACTGTTTCTATTTTCTAGAAAATGGTTATAAACTTGGTCAAAACTCATTTTCAATTCCTAAAACATGTTACTCTTTTAGGCTTCAACCATGGTCGAGGCTTGGATCATGGGTTGCAAACAGTCTTGAGGACCGAGACACAACAAGGAACCCATTCCCTTAGTTGATCGCTAATGTCTTTACAAAGCTTAACATCTAGTACAGAATTGTTCAACACCAGAACAAAACTAAGGCCATTACAAATCATCCAAATATAAATCCAAATACAGTAGAATTCTGATCATAAGTGCATGAATTGAAATAGCATAAACTAAATAACATAACAAAGGAAATCTCTTGAAAGTTTGGTATCCTCCAACTAAAGTCGTAGATCATGATGCTCCCCTGCCTCCTCGTTGACTAGCATGGGAGGCTAATACTCGAGTTTGGTAGAAATGAACGGAGCTACGATAGACTTGATAGGAGCGATGTACAACATTGAACAACAATCTTGAGGGTAGTATCAAACTCTTCATCTGAACTAATATCAACCATAGGGATTGGCTGCATGAACTCCATATGCATACCAAACCATTCAGGCTCAAGTTCTACAACATAATCATCTGGTGGTGATACATCAACCTCCATCAGATCTCTATAGCAACCAAATAAAACCTATGCTTTACCACTATGGTGGTCGTGGCCACAATGGTATGCACACTCTCAAAACTCCACTTAGTGAAGAGACCTTCACAAGTCTCCTCCATGTACAGGTCCTACCAATGTGAAAGCAAGAACATGATAAAGGGGTTGAATCATGTTATTAAAAAATTTGTTTTTTGAAAACTTAAGCAAGAACTCCTAAGTTCAAAGAACTTAGCGAATTTGGAAACAATGTTAGTTCTTCAGAAAGATAAACATTATGAACAAACCAAATAAAACACAAGCACAAAGATAACATTAATGATAAAGGGATAGAGAAGATCATGCAAAAGATTTATACTGGTTCAACTAACCACTTGCCTGTATCTAGTCTTCAACACTACTGTTAAGAGTTCCACTAACAAGTATTCTTAGAGGCCTCTTTAAGCTTACAATAGCTAGTCTTTCTCTACCCTTCCCAAGCTACCCAAAAGTAGTATTGTCTTAGTCTCTCCAACTTAACTCACAGTGACTACTACTGGGTCAAGGATACAAGATTAGGATTTGGTTTGTGGTTGAAAAATATTCACAATATGAACACTCAAGCTCTCAAGATATTACAAAGAGTAAAGAATCACTTGAATGACTAACTCTAAAAGGAGAATGTTGGCTAACCTAAGAGTATGTAAGAAGATTTTCTATTTCAATAGAGTAGTAACAGGAAGATATTTCTAGAGCTTCATAAGAATGAGCTTTCTCGATATGTGTTCTTCATATTTTGTAGTAACGAATAACTCTTTTTCGAATGTTGATCATTTTATGGGGGTTTTTTATTTGACCATTGTTCCACAGCCGTGGGATTACCCTACACATGTCCTTCTAAGATTCGTTGCATGGGGAATGGCTTCTTATCCTTCTTTTACGGAGCAACATCCCTTTTTGCAGCTAGCACAATACTGAAGACGGCTGTAACAGTACTATTGTCTTTATTGCCTGGTGACATGGAACGTGTTCATTTTAAAGGATCTTTTTGTTGGAATCTGAGGTTGAAATAAGTTTCCTGACAGTTAATAACTTTTCTCAAGATTTTCTTATCCTTGTAAGATTAGGTTAATTCAGACATAAAATATCCTTTTTGAATACTATTGCAACTTTCTTAAGATTTTAATAAACTTTCTAAGACATGTTATGTATTAAAATCATCCAAATGTGGACTTGAGTTGAATTTTAATCTTCTCATTAAATTTTTAATTGAATTAAAGTATGAATTGCAATATATAGAACCTGGACTTTTCACAAACACTAGATACATGAATTAGTCATATTTCTCAAGTGATTTTATCAAAAGATTAATTTGTTGTCATTCAAAACCAAACTTTTGAAAACTTCTCAAAGGTTCTAGAGCTTACAATTCCTCCACCCTAGATTATAGGTGTTGGAATATGGATTATTTCTCTAGCACTTCCCATAAAATTCATTTGTTCATCTATTGATAGCTTTATGACACATTTCCCGTTTTGGTTATTCACTTTACAAAAATCACAACTCAAAACTTGTAGTGGTGGACTAGTAGTAACCATTTCTAATTGCTTCTTCACCTCTGCATTTTGTAAGGTAAGAGCTTGAATCTTGGCTAGCAGAGCATTTCTGGTGTCTAGAACTCTTCTTGGATTCTGAACCTTCTCACTTGGCCTATGATAGTTGTTACTAGTCATCACTTCAAACAAATCCACAGATTGCTCAGGGGTCTTGTTATTGAAAGAAACCCCAACTACTACATCCACCATGATTCGAGTAATGACTAACAATCCATTGTAAAAAGACTACACTTGCATCCAATGAGGGATGCCATGATGTGGGCATCTGGCTAACAACTCCTTACAGTGCTCCCAAACTTCATAAAATGATTCCCTTTCAGCCTAAGCAAAAGATGTGGCGCAATTTCTCATTTGGTTAATTTAGTTGGATGGAAATATTTCTCTTTAAAATTTATAGCTAAGATGTCCCATGAGGTTAAACACCCTTGTGGCAATGACTTCAACCATGCCTTGGCCTTATCTCGCAATGAGAATGGGAAAAGCCTTAGCCTAATAGCATCATCAATGGCTCCATTAATCGGTAGGTGTGTTTGGTTTAGGGGTAAAAATGAGACATAAATTTTCATGAATGAGTTTAGTGTGTAAAATTACACATAAAGTTCATCTATGAAAAACTTAACCTCATTCTTACTCTGAAACTAAACAAACTTTTAGGAGGTCACATACCTCCAAGAAATTACTAATGTGCATGTTCGGGTTTTCACTTGGCAAACCTCGAAATTGACAATTCTATTGAACAAAGATGATCAGGGATGTATTCAACTGAAAGCTATTGCCCTGCACCAGTAGCCTCACAATACTAAGATGAATACCATTCAAGAATAGGAGTCAAATACTCCTTCATGGATCTATTATTATTCTCTCCTACCATGTTAAACTATAGAAATAAAAGAAACAAGTAAAGACAAACTAAAATAAAAAAATCAAAATTAAAAGAAATAACAAAACTGAAGATAAAAGAAAATAAAAGTAACAAAATTGACTATCCCAAAAATAAGAAAAATAATAAAAATGAAAAGAAAATAAAATAGAAAACTAAAAATAAACTAGAAAAAGGAAATTATGAATTAAGAAAATAAATAATTAATAAAAAATAATTTGAAATTAACACAAATGAAATGAAGAAAATGAAAATGAAATAAAAGAAAAACAAATAAATCAAAAACAGAAAAATGTAACATAATCAACTAAAACAAAAAATTATAATAGAATTAATAATTAACATAAAAAAATAAAAATCAAATAAAATAAAAATATTGACTAAATAGAATTTAAACAAATAAAAGTCCAATCTAGTTTCTCGTCATCTAAGAATTATATTCATAGTATCCCCTACAATGGCTTCAAAAACTTAATGTGATTCCGGAAGCATACTGAATCGTTTAAGTAATAAAATAGTGAGTTCAGGATCATTCTTACGAGGATAGATCAAGTACCAGGTAGTTTAAGGGAAAAGCTATTTAGACAAAATGAAATACTGGATTTTCATAAAAGAATTAAAGAAAATAAATTGACAAAATAAATAAATAGAAGAAAACAAATAAACCAAAGAATGAAATATGTGATGAGAAAACAATATAGGATAAATGTTAGGTCAGTTGATTTCACCTAATTGTTAATACAACTATTATGGATACCAATTAATTTATTTTTATTCCAACTGGCTAATGATCGGACACCCTAAATTAATTATTAGCCTTCCTCGAGGTCAAGAAATTCTCTATAGCCTATACTGGTTGTCTAATCTCTAGCACAAGAAAAGGACTAATATGCTCTATGGATTCTAAACAACAACCACATGAACCACAATTGTCTATCCCTAGTTTTCGCTCAGCCAATGATGTTTATGTTAAGAGGCGATGCTTGCAAACTCTGTCTCTAGTTATTGCAAATCCTCACTTCAATTAGTTGGTGATCGAGCAATTAAAGGCATTAAGCATAACCACGAACACTTTGTCATTAGAATAAAAAAAATTAATATCAATCCAACAAAAGTATTGTTGAACTGAGGAATGACAATTAATGAGGGATCTCTTCTCCTTTACGTTGACTCTTGAATCCTTAGTTCTTTGTGGGCACTCTCTATCGCGCTTTTGATAGCACGACCTCTTGTTACTATTTTGTTCATAACTTGAGCCATGATGGCCCAGATGAGGTGATTCAAAGTGCATGACTACAATTTCATGCGAAGCTTAAAAGCCAAATCTTGTTGTATCAAGATATAAAAAACCTAGAATTTGCCAATTGAACTTGTTTCAAGACCAAAATGTGAATTGGCTTATCTTTGGCTTCAATGTGCCTGATCATAACCCAACAAAGTATCAATAGGCATCTAATAAAAAATCACAAGACATCATTAAATCACACCAAAACACCAGTTAGCAACAATTAATTTAAAACTAACTAAATGAAACAAAGCTAAGATAAATTGAAATAAAAACTAAACAAAAACAAAGCTATTACAGGAAGCTATCAAGAAGATATGATTTTTGGTTTAATTTTTTGAATAATTAATGGCAGATTTTTCGCTAAACTTTAAATTTCTTTCTTTTTTTCTAATAAAAGTAAGATTTTTTATAGACTCATTCTTTGTGCTTTAACCATTGGTGGTCGATAACTTGGTCCTCACTACTCTTGTACCTTAACTTTGTCTATCCCGAAATTACCAAAAAATGGCCTTCTTAAATTTTTAATTTTCCACTACAACCATTTACTTTCTATGTTGTATGGATACAAATATGGTACCCATATTCGGTATGGATATAGGTATGAAGCATTTAAAATTTTGATAAAAGTAGGGTATGTGTATATATGTCAATAGATATAAAAAAAAATTAAAATTGCATAAATTTCATGTTATGAAAACTAAAACTTTAACATAAAATATGTCTAAATGTTAGGGCTTAATGAAATTAGAAAAAGAAAGAAGTAAAGTAAAATAAGAGAAAAAATAAAAATTAATTAAACTAGCATACCTAGATTTGGGTACGATTACCTAGGCATACCCAATTTACCCATTTTTTTTTTATAAAAAATGGAGTTATTGGGTACGTACCAACATATTAGACTCATATCCGTACCTAGAAATATCTCATATGGGTACTTTTACGAAAATGAAGTACCCATGCTTCATAGTTCACCTTTAACCCCCAATTCTAATGAATCCACCGCAACAATCACTACCTATCACTTTATTACTTACATATCCTTTCCAAGAAACTCTTATAAAAATTTGAGAGTAACAACAAACCAATTCTAAGAAAATATAATGCATCTATAAAATAATTAGAGTATTTGTTAAAATCTTCTCAATGCTTCTGTTAAGAGTTCATTCTGTTGGACTCAAAGACTAATTCAGTGTAATTAAATTATGCCAATGTGTGACAATGAGCATCAAAATAAATCTGATAGAATTAAATCTACCAATCAATGTAGCGTAGTGAAAATAAATATCAGGGTAAATAGTAATTCACGGTGGGACCGCTTATCACTATCCACGATGGGGGCCGCTTATCACTATTCACATGGACAATACTCAATAATCGGACCACATCACTAATCTCGCAAAGTATGATCGACATCACTATTCACTATTGGGACCTACATCACTATTCACGCCACCAAAATAGATCAAGAAATTGCTCACCAAATTTTTAACATGGAAACCCCCAAATACCGAAGGAAAACCACGGACAAAATCTAAAAATATTCCACTATATTCAGGATAATTACAAAATATCTTTTCACACTCTCCAACCCAAGAGGTAAATATAGTGTTTCCCAGGAAGAATCATTCTATTCAAATACTACACTTTTGTAATACCAAGGAGTAATAAAGATGATACCCAAAAGTATTCTTGTATTTACCCATACCCTATACTCTCTAGAATTTACTCACACTCTCTATTTTTCCTTACTCTTAGAAAATAACACACTCTTTTGTGTATTTTCTCACTCTAAACTTGCACCGCTACTTCTCTTGCTTCTTCAGCTTCATCTTCGCCTCTATTTATAGAGGGAGTTTCATGTGTGCACAGGAATTAGTTATTGTTCACATATTGAAAAATCTCGTTAGGAAACTCTTCATGCGTGCACAGTATTTTTACTATTCATGCATTGAAAATTCTCTCTAGGATTTAATTTTCTTCATACGTGAACAGGAATTTACTATTCACACTTGAAATTTTGTCTCTTCTTCCTTATATTTTCACATGTTGGGGCCCATCAGCTGGACCCCACAATTCTCCCTCTAACCGATGGGGAAATAATCCTGAGAAATCATTTGAAATCCATGCCGATCAACTCATATAAAGTTGAAGCTTATCTCATGCTACAACTTCTTCATGCAATAATCTTGCATTTCTCAAGCATTTAATGGTGTTAACATGAGAGCATAATCCACAAGCCTCATCACTGGCTAAACATACTCTTTTCACTTGTACCGTTGACATTCGGGACATGCCGCCTGACTCTACTTTGCCAGGAAGACTTTTGACACAAGCGACCCATCACATGGATCTAACAAACACCATGTCATCCATACTTGATCTAAAAAAGCTGATCCAAACCATCAGCTCCTTTCCAACTTCCTCCAAATCACCATAGAGAAACACTATTTTTGCTTCTAACTCAAGCTCCAAATCCAAGCTAGCCGTCAATCCAAGTATAACTTGAATAGAACTTATTTTGATAATTGGAGAGAAAATCTCATCAAAATCTATCCCTTGCTTTTGACTAAAGGCTTTTACAACCAAGCGAGCCTTATACTTTACTAGCTTGTTGCCATCTTTCTTCAGCTTGAACACCCATTTATTCATCAAGGCTTTCTTGCCTTCAGGAGTTTTACCAACTAATAAATATTGTTCTTCTATAAGGAATTCATCTCTTCTTGCATGGCTTTGATCCATTGAACTTTATCCTTATGAGTCTAACTTTTTCAAAACTCTTTGGCTCCCCCTCATTAGTGAAAAGGACATATTCTGATCTTAGGACTTGCTGATGGTTATGGCACTCTATTAGATCTTATGAGCTGGGTGTACCAGATTGCTCTCCCTGTCAACACATCCTCCATCTCTAGCATCATCAATTACTTGCTCATCAGGAACCCATGGCTTGAACCTATCCCCCGTTGTGGCATTTTTTTCAGGAAAAGAGATTGGTGTAAAATCAACCTTACCACCAATTCATTAGTTTTCTCTAGAATAGTAGAATTTACATAGTTTCTTGCTCATGAAACACTACGCCTCTGCTTCTTATAATCCTCTTCTTTCTGGATCCTATAGCCTGGAACCAAATTTCTCATCTCCATACCCCATAAATATGCAAGGGATGGCTCTATCATCAAGCTTCTCCCTCCTTACTTAAGTGAGCAAAGGCTTTGCATCCAAACACCTTCAAATGAGAGTAACTAACATCATGTATAGACCATACTCTCTTAGGAATGTCAAAGCCCAAGGAACAGCAGATCCTGTTAATCAAGTAGCATGCCATTTGAATAGCTTCACCCCAAAATGGCTTAGGTAGCTTAGCCATTCTCAACATATATCTAACTTTCTCCATAATGGTTTTGTTGATTCTTTCGGCCATACCATTATGTTATGGGTGCCAGGAATCGTCTTCTCATGCCTGATGCCACATTTAGAGCAATATTTCTTTAATTCATAGTGTGAATACCCACTTTTGTTCCTAAAATTAAAAACCAAAAATTTTGCAATTTTCCTTTATTCATTTATTTATCTTCTTAAAAAAAATCCTTTTTAGCTCATTTACAACCCAATCAAAACAAAAATTATCCAGCGCATTTCATTTCTTTTTCTTTTTTTTTTGTTTTGTTAAAGCCCACCAGTCCCATGAATTCAGATTTTCAAAAAAAAAAAAAAAAAGGACAAGGAGTCACAGACTCATTCCGTGCCAACATTCATTCCTTAACAAAAAAATATGGCCACGTGAAGCAACAGGACCAAGGAAAGAAATCAGGAAAATCAAAGAAAGGTGGCAACAAAATGATGGCTGTCTCCATGGGTGCAAGGTGTTAAAATTCTTTTGGTGTGAATTGGGTGTAAAGGAATAAGGATGGTGTACAACCCAAGGAAAAACTATGAATCTGCTTTACCCTCTTCACCATATAGACCCAACTCCTCAACCAGGAGAAGGGAAAAAACTGAAAACGAGATTCTCTACGACTTCCATCACTCTCTTCCACCGTCACCACCACTACGTCGCACACTACAACCCAAATCACAGCCCACTTCACCATTCATCTATTAACCATCACCATCACCAAACACCATTGCCATCACCATTATCAAACTCTAATCTTTTGATCTTATTTTTCTTATGACAACAGCCATTAACATCACATAGCAATACAATCAGAGCCCTTCACCATAGCATAAACCCACAAACTAGAAACCAATCAAGGCAACAATCTATCTAAACCCGAAAACTAACCCAATCCTATCATAAACCATAATAAAAGAATAACAAAAAGGAAAAGGGAAGGAACTAGAAACCAAAAACGGAAGGAGGCCTCACCGCACCACCGCCAGCGGACCGTCGCGAGTGCTCCCCCGCCTCGCCGCCCGTGTGTAAAGTCGTGCGCCATTCGTGCGACCACAGGGTGAAGCGCGGCTCCCGCTCGCAACCACCGTGCCGCCTCGAGGTCTCTTCAGCCGCGCGCCCCCGTCCCGACGCACGCTCATCACGCCTCCACTGCCGTCCGTCCTCCTCCGCGAGAGGCTTGCCATCGCGAAGTGCCTCAGCAACCTCCGCGCCCACCTCGCCGTCGCCACGCCTCAGACCAACACCCGGGTCGCCGCCATAGCATCGTCCGCGACCCGCCTCCGCGCAACCCACCGCGAATCCGCCCTCATCCGGAAGCCCACGACCGCCGCCGTGTGTAGGAGTCCTGCGGAGGTGCCACCGGAGCTTCCTCTTCCTCAGCCCTTGAGACCGCCGCCTCCACCCTTTGATCTTGATTCTATTTCAGTTTGAACAATTGTAATTTTGGTATTAAAATTGGGGTTGGTTCTTTTACCGGGTTTAGGATGAGCTGGTTTAATTTTGGGTCAATTGTCATTGTGGTTTTTTGGTCTAGTCTTTGTTTTGTTTGGTTCGGTAGAGTCTTTTTATTTTTCAAAAAGAAAAAAGAGAATATTAGGAGCTATTTGTTTTACTTGTTTTACTAAAATCACTTTTCAATTTTTAGATTTGTGAAGGAAAAATTGAAAAAATTAAAAATTAAAAATTTTAATTTTCAGTTTTTCTTCACAAATCTAGAAAACTAAAAACGTTTTCAACAAAGCAAATAGCCCTTTAGACTTTTCTTTTTTTTTTAAGTTTTATGGGGCTTTTACTTTTTAGGGTTGGGTTTGCTTTATTTGGTTTTTTTTTTTTAAAGAGTCATTCATTCTTTGGGGTTGGGTTTGCTTTATCTGGGCTGATTTTTTTATTTTTCTTCGTAAAGTCGTAGGGTTTAATTTTAAATAATAATAATAAAAGAAAACAAAAAGAAGAAAACAAAAAAAATAAATAAGAAGAAAAATACAATTGTTTTATTGCAACAATCAATAATCATGATTGAGAGATGAATGTCTCTTCAGGTGGTATCAGATTGTAAGGGTTTATTAAGTAGCCTAATGTTAACTTGAACCCTGTAAACCGAATTTCTTTTTAATAAGTCGTTAGTCAAAAGTCCATTTTTAAAATAAAAATCAATCAACAGATATTTCTTTTTCTCTTTTATAATTGAAATCCATCAACACAGAATCATCTTTTATAGATTACGTAACTTTGAATTCCCCATTGCATCCTAGGATACGTAGGAGAGCGATTTGAATCTTGTCAAGTCAAAATTAAATTTTCGTAATTTTTGTCTTATTTGTAAATTTTTTTTATGAGATATTTTATTTAATTTAAATAATTATTTCTTTAGGAAATATTTTATTTCAAATAAAAAAGTTAATTTAGCCCCTTGTTAACTCAATATTATGGACATCTGAATTGTGACAGCTTGATGTTCCAAATTTTTTTTAAAAGTATGTTTCTCTTTTATATTTTATTTTACTTTTGTAAAAAATGTCAAAATAAATTTTTATCTTATTTGTAAATATTTATAACTCATAAGAAATTTTCATTTTCATATATTTAGTTTAAATTTGTTACTTATTTGTGAAATATTGTATTTTGAATAAAAATGTTAATTTAACCGTGACGATTTGTTAACACGGTATTTTCAACACTGAGTTGTGACAGCTTGGTGTTCCTTATTTTTTTCAATTTTTGTTGTAAATAAAAAATATAAAAATGAATATTTTGAAAGGTTATTAATAATTTTCACAAATCAATTAAGGTACCGTCTAAGGACGGTGTACTAGGGTGCGTAGGATTAAATCCATACCCTTCCCTATGCATAACCGACTTTGAACTCAATCTGGTTTTAAAGACCATTTTTTTAATAAAATGGGTTTTTCCATGTTTTTCCCAATTTAAATAAACTTGGTGGCGACTCCAATTTTAACAACTCTTTTTCGTCCCCTTCGCGATCCGCAGATGGCGACTCCACTGGGATTTCCAAGAGTCAAGCCTAAATAATTGATTGTGCATATTATTATAACTTCTTTTTAGTTTATTTTATTTTATTTTATATTTTTATCTTGTTATTTTCTTTTTATGCTAGAATTTTGTCAGCATTATTTCGCTTCTTTATGACAATCATAAGGTAGACGACTTTTGCTTTTTTTTTGTGAAAACTTTAGGGTAGGCGACTATTGTTGGTTTTGTATATTTGTTGTTTGTATTTATTTTGCAGGTATTTTACCATGGATAGTTATAGGATTCCAGGTTTGTATGCTCCCTTCACACACAACACTCACACATTTATCACACACGAGTGGGGCCCTATACCCTGTCTAGTGCAACTTGAGATAGGTAAGAGATTGTGTAGTGATAGCCATTTTGGATGTACATCCTGTTGGTTATTGTGAAATCTCGTCTAGAGTGTGACTCTTTCGTGAATGTCCTACACCTAGCGGTTCACCTGCGTTGTATAATATTTCGAAATGAGTCTTTAACTCTAGAGACTGGAGAATCCTGAGATCATAGACCTACCTGGTGAAAGTGCTCACAAAATAGAACAACCATAGAACCACAGTTTTGACACCCATATTTTACCTCAAATAGGACACAAAGGGAGCATACCTTTTCTTTAATTAATTAATTTATTTATTTGTGTACATAAATTCTTTAACATGCAAGTGTTTATTGCCTTTTTTTTATATATAATAAAAAACTCACTTTTTCTTCGTTGCTATGGAGGTTTGTTAGAGAACCATATCAAAGTCTTGTTGTGAGTATCTAAAAATGGAAGCAAACATGAGACCAAACAATCATGAAGAGAAATTGAAAAAGACTTTGCAACTCAAAACCAAGAAACCTTAACAGAAAGCCTGAAATCCTTGAGTCAGCTGTTGAAAGCACCGCAACGTCTTTCTCTCGCCAGAAAATATGGAAAAGTCTTGAGCCTATTAGAAGTGGAAATAGGTAGAGGCAATCAGCATTGGCCCAATACTATGATCCTCCACTCGATGCTTCACCTTTCAAGATTTTCAGTTGGCACCAACCCTTGAAGAATTTGAACGAATCCTGGGGTTACCGCGAAAGGAGAAAAACCTTACAATTACTAAGGACATTATGCTTCTTTGCACACTATAGCAAATGTCCTAAAGGTAAATGTAAGAAATTTGCATGAAGCCCAGAAATGTAGAAATGGGACAAAGGGGTTCACAAGAGATTATTTGGAGAAGCATTTGCACAGCTTAGCTCAAGCCAAAGATTGGGACACTTTTTCAGATGTGTTGACCCTCACCATTTATGGCACCGTCTTGTTTCCCAATATTGACGGTTTCATAGATCTTGCAGCAATTGATGTATTCCTTGCTAGAAAGTTTCATAGTCACAATCCTTTCCCTCCTAGCAGATGTCTACCGTTCCTTGGATTTTTGTCATGAGAGGAATGGTAAGAGAATTTTGTGTTGTTTACCAATACTATATGTGTGGGTTACCGCATATCTTCCAAAGAAATTACAAGGCATCTTGTCCCCTTGATGATCTAAAAATGCATCGTATCAAGAAGAAAAGTGGGCGAGAATGGGCTGAAGACCTAGTTAAATTGAATGAAAAGGTGATCCATGGTACCCTTGGTGGGAAGATGGCAGACATTAATTTACCATGCGGAGACTTTCCAAATGTACCCCTTATGGGTACTCGAGGGTGTATAAATTACAATCCAGCATTGGTGTTGCGCCAGCTTGGTTACCCCATGATGGGACCGCCTTCCAAGCTGCAATTACTCCATTTGTCCTTTATTACCTAGATTCCCATGACATTGGCCTACTACGGAAGGTCCATTTGCTTGGAACAATGTCATCCGAAAGGAAAAGAATTGGGAGCTAGGAGTTGTGCGGAAAAGAAAATTACCACCAATGGGTGAAAAGTAGGGCTCAAGAGGTCAAGTTGCCATTTAGAATCTTGACAACAATTATTCCTGACAAGACATCGGCCTTGCATTCTGATGAAAATGAAGAAATCAAAGAAATGAAAGAAAGGTTGGACAAGGCTAAACAAGAAAAGGTACAAGTGGAGTTCAAGTTGAAAAATGCTCACCATGATTATGCAACTTTAAAGCGAGAAATTGCTGAAAAAGATCAGATTCTAGAAGGGACCAGGAAAAGGCTAAAAATGGGGCAGGAGCACATGGTAAAGACCAAAGAATGTTTTGAAGCTACCAATAAAGAACTAAGGCTTCGAAGGCAAGAACGTGATATGGCAATAACTGAAAATCAGCAACTAAAGGAGCTACTTCGAAAGGCCAAAATTGCTGAGAAGCTGCGCTAGCAGAAGGAACAAATGAAGCAACAAATAGAAGAAATGAACAAGGAATATCAGAGGAAGTTGAGGAATTAAATCAACACATGAAAAATGAGATCCTGAAGTATCAAGCTACCCTAGGAGAAGAAAAGGAAAAAGTTGCAAATTTGGATCTTGAGGTGCAACACTAAGATCATGTCATTCATGAGTTGAAGATTCGCTTTTCGAACTTAGCAGGGTTGGCTAATGCGGCAATAGAAGACGTTCCAAGACACTTAAAGCTGGCTGAGTAGGAAATCATCCCTTTTGAAACCCTAACTGAAATTAGCAACTTTGTTGGCTATTGTAAGGACCTGATTGGGAGAATGAAGCAAATAATCGCGGGAAGACGTTGAAGACACATAAGGCATTTCTGTTGGGTAGCAATGTTGCTGATGCATGGATTTATGATGTATTTCCTTTTGAATGGTTGTATGAAAAATAATGATTGTGACAAATGATAAATAAAAGAATGGTTGCTTCTTTGTATTGTGTTGGTCTCATGGCAATAGCTATAACTTAGTACCTTTGAACGAGACGTTCTGGAAACAGTTATCATTAAAGATACTCACGTCAAGACTAGATATATTTTCCGCTCTCTAACAAATTGCAATATTTTTATCTTTTTACTAATTCTTTTTCTCTTTTCTTCTTTTCTTAGAGATAAAACTGTGTCACCATTGGGCGCCCAAGGAAGGAAGATACCGATCTAACTCATATTCACAATACCAGAGCTCGAACTAAGATGGCTGGTGGTAATCATGAATCAGGAAATGCTTCTGACCAAGTAAAAAGTTTTAGCATGGAAGTTGATGCAGTGAGAGGGAAATTGAATGAAATGTCAAATAACCAAGCAAAGATGGAAGAAATGATGAGAGCCATGAAGGAGTCACTAGATTTATTAGGAACTAATCCAAACCGAGACATAGTGACTTGTCAGTGGGTACAACCAAGCACTGCAATGGTAGCCATACCGGAACATCAAATGTGGCTGTAAATGTCACTCAAAGGGTGAACGAGGGGATGAAATTCTGAATAACCTTCATGGACAGCCACCACCCACAATGCCATTGGTGATCCCAATTGGGGAAAGCTATCGTCCATTAGAGAACATTCATACTGACAGGCACAAGCATGCTACCCCTTTGGGAGCCACCTCATGTTGTCATCCAAAAACAACCATTTTCTTCAGAAATAGCCGTCCAAGAGGTGAATAAAGACAAGTTTAGATAAGAATGGATGAAGAAGATTCAGGATCAAATTAAGGCCATTCAAGGACCTAGCACCTATGGTTATGTGGAAATTGAACAACTATGTCCTCCTGGAGATCTGATAGTTCCCAAAGACTTCAAGGTTCCTGACTTCTCAAAATATGATAGGACCGGTAATCCTTTGTTCCATTTGAAGAGTTACTGTACTAAAATGGCAATATGGTCCAAAGATGAGAAGTCTTATTAGCTTTTTCCATGAAAGCTTAATTGGTCTTTCTTTAGAAATGTATATCCAGTTAGACCATTCTAAAATTTCCTGTTGGAGAGAGTTAGTTTATCAATTCATGAGTCAGGACAAGTTCAATATGGAAATAGCACCCACACGTGAGCAATTAAGCACAATGCAAAGGAAGAAGGAGGAGTCATTTAAACAATATGCTCAAAGATGGAGAACTTTAGCTCTAGGTGCAACCCCACTTATCCCTTCTGAAATGTGTTCGTACTTTTTGGGGACCTTAGGATCTCCTTATATTGGGACAATGACAGGAGCAGCATACAAAGATTTTTCTGAGCTAGTGACTGAGGTGAAAGAATTGAGAGTTTGGCCAAAGCTTGGAAACTTCCTATGAGCAATGAGGACACGAGAAGAGATTCCCGCCTAGGAAAAAAGAGGCGGAAGTAAATTATGTGCAAGGTCAGCAATCTTTCATTCCAAGATACACCTCGACACACCCAAGATCCCAAATACCATCCATCCTTCCTTACCCACTATACCAAGCCACTCCAACCGCAAATACAATTCCATACCCCCAACCTCAAGTCAATAACATTCATATACACCCATACCAACCAGCTCGTCCAACATACACCTATAGCCCAACTATACATCCTCAGAATTACCCAAATACCACACTACCACGGCCTAATACCCAAAACCAAAGTCGTTCTCGATTCCCAAACTTACCACCTTTCCCGAAACTATCCATCTCAAATGCTGATCTTTTTCAACGACTAGTTGATGCTCATCTCATCTAGGATATGTGCATCCATTAGAACCACCATACCCAGCTTGGTATAACCGAACTTAACTTGCAAATATCATATGGACATAGTAGGACATTCCATCGAGGATTGTGAAGGTTTCAAGACAACAGTGAAGAAGTTAATTGCTTGTGGGAGGCTGGATTTTCAAGAGGAATCAAAACCAGATATTGTCCATAATCCAATTCCAAATCATGAAGGAGGAGGTCGAGTAAATGCTCTGGAAGTAGAAGAACCACTGATCAAGAAGGTTTTGAGTCTTCAAACCCCTATGCAGAAAATTTTTATCGACTTGAAGAGGCTGGTTATAACATAAGCAGCACTACTCTGACCATAAAGGAGAATGAGAAATATGACCCGAATCAAGTTATGCATACCATTGTGGAAGTCTGGGGCATGATATTGAGGACTGTTGGGATTTCAAGGTTCATGTACAGGGATTGCTTAACTTGGGTGTTATACAAGCAAAAAGAAGCGAAATGTCCTTGAGGAGGTGAATGTGATCGAGCGTTTTGTACTTCGAGTGCCTCCGCTTAATCAGGTGCCGAAGCCAGAAAGGTAGTGATCATTGTGAAGAAACCGACACCCTTTGTGTATGAGGACACACATGCCGTGCCTTGGAATTATGAGACCAAGATTGAAATGAAAAGTGACATAGGGGAAACCTCAAAAGCTCAAGAAGGTGAGGAAGTGACCAGGATCATGGAGGTAAAAGGAATAACAAGAAGTGGAAGGGTGTATGGACCCAAGGAGTTGGAAAAAGGAAAATTTGTTGATGAAGGGAATGTTGAAAAAGGTTCAGAGTCAGGAAGAAAAGAAAAAGAAGAGGAGGAAGAAGAGTTCCTTAAAATCATGAAACAGAGCGAGTATGATATTCTTGAACAATTAAAGAAGACTCCTGCTAGATATCTTCTGTCACTAATCTTGTCCTCTGAATCTCATCAAAAGGCAATATTGAAGGTCCTGAAGGAGGCCTATGTCAAGCCCGACATTTCATTGGAGAACATGATAAATATAGTGGACCCTGAAACGTGTCAATATGATCACGTTCTTAGATGAAGAAGTGGTATCACGGGCTAACCCACAAGCACTACATGTAACCCTCAAATGCAAAGGCCACATAGTGCCTAGAGTCCTTATTGATGGAGGATCAAGGTTAAATGTATTACCAATGTCCACTTTGAAACAACTATCAATGAGTGTGGATGATATATCACCTCAAGTGATGGTTGTAAAAGCTTTTGATAGAGCTACGAAAAACATTCTAGGTGAGGTGGTGTTGCCACTAGAGATTGGGCCAAGCAAATCAGAAGTGTTATTCCAGGTGATGGAGATTGGCTCAGATTATAACATGCTGCTAGGAAGACCATGGATTAATGATATCGTGTTGTCCCTTCAACCTTGCATCAAAAGGTTAAATATATTGAGAATGGATCTTGTCACAATCTATGGAGAAAGGGATATCATTGTATCCAAACCAGTCTCACTACTATATGTGGAGAATGTGGAGTCGATACACAATAACTTGTGGCATAGCCTGGAATTAGTGAAGCCCATATGAATGTAGTGGGTCCATAATGCAGAATGTTAATCAAATAGTGGCTCATATCATGGCTAAGAATGGATATCTACATGGTAAGGGGTTAGGACCATTGCAAGGTATTAGAGTACCTATATCGATCTCCAAGAAACCTAATCGATTTGGTTTGGGATATAATGCACCGTTAGAAGAGGAAATGGATGCTATGACCCTCCAACAAGATAAACATGAGAAGAAAATAAAACAGATCCCTCACTTGAAGGAAACATTTCCTAGTCCAGCTGAAGTGATTACAGGTGAAAAGTTCATTCCCCTTGCTACCGTCTCACCATCAACACTTTGGACATGGAGACAACTGAAGAGAGCAACAAGATTTATGCTGCCAACCATGATGAAATGCTGATGAACTTGAAGCTGAACCTGATTGATGTTATTGCTGCAAAGTAATTATTTGTGTTGTATCAGGAAAGATTATTTATGCTTTTATTTATGCTACTTAAGGACATCATAAATAAACTTGTGTGTTTATTCAGCAATCTTTCTTTCCTATTCCCGCATCTTTTATATTTCTTGGTGTCTTTCATTCTCCTTGTTTCAGTCCTCTATTTGCTTTCTCTTTACCATCATTTTTAGCTCATTAACTTTTGTTTTTCTTATTTTATTTTGCACTTTTCCACTATCCGTTTTGGCCTTCCAACCCACCACAATTGCTTTCCAGGAATCTAAATGCTATAGAAATTTTGCCTCATGAAAGGGAATTTGGAAGCTCGTCAATTGGTTCTCTTGCTGCAATTGATTGTGATAGCCATGAATCTGATGAAGATCAAGAAATTGTTAGGCGATTTTCAAACCTACTGGAACATACAGAAAAAGGATTTGACTTAGACAATGAGGTGATCGAGTTGATTAACATGGGCACTGAAGAAGAGAAAAAGGAGTTGAAAATAGTGGAAAATCCAGAACGCTAGAAATGATTGCATTGTTCAAAGAATACCTGGATGTCTTTGCATGGTCTTACCATGATATGCCAGGGCTTGACCAGAAATAGCTTCACATAAGATTCCTTTATATGCGGGAGCTGAACCGAAAAGCAAAAGTTGAGAAGGATGCGGCCTAAAATGTCATTGAAAATAAAAGAGGAGGTGACTAAACACTAGAGGCCGAATTTTTGGAGGTGTCAAGACACACTGACTGGGTGGCAAACATTGTGCCCGTGCCTAAAAAGGATGGAAAAGTTAGAATGTGCGTGGATTATCGGATCTAAACAAAGATAACCCAAAAGATGATTTTCCACTCCCTCACATTGATGTCCTAGTTGATAATACAGCTGGAAATCACCGCTTTTCATTTATGGATGGGTACTCAGGGTATAATCAGATTCCCATGGACGTTCACGACAAAGGAAAAACTACTTTCATAACGCCGTGGGGAACATTCTGCTATACAGTCATGCCATTCGGATTGAAAAATGCCTGTGCCACCTACCAACGTGCCATGGTTGCATTATTCCATGACATGATGCATAAAGAGATTGAAGTGTATGTGGATGACATGGTCGCCAAGTCTAAAGAGGGGAAAGTCATGTAACAGTTCTACAAAAGTTGTTCGAAGGCTCAGAAAATATAAGCTGTGGCTAAACCCGAATAAATGTGTCTTTGGAGCATCTACAGGGAAATTACTCGGATTCATTGTCAGGAGAGAAGGGATAAAGGTAGATCCAGACAAAGTAAAGGCGATACATGAGATGCCAGTTCCCGAACCGAAAAGGAAGTGAGAAGTTTTCTTGGAGGCTCAACTACATTGCTAGATTCAATTCCAATTTGACTAGCACTTGTGAGCCGATATTCAAGCTGTTACGAAAACATCAACCTGGAGATTGGAATGAAGAGTGCCAAGAAACCTTTGACAAAATAAAGGCTTATTTAATAAAACCTCCAGTTTGACCCCACCTATACCAGGTCGTCCTCTAATATTGTACCTCAAATGTTGCCCACGTCACTTGGGGCAATGTTGGGATAATATGATGAGTATGGAAAGAAGGAACATGCTATTTATTATCTGAGAAAGAAGTTTAATGATTGTTAATCCCGCTATTTGGCAATTGAGAAAACCTGTTGTGCATTAGCATGGGCCTCTAAAAGGCTAAGGCAATATATGTTATATTACACCACTTGGTTAATTTCTCGAATGGATCCATTGAGATACATATTTGATAGTCCTCATGTGTCGTTGAGGATGTCAAAGTGGCAAGTGATACTGCGAGAATTTGATATCAAGTATATGACTCAAAAGTCTGTCAAGGGAGGTGCAATTTCTGATCACTTAGCTGAAAACCCTTTGGAGGATGGACAACCCACCACGGCCGAGTTTCTGATAATGAGGTATTGGTGGTGGAAAAAGAAGATGTAGAAGAGGAGAATACATGGAAGATGTACTTTGATGGGGCTGTCAACATAAATGGATGTGGAGTAGGAGCTGTCGTAGTATCACCAGCTGGAAAACAGGACCCAATCTCCATCAATTAGATTTTGAATGTACCAACAACATTGCAGAGTATGAGGCATGTGCAAATGGTTTGCAAGTGGCAATTGACTTAGGAATCAAAGAACTAAAAGTCTTTGGAGATTCGGCACTCATAATCTACCAAGTTAATGGACAATGGCGTACAAAGGATCCCAAATTGGTACCTTATCAAAAGCATTTGTCTCAACTAATTGAGCATTTTGATGATATATCATTTTCTCACTTAACTCGAGACAAGAACCAATATGCGGATGCATTGGCGACTTTGGCTATAATGACTAAATTGGAAGTCCACACCAATGTCCAACCTATCCATGTAGAGGTACAAGATGAACCGATACTGGTAATGTAAGGCTGAACCAGACGGTCAACCATGGTATCATGATATCATGCAGGATATTCAAAAGGAGAATACCCAGCTGGGGCAAATGAGATAAGCAAGAAGACAATCCGACGACTGGCTATGTCCTTTTTCCTGAATGGTGAAGTCCTTTACAAGAGGAATCATGACACCACTCCCCTTAGATGTGTAGATGCTCATGAAGCTCGAATAATCATGATGAAGTCCATGAAGGAATTTGCGAACTCATGCCAATGGACACATGATGGCATGCAAAATCCTAAGAAGTGGTTATTACTGGTCCACCATGGAGAATGACTGTATCAATCATGTTCGAAGTGCCACAAATGCCAAATATATGCAGAGAGTCAATGCTCCTCCAGTTCCATTACACAACATGGTATCTCCCTGGCCTTTCTCGATGTGGGGCATGGATGTGATCGGCTCAATTAATCCCAAGGCATCCAATGGCCATCGCTTCATTTTGGTGGCAATAGACTATTTCACTAAGTGGGTGGAAGCTGCTTCATATGCCAGCATCATACAAAAGGTGTTCATTAGATTCATCAAAAGGGACATTATCTGGAGATATGGAATTCCAGAAAGAATCATCACAAACAATGCTCCTAATCTCAATGGTGCCGAAGTTCAGAAATTTTTCAAGACTTTCAAAATCAAGCACCACAACTCAGCCTTACAGACCTCAGATGAATGGCGCGGTTGAGGCTGCAAATAAGAACATCAAGAAAATCATCGCCAAAATGGTGGTAAATTACAGAGATTGGCATGAGATGCTACCATATGCTTTACATGCATATCGTACCAATATACGATCGAGCACAGGGATGACTCCCTTCTCATTGGTATATGGAATGGAAGCTGTATCCCCATAGAAGTGGAAATCCCGTCATTAAGGGTTCTAATGGAGGCTGAGCTAGAGGAATCTGAATGGGTGAAGGCTCGATGTGAAAGTTGAACATGATAGAAGAAAGAAGATTGGCAGCTATTTGTCATGGCCAATTGTACCAAAGTAGGATGGCCAAAGCTTTTAACAAGAAAGTTCGTCCTAGAGATTTTTATCCAGAGATTTGGTTCTGAAGAAAATTCTCCGAACCAGGAGGACACGGGAAAATGGGCCCGAGTTATGAGGGTCCTTACATTGTCAAACAAGCGCTCTCAGGTGGAGCATTGATTTTGCAAAACATGGATGGACAAGAATTGCCTAAACCAATCAACACTATGCAGTCAAAAGGTTTTATGCTTGAAAAAAAAAGAGAAAAAAAAACCCCATTAGGTTGAAAACTCGAAAGAGAGGCCTAAGCAAAAATTAGGGCAAAACAAGAAAAAAAAAAAGAGCTCGTTAGGTCGAAAACTCGAAAGAGCGGCCTAAGCAAAAGTTAGAGCAAAGCATCATCTCAAGCCATCTATACTGGGCAATTTTTGGTGATAAGTTCATCCTCTGAGCAAAGTAGGCTAGGACTGAAGCTGGGGCAATTCTAGGGAATTAAGAAAGAAAAGACTGAAGGCTCAACAATGGAAGCAATGGTTATAGCATCCAATTTGTTGCGAAAATCAATTGAATGAGCCACAAAGAACCCAAACTGGTGCAAAATTTTCATGCCTTTCACAATCCTATCTTTCATTTTTGTGGTTGTCTCCTTCCAAATATTTGATCATCCAATACACCAAACAATAAATATGTCCATTCAGTTAATTCTTCCACTTTCTCTTTGAATGCATGTTTATTTATGATATCTCAAGTAGAATATATTTAAGTTTAAATTATACAACCTAACAATGTTTATAGCAATACATCAATGACTAGCATCACACCAAGAGAATTCAGAAGCTTCAATTAAGCTTGCAGAAAAGCAATCATCATCCTTAAAAGGGGAAAAGAGAAAGAAGAAAGAATGGAAAGAAATGGGTAAAGTTACAGAAGAAAAGAAAGCTTTATTTGTGCCAGAAAGTCCAGCTCAAGAATTACGAGTTTGATCGGTTAAAGTCTTCCTCGAGGCTTGCTTGATTTGGTAAGTTAGTTCTTCAAGAATATGTCTAAATAAATTGCAAGTGGGTGATAAATTCATAACTTTTGCATATAACAAAAAAGAAAAATAGTGCAAATCATTGTTTTCATTGCAATTTATTTTTCAGTCCCTAGACGCCAAAATTATTTTCCAATTGGCCTCATATTGCCAATTTACTTTCCAGTCCCTCAGACGCCAATTTACATTCCTGCGGCCTCAGATTGCCAATTTACATTTCAGTCCTCAGATTCCAATTTATTTCAGCGACCTCAGATTGCAATTTACATTTCCTATCGGCCTCAAATTGCCACCATTTACTTTTCCAGTCTGCCAAATTGCCAATTTATTTTCTTGTCCGCCAGAATTGCCACCATTTACGTTTCCTGGCCTCAGATTACCACACTTTACTTTTCCAGTCCCTCAAATTGCCACTTTACTTTTCCTGCCCTTAGACCGCCAATTTACATTCCTGCCCGCCTAGACTGCCAATTTACATTTCTGAGATTGCCAATTTACGTTTCCTGCGCACCATTTACTTTCCAGTCGGCCTCAGATTGCCAATTTATTTCTTGTCGGCCTCAGATTGCCACCATTTACGTTTCCTGCCGCCTCAGATTACCACACTTTACTTTCCAGTCTGCCAAATTGCCACTTTACTTTTTCTGCGGCCTCAGATTGCCAATTTACATTCCTGCCCGCCTCAGCCATTTACATTTCCTGCCGCCTCAGATTGCCACCATTTACTTTCCAGTCGGCCTCAGATTGCCATTTACATTCAGTCCCAGACTGCCAATTTATTTTTCTGCGACCTTAGACGCCAATTTATTTTCCTGCCCTCAGATTGCCACCATTTACCTTTCCAGTCCTCAGATTGCCACCATTTACTTTCCAGTCGGCCTCAGACTGCCAATTTATTTTCCAGCCGGCCTTAGATTGCCAATTTACTTTCCAATCGGCCTCAGATTGCCAATTTACATTCCTGTCGGCCTCAGACTGCCATTACGTTTCTTGTCCGCCTAGATTGCCACCATTAACTTTTCCAGTCGGCTCAGATTGCCAATTTACATTTCAGCGGCCAGACTGCCAATTTATTTTTCTGCGCCTAGATTGCAATTTATTTTCCTTGCATCAGATTGCCAATTTACTTTCCAATCAGCCTCAATTGCCAATTTATGTTTCTTGTCGGCCTAAGATTGCCACCATTTACTTTTATTGTCGGCCTCAGAGCCACCATTTACTTTTTAGTCGGCTTAGATTGTCAATTTATACTTCAGTGAGCCTCAGATTGCCAATTTACTTTCCAAGTCGGCCTCAGACTGCTAATTTATTTTCCTGTCGCCTAGACGCCAATTTACATTTCAGTCTTCAGATTTCCTGTATACTCTTTGGTTTTCAAATATTCCTGGAAACCTCGTCAACTTTTAATTTATTGTCAACCCTCATTGGCTTTTGAGTTCATGTTAATTCCGTTGGTTTTTACATTTCTTGTCATTTGTGAGTTTGTGTTAAATTTGTTAGTATCTTTTCTTTGCATGATTCATACATAGGTGATTTATGAATTGCATAGTTTGCATGTGATCTTTTATTTTCAAAGTTAGAATTCAATCTTTTTTGCATTTGCATTTCATGCATTGCCGAACAAAATCAAGGTTCATGTCTTTATCCATTCCTTATGAAGATAATATGAAGAGCTTTTCATATTCTCTTATAAGAAATGAATAAAGAGGGGCAACCTTGAACACCCACTTTTGTTCCTTGGAAATTAAAAACCAAAAATTTTGCAGTTTTCCTTTATTCATTTATTTATCTTCTTAAAAAAAATCCTTTTTAGCTCATTTACAACCCAATCAAAACAAAAATTATCCAGTGCATTTCATTTCTTTTTCTTTTTTTTGTTTTGTTAAAGCCCACCAGTCCATGAATTCAGAATTTTCAAAAAAAAAATGAAAAAAGGACAAGGAGTCACGACTCCATTCCGTGCCAACATTCATTCCCTGACAAAAAAATATGGCCACGTGAAGCAACAGGACCAAGGAAAGAAATCAGGAAAATCAAAGAAAGGTGGCAACAAAATGATGGCTGTCTCCATGGGGTGCAAGGTGTTAAAATTCTTTCGTGAATTGGGTGTAAAGGAATAAGGATGGGTGCACAGCCCAAGGAAAAACCGTGAATCTCTACCTCTTCACCATATAGACCCAACTCCTCAACTAGCAGAAGGGAAAAACTGAAAACGAGATCTCTACGACTTCCATCACTCTCTTCCACCGTCACCACCGCTATGTCGCACACTACAACCCAAATCACAGTCCCACTTCACCATTCATCTATTAACCATCACCATCACCAAACACCGTTGCCATCACCATCATCAAACTCTAATCTTTTGACCTTATTTTTCTTATGACAACAGCCATTAACATCACATAGCAATACAATCAGAGCCCTTCACCATAGCATAAACCCACAAACCAGAAACCAATCAAGGCAACAATCTATCTAAACCCGAAAACCAACCCAATCCCATCATAAACCATAAAAAAAGAATAACAAAAAGGAAAGGGAAGGAACCAGAAACCAAAAACCGAAAGGGAGGCCTGCACACCACCGCCAGCGGACCGTGGCGAGTGCTCCCCCGCCCTCCACCGCCTGTGTAAAGTCGTGCGCTCTTCGTGCGACCACAGCGGCCGAGCGCCTGCTCGGAACCACCGCGCGCCTCCTGGTCTCCCCACGAGCCGCGCGCCCCGTCCCGACACCTCATCATGCCTGCGAAGGACCGTCGTCCGTCCTCCTCCGTGAGAGGCGTCATCGAAGTGCCTCAGGAGCTTCCTCTGCCTACCTCGCCGTCGCGCCGGCTGAACACCGGGTCTCGCCAACTAGCATCGTCCGCGACTGCCTCCGCAACCCACGCCAATCCGCCCCATCTGGAAACCCACCGACCACCGTGTGTAGGAGTCGCGGAAGTGCCACCGGCCCTTCCGCCTTCCCTCAGCCTTGTGAGCGCCACCTCCACCCTTTGATCTTGATTCTATTTCAGTTTCTGAGCAATTGTAATTTAGGTATTAAAATTGGGTTGGTTCTTTTACGGGTTTAGGATGAGCTGGTTTAATTTTGGGTCAATTGTCATTGTGGTTTTTTTGTCTAGTCTTTGTTTTGTTTGGTTTGTAGAGTTTTTATTTTTCAAAAAGAAAAAGAAATATTAGGAGCTATTTGTTTTACTTGTTTTACTGAAATCAGTTTTAAATTTTCTAGATTTGTGAAGGAAAAATTGAAAAAATTAAAAATTAAAAATTTTAATTTTCAATTTTTTTTTCACAAATCTAGAAAATGAAAACTTTTCAACAAAGCAAATAGCCCTTTAGACTTTTTTTTTTTTTTAAGTTTTATAGGGCTTTTACTTTTTAGGGTTGGGTTTGCTTTATTTGGTTTTTTTTTTTTTTAAAGAGTCATTCATTCTTTGGGCTGGTTTGCTTTATCTGGGCTGGATTTTTTTATTTTTCTTCGTAAAGTTGTAGGGTTTAATTTTAAATAATAATAATAAAAGAAAACAAAAAGAAGAAAACAAAAAAAAATAAATAAGAAGAAAAATACAATTGTTTTATTGCAACAATCAATAATCATGATTGAGAGATGAATGTCTCCTTCAGGTGGTATCAGATTTAAAGGTTTATTAAGTAGCCTAATGTTAACTTGAACCCTGTGCAAACCGAATTTCTTTTTAATAAGTCGTTAGTCAAAAGTCCATTTTTAAAATAAAAATCAATCAACAGATATTTCTTTTTCTCTTTTATAATTGAAATCCATCAACAGAGAATCATTTTTTATACAGAACTACGTGACTTTGAATTCCCCATTGCAGAAGGATACATAGGAGAGACGTTTGAATCCCTGTCAAGTGAAAATTAAATTTTCGTAATTTTTGTCTTATTTGTAAATTTTTTTTATGAGATATTTTATTTAATTTAAATAATCATTTCTTTAGGAAATATTTTATTTCAAATAAAAAAGTTAATTTAGCTTGGACGGCTTGTTAACTCGATATTTTGGACATTGAAGTTGTGACTTGATGTTCCAAATTTTTTTTAAAAGTATATTTCTCTTTTATATTTTATTTTACTTTTGTAAAAAATGTCAAAATAAATTTTTATCTTATTTGTAAATATTTATAACTCATAAGAAATTTTCATTTTCATATATTTAGTTTAAATTTGTTACTTATTTGTGAAATATTGTATTTTGAATAAAAATGTTAATTTAACCGTACGGTTTGTTAACACAGGATTTTCAACACTGAGTTGTGACAGCTTGGTGTTCCTTATTTTTTTCAATTTTTGTTGTAAATAAAAAATATAAAAATGAATATTTTGAAAGGTTATTAATAATTTTCACAAATCAATTAAAGTACCGTCTAAGGACAGGTGTACTAGGGGTGCGTAGGATTAAATCCATACCCTTCCTTATGCATAATCGACTCCGAACTCAAATCTGGTTTTAAAGACCATTTTTTTTTAATAAAACGGGTTTTTCCATGTTTTTCCCAATTTAAATAAACTTGGTGGCGACTCCAATTTTAACAACTCTTTTTTGCCATCCTTCGCGATCCCCTTTAACACATAGGAAGTGTACTCTCCCCTATTGTCACTACGAAGACACTTCAAAGGTTTTCCAGTTCTCTCCACCATGGTATGAAACCTCTTGAAGTATTGAAACACCTGGTCCCTTTTTTAGGAAATAAACCCACACTATTCACAAAGCATCATCAATGAACAACACAAAATATCTACTATCACCTGGAGTCTCCATCTCCATGGAACCGCATACATTAGAGTAAACTATATCCAAAATATTCTTCTTCAGCTTCAATCTTTTGCGAAGACACTCTATGATGCTTGCCAAATAAACAATGATCATAGGGATTTAACTTTGTACCTTTGGCATAAGGAATGAGGAATTTCCTAGCCAAAATCTGCAATCCTTTTTCACTCATATGAGCCTGTCTTCTATGCCACAAATTTGGCGAAGCATCATTTTCCATTGCAGTCAACCCTCTAATCTGCTTAACTTGAGTCTTGTACAAAGTGTTGTACAATATTCCTTTAGCAACCACCATCGAACCTTTGGAAAGCTTCCACTTGCAATCACCAAAGTTACCGTGGTATCCAACTAGATCCAGAGCATGCAGAGAGATCAGATTTAGGCGTAAATCTGCACATGTCGCACGTTCTCAATGTCAGTGTACATCCTATATTTGTTTGAATGCACACATCAGCAACTCCCATAATGTCAGAATTACTTTTATTACCTATCTTCACTTTGCTAAAGTCTCCTACTTTGTACACAGGAAAAAATTCCTTGATGGGAGTGGCATGATATGAAGCCTAAGTCAATGACCTATTCAAAACATGAATCTGACTCTTCATCTACAAAAGAGAGTAACACTACTTCCCCATTTGTCACAAGGGTTGTAGTGTTTTTATCATTAGCCTTGCCCGACTTCTCTGATTTTTATTGTCTCTATTCTTCCAAGCCTTACAATTTCTTTTGATGTGCCTTTTTTTGCCACAATGGTAATATTTGAACATCTTCTTAACTAGGCTGATTCGATCCTTAGACTTTCTGGATCGGCCTCCTTTTGCTCTCCCCGTTCTCCGTGACAAGGGCTTGGGAATTATCTATTCTCACCAAGTCTTTTCTTCTAGTTTCTTCATTGAACATGCTATCTTTGACTTGGACTAAAGATAGCTTTCCTTTTGAAGCAGAGTTACTCAATAACGCCACGAGGGTTTCCCAGCTATTGGCAAAGAACTCAAAAGTAATAGTGCTTGTAACTCATCACCTAGCACTATCTGCATGGTGCTTAACGATTCACCATATCTTGGAAGTTACTCAAGTGCTCAGCAACAAACCTTCCATCTCAATACTTGAAATTCACTAGCTTCCTGATTGCGAAGCTTTATTCTGCGTCTTTCTCTCATAGAGATTTTGTAAATTCTTCCACAAAGTATGAGCATTCATCTATATGGCCACATGGTGTAATACATTAATATCCACCCACTGCCTAATTAACCCAATGGCCTTCCAGTGATCTTTTTCAATTCTCACTGTCACATCTTGTGGCTTTGCATCTCCCTCTCTACAAGATCATACAAATTCTTATGGAAAAGCATATCCTCCATTTTTTGCTTCTAGATGGAGTAATTTGTTGCTCAACTTGATCATGGTGCTCATATTCTCCTCCATTTAATTTACATAACACAATCCTTCAACTTAAGCTTGATACCACTTGTTAGGCTCAGGACTGATTCATAGTGTCATTAAATGATGTCAATGTGTGACAATAAGTATCAAAATAAATCTAATAGAATTAAATCTACTAATCAGTGTAAGTGTAGTGAAAATAAATATTAGGGTGAATAGTAATTCATAGTGGGACCCGCTTGTCACTATTCATAGTGGGGCCGCTTATCACTATTCATGTGGACAGTACTCAACAATTGGGACACATCACTAATCTTGACTAGTATGATCAATGTCACTATTCACTAGAATGGGACCTACGTCACTATTCATGCCACCAAAATAGATCAAGAATTGTTCACGAATTT
Source organism: Dalbergia oliveri (assembly GCA_030441495.1). Classification (NCBI taxonomy): domain Eukaryota; kingdom Viridiplantae; phylum Streptophyta; class Magnoliopsida; order Fabales; family Fabaceae; genus Dalbergia; species Dalbergia oliveri. Next base: position 27,648,517 of record JAMLFY010000008.1, read on the forward strand.
TTTAACATGGAAACCCCCAAATATTGGAAAAACCATCTGACAAACTCTGAAAAATATTCCACTATATTCAGGATAATTACAAAATATCATTTCCACACTTTCCAACCCGAGGTAAATATAGTATTTCCCAGTGAAACCCTCATATTCAAATACTACACTTTTATAGTACCAAGGAGTAATAAAGATAATACGTAAAAAATATTCCAAATGTATTTACCCACACCCTACACTCTCTGGATTTACTCACACTCTATTTTTCCTCTCACTCTCAGAAAATAACACTCTTTTGTGTATTTCTCTCTACTCTGGAGCTTTTGCTCTGCGCCTTCTTGCTTCTTCAGCTTCATCCTTGCCTCTATTTATAGAGGGAGTTTCATGCGTGCACAGGAATTAGTTACTATTTACGTATTAAAAAATCTTATTCAGGATCCAACTCTTCATGCATGTACCGTATTTTTCCGTCATGTGTTGAAAATTCTCTCTATATTTTAATTTTCTTCACAATTGAACAATAATTTACGTTCAAGCTTGAAAATTTATATCCCCTCCCTTATATTTTCATATGTGGGGCCCATTGGCTGACCCACACTTTCTTCATTTACCTTTGGTTGAAATTTAGACTTGCAATGATGTTACCTCATTTGAAGCATGTAGCACATCTTATGCATTAGTCCATATTTAGCTACTTTAACAAAATCAACCTATAATCCATCTTGCATCTTCAACATTATAGAATTAAATCATTCAAGAACAAAAAAGTTTTAGCAACTTAAAACAGAGAATAATCATTGAACAAGTTATAGTAATTTCTGCTCAATACTCAATATAATTCACTACCAAAAAGCTTATGACGAATTTTTCTGACGAATTTTTAATATTATTCGACGTATTTTTCCGTCGATAAAAGATATTGAATTAATTACTGACGGATTTATGAACCATATCCATTAGGAATGAGCACAATAATATCGCTAGCAAAATTCATCAATGGTGAAAATTACGACGGATTTATCATAATTACCAACGGATTTTTCCATCAATAACTTTTAAATTTAATTTCTTTTTAAAATTTGAATATTTACCACGAATTTTCCGTCGTAATTAATTTATTTTTTAATTTTTGTTTTACTGATAAATGGAAGTTTAGAATTTTATTTTATTTAGCAATTTTTGTTTATATTACCGACGGATTAATTGTTTTAAATTTTTTTTTATATTTTATTTTACCAATGGAAAAATCTATCGATAAGTTTCTAAACAAAATTCTTATTCTATACTTTGTGTGTCACCTGATTATTTAAGAGTATATTTTTTATTTAAAGTTAATTATAAATACATAATTATATTTAATAATAAAAAATTGTAATAAGCAGGAAACGCAAAAAATTTAAGTTCAAAATATATAATAATAAATATGTCAGAAATATACAGACAAATTTCAAAAGTTCAACATATAACAAAGAAAAAAAAGAACTTAGAAAGGAGAAGTCAGCAACATCATCATCATTGTCGTGTCACCATCGCCATCACTATCACCATTGCCATCGCCATCGCCATCATCATCAGTCTTGCCTTGCTAGAGCTTGCCTACATCTTCTTCCAGAGAGCATGAGCATCAACTTTCTGATCTCTGCATTGGAGGAAACCAAAAATCACAATAACAAGGAAGACCATAAACTTTTTCCAAATTAAAGTGAAACTTTTGTCAGTAAACAACATTATAACTATAATGATTACTTATCAATTTATTACTATAATGATAAGCAATAAATCTATAGACAATTACTTATCAATTGCATAACATGCCTTCAACTCCTTTGCTTCCCTATTGTTTTCTTAAAGAAAGAATTGATTCAGAAACGTTGGCTAGTAGCAAGCTTACTTAAAATCTCAAATCAATCTTTTAGATGAGTTATGAGTTACCTTAAGCCGTCCAAGGCTTCTCCAAAAGAATCTTGTAATATGAATTGTCAAAAGAAGTTGGACTTCCAAAACCTTTAATTCCAAGAGTGTGGGCTTAGATAAAACTACAAGTTCTACCAAATGATACTTTCACCACTAAATATGGAAATCAATCGGTCATAAGTCACACATACAGAACACAAGTGAAAAGTTAAATGGAATTTTCCTCATACTCAGGACAAGCCTTTTCTCTGGAAGCATTTCTTCAAAGTAGAAGCATTGAGAAATTCCTCATGAAGTTTACCTTCTGGATCAGGCCCCCTGAATTAGAATGAATAGAATTATTCACAGAAGGAAAAAATCAGGTTTTCATTATTATGTGACAACCAATTAATTGAATCCCCATCAAGATGGCTCTTTTTTTGTTTCTTAAATGGTCCATCATTCTTTAACAACAGCTTTAACATAATTATAAAATTGTTTAATAATTCTTTCAGGAATCTAACATATAACTACTTGTTTGTCATCCTTAGGAGCAAAAGCAAGTGATATGTAACATCATATATACTAACTAGAGTACCATACAATTAGCATCTTACAACGAATCTAGTCTGCCCAATGAAACTTGGATTGGTGGACCTCCACATAATTCAACTCCTTCAGCTTCTACAGGTCTGTCGCCAGGATACTAATAAAGGTAAATTTAAATGTGTTGGCCTAGACCAAATCAGCATTTAATATTAGCGGCTATTACTAGACAAACAAGGACCTGTTGGACAGGATCTATTGAAGTTTTACAGAACCTAAACAAAATATCCACTTAGGCATTAGCTGCAGTTAACTTATACTTATGTCTTCATTATTAAGAAATTTAGAACATAAAACATGCAGCTATATGGAGTTTTTCAAATAATAATAGAAAGGAGGAGAGGGGAAGGAAACTGAAAATTAGTAAGATAGAGCATACCTTTACTGATTTTTTCAGGCCAGGTTTTAGGTCTTTCAAGTTCATGGGCTATAGAACCATTCATACCACCTGCAATAACATGAACAATAAACAAAATTTATATACATTAAGAATTTGAGATAAATAAGAAATAATAGTAACTTATATGAATTCTGAAACAATTAGTTACCAAGGAAACATAATAAAAGGGATACATAATAAAAGGCCCTATCCCTTTTAATTTCTTGCCTCGTGCCCGTGTTACACATTCAAATCCTATTAATGAGCGAGGTTGTGACCTACTACTGAAACAGGAAAAGAAAAGAAAAAAAAAAAAAGACAGCATGAGAAACATTTTTGCATCAACACTTATTAGATTACATAGGAGCCACATGATAATTTTGTTTGAAGGAATCAACCATGAAACTCGCTATATATCTGCAAAAGTGCCATCGCTACTTCACTGGCATGGCATTTTCTCTATAATAGAAATGTTTATAATGTTCCAAAAAGACTAGAAATGCCACTAATAAAGAAAAGTTAGATTAATGCTATAATAGAAATGTTTATATTTTTCCAAAAAGATGAATGTTACTTCATTGGCAGCGGGTTTGGCGCTACTTGGAGACTCTCACGCTGGGCAGAGAGAGGGCAGGAGTTGGCCATTGGGAGGGTCGGCGGGGCGTGGCCGACCTTGAGGGCGCTGGTAGGCGGCACGAGGTGCGACGACTGGACTCAGACGTTGGACGTGGGCGAGAGAGGCCGGAGTTGGGTGCGGGTCGCCGCATAACACGATTTGAAAGGGAGGCGACGCCAATGCTCCCGTCCAGGGGTAGGGGCGAGCGCGAGATTCAGTGAGAGAGAGAAACTAGACGAGAGAGAGTATGTTATCATGATAATGAAGGTGTGGTCTTTACCAATAAATGGATTACTAAATGGATTACTGAGATTTTTGAATTTCCGATGGAAAAAATCTGCAGGTAATGACCAACAAAGCGCCATTTAATTTTTTATTGAACATTTTATCGATGGATTTTTCCGTCGTAACATTAATATTGAAATTAAAAAAGTTTAAGAAAAATTATCGATGGATTTTTTCGTCGGTAATATTAATTTCTACATTAAAAAATAATTCATAATATTTATCGATGGATTTTTCCGCGTCTAATTCGCGTCCTATATATATCGATGGATTTACTGACAGAAAAATCCTTCGATAATGCTTGAAACCCAAAATTCTTGAATTTCTTATTTTCCATCGATAAATCTGTCAGAATGCTAACCCAAAATCCGCTGGTAAAATCCGTCAGGAATTCGCCTATTTTTTGTAGTGATTTGCATTTGGAGCAAATAATCTTTACCCAATGACAATGCAATTAATAATTTTATTTCTTAAGGCTCTGGTCATCACCATAGTCCATAATCAGCGTCACACCTCCAGATAAGCATGTTGCGTTCTCACACCTCTAGTTGTGCATGTTTTGGGGTAAGGATTCAAGATCGCTACGTGGCATGGAGAGTTCACAGACACGAAAAATAGGGACTGAGAAGAAGAAGAAGAAGGAAGGCTCAATGCTTGTTATTTGTCCCCTTTCCATTTCTCTATTTATTTATAAGGAAAAGGATGCAAAAGCAAGAGGGAGGGAGTGCTTTTGTGTGAAGGAAGCTTCCCCCTTCTCTTTTTATGTCTATTATCTGCGAGTAATAACATCTTTATTTATGGAGTAATATTATTTTGAGTCACACTTTGTGGACACCGTATCGACATACTCACATTCATCATTGGATGAGGTGTAAGACCCAAAGAACACTCACATATACTATTGAATTGGATATGGACCCATTAATTTGGATTACATACCCCATCCAATAGTGGATGGGAGTGTGTGGACATAGTGTCTCATAAAATATGAGTTGAAATAATATTTCTCTTATTTATTGTATAATGGGGTGAAGCCGGACCCAGTGTGGCTTGAAAGCCCTTAAGGGTGCCGGGTGGACATTTTTTATAACAATGTCTCACCCCAAAATAATGTGTATAAGAGAAATAGAGATCGATACTAGAAGAGTGATGAGAAAATCGCAAACTATATCGTGAAAAAAGCAGCTTTACAAGCCATAAACGTAGCAACCTTTGCTGGTCGTGACAAGAGGCAACGTCATCCATGAGCACAAGTGACTGGGGAAAAAGCGAGCAATTGGGGATAATAGTGTAAATCTAATTTTTTGCATTATATTTCAAATATATGATTAATAATATTGTTAGTCATTGAACTCAACTATTGATTCAAAATTTACTTAAATCCAATGGTAGCAAGATATGGACCATGTGAAGCTCCAAAGAAGTGGAGGATCAATTTACCCACCACTTTAACCGTCACAATAAAAAAGGAAGTTATTTTATTTAACTTTTTCAAAAATATGTGGAAGATATTCAATTTAAAAAATTGGATCTTTTAGACTCTATATAAATGGATTTGTCTCCCAGCCCAAAATAAAAAAGACACTATTTTTTTATTTAATTTTGTTATAATAATTGATGAATTTTTTCACCACAAACTCTATATGGTTCATTGATGTATGAGACTAGACAAAACCCTTCCTAGGCTTGGAGAAGTCTCCTGAGGGAAGAAAGGTGATTGAGATGGGAGTGGCATTTAAGGTCCGTTCTGAACTAGAATCAATATGAGATCCAACCCATGGGTTTTCAAATCATACCCATTTCAGCTACCACCAAACTCCTGTAAGGATGAAGAAATCAAATTAGTGAATCAATTGTAAACTGGGATAGAGAGTGGAAAGAAGAAATCATCAAAGGAAGCTTTGAAGACATAATAGCCAAAGCCATCCTCAAGGTCAAACTCACCAGCAAAGATGAAAACTTGATTTGGAAAAAGGAAAGAAATGAAACCTATTCCTTGAAATCGAGGTACACAATTGCCTTTTCCTTCTTCCATCCACGCTTGAAGCTCTTCCCAACCAATGCTCATAGAAGAACATATAGGAATTGATCTAGTCTCTTAAAGCTCCTCCCAAAGTCAGGGAGTTAATCTAAAAGTTCATGCATGAAGGAATCCCAATTGAAGCAATCTGAAGCTAAGAACACCAAGCATTGAAGACACTTACCCGTGTTTCCCAAAGGAACCAGTTACCATGATACAGGTTTATGAGATGCTCCTTCTCTAAACAAGTTTAGGGAAGAATAAACTTTCAAACCTAGGGAAGGTTAGAATCAAACCAAACTTTTGTGACTTGGTGTTAGGATCTGGTGGAATTTTAGTAGAAGTCAAAATGGGTTTTGGCCTGAGTTAACCCGGCTCGCCACTAAAATGGTGGGTTGGGTTGCTAAAATTGCAGCTCATATAAAAGTGGGTCGAAATGACTCAACCTACTTAACCTCCAAGCCAAGCGGGTTCCAAGCTAGGTTTTTGAAGGACAGTTTTTTTCTTTTTCTTAGCTCTTCTTTGTCTTTAGATAGGTTGAAGTAACCATAAGGTGGGCTCTTGCATTTTTTTATTGGGAAAGTTAAAATTTCACAATTCATTTCAATTTTTTTAAACAAACTAAAACCCATTCACTAACATTCTAACAATTCAGATTCCAAACTCTAAACTCACACACATTGAAACACAATTGACACAAACAAAAGGCAACACTCAAAAATGAAAAGGCCCTAACTCCTCTTCTCTTCCCTCACTCCACATAAGGCCGCTGACCCTAGTTCTGCCTTTTGCTTCCGTCTCATTCTCTATTAGCGACTTCACGACCCTGCGTGCCTCCGCCACTTATGAGTTTCACTTCTGTTGTGAGTTTCATGTTTGGGTTTGGCTTCTGCGCTAGGATTTTGCCTAGTCTAGTGGTTTGTGTTCTCCTTTTCCTTTTCATTTGGGTCCAATGGCTTCACGACTTAATGTTGATAGAATGTTACCGTGTTAGATGTTGTTGGAGAATGGAGACTTATTCTTGTATTGTTAATGGTTGCTGTGTTGGTTGTTGTTAGAGTGTTACAAATGGAGACTCTATTTGTTGTTGTTTTAGATTTTCTAATAATTTTTGGAATTTTTTAATATTTTTTGTGGTTTCATATTCTTTTAGGTAGGGGTTTATATTTAAACTTACTTATATTATCTTGTTCTCTAACTTTTGCTAAGAAGGCTTGAGTTTTGATGAATGATTATGCTTGGAAGATCAAAAGAAGTTGTATGTTGTGTTGCTAGAATTCTAGATTTAAACAGATAGCTCAATTTATATGATTTTATTCATATAGATTAAGATAATATTATAAGCTAAAAGTTTTATATGATGAAACTAACATACAGAGGTATCTTTAGTATTTTCTTGAGGTATGTTGATGACTTTTTCTATTTTTAAAATTCAGAAACCGAGAAGGTTAGAGTTTCAACATGACAGGAATTTCTGAAGCATTAAATTTGTATAATTTTATTACTATATCAAATGATTGAATTTAGCTTGAAATTTTTACAAGATGTTGTGGACATCTTGAAATTCAACATATTTTTTGTAGAATTTTTTTAGTTCATTTGATAGGGGTAATAAAATTGGATTTCTACCTTTGGCTAAAAATAGGTAGTTTCTGACTTTTGAAATTGTATAATTTTATTAATAGAGCTAAAGACCTTATTAAGCTTTGAAATTTTTACAGGGCCTCATAGACAAATTTAATTATCTCTAAAAATTATTTTGCTTTGTTTTGATGAGGTTTAGTAATTTAATCATATTTTTCTTTGAGACTAAAATTTCTAAACAACATGATTTTATGTTTCAAAGTTTTAGCAAAGTTTGGATTTTGGAATATATAGGTTCAACCAAGGTAGTTTCTCCTACAAGGAAAATGTTATTTTAAAACTAACCACATATATGGAATCTACATGAAAAATGGAGTAGGTAGATGTGATTTGAGCATCTTTGTAATTATATATAAAATTTAGGATCGAAATATAATTTTAGAAAGTTTAGGAGTTTTCTGCAAAAACCAAATATTTAGGGAGTAAAACTGTAAATGGGTTTGGAACAATAAGGTATGTGTTTAGAAGAAAAAAAAAGAGTTTTTGGGTCATTTTATAATCTTAGTAAAGTTGAGGGTCAAATTGCAATTTCTCAAAAGTTTAGGATTTTTGTGTAAATTCTAAAAATTTCAATGGCACAACTGTGTTTCAGTGGAATAGGATGAAAAGCCTGTTTTGGATGAAAAATTTAGTTGGAGGTTGTTTTGTAAATTTTATGAAGTTTGAGAGCTTTTTAGCAAAAATTAGAAATCTTAAGATTTTTTAAAATAAATTATTAAAACATATGCTCCAAGGGAAGGTGGTCTTGGTTTTTCACAAACATTTGAAAAATAGAAAAGAAAAAGAATGTTTGTCAAGCTACTCATGTCATCAAACTCAAGCCAATTTATTTAAAAAGTCTTATTGCTTGTGATGCTATATAAATGAATGACCATTGGTTATCTATTGATTAATAGTGACAATTTATTGTACTAAAATGTCATACTTGATTGAATTGTGACTATTGATTTTGGATAATTGTTGAGATAGACTTGATTGTGACTCATTGGTAACATGTGTGACATTAATTGTCATACTTGGATACCTTGATTAGATCGGTTGCATATGCATTCATTCTGAGCATTAATCATGGTTGATTATGTGAATGAGTCTTATCAACCGAATGTGTTAAGTCCAGGATGTATTAAAGATTTTAATAAGAGAAATTATGGGACTTTTACATGATGTTGGAACATGAGATTCCAAAAAGTTAAACTTAATGTTAAAAGAAGTTATTCCCCTCTATCCGCATTTAAATCTAGCGACGCTAGTTAGGTTGAGTTCATCCTAGGCGATAGGTGATGCGGAGTTTAGGTGACAGTTAAAATCATCGGGACGTTGATGTGGTTGGTTTATGTGACATGAGAGAGGGTGATGCATCAAAGAATTACAGTTACTAAAAAAAAGTGCTAAAGAAATGTTCAACGTCATGGTACTTGTTTAATAGCTAACTTTGCCTCTTTCATGTACGTTCCTACATGATTACATTTCTTTCTCTCATACATGCATGTTTAGTCCAAGTGACATGGTTGCCTATATCCATGCACGCATACCCTTATGAAATGTATATTCAAATGTGAAATTTCTCTCATATACATATACATATTTAACATGTTGCACTCATGATCAAGACCATATTAAAATTAAAAGTCCACTTGATAATGACGATTACAAAAAGCTCTAAAAATTGGACTGCATAGTGGCATGTACACCTTTTCTATCATAAACCAAGTGGACCAAAGATGTATAATGATGACACCATACATGTTTTAATATTACTGAGATTCGTTAGAATTCTCACCCCTTTTGAGTTTCCATGTACGTCTTAGATGAGCAGAACATGTCAGCTTATGTTTAAGCTCATGGTGGATAGGAATAACTATGTTAAAGACATTGTTAAGATTTCTAAATAATACCCTACTCATAGCTATGGATTACTGTATGCCGGACACACGTGGCTGTTTGACATGTTTATCCATTAAGCTTTTATTGCTATGTACCTCAACTTGTGTCATATAGTTAGTCGTCGTGCACCATGGCATTAGTATATATACATATATAGATATCTTGTGAGCTATTGTGGCTTTTATACTAGATTATATATTATACTGAGGTATTTCATGTGATGGGCTTGAGATTGTCTTAGTGTTTAAATGATACTTTAGGTTGGATGCTCATATGTCTACATTATAAGTATGTCATTTTGGTGCCAAACTTTACGATCCGACTTGGGAACATGACCATGTGGGGAATCCCATCTCCACGTAAACCTCATGACCTCTAAGTCTCTCTATATGCATATTTAATATTCAATCCATTTAATAAACATCATTTCCATTTCTAAGAAACCTTTGGATCTTTGAAAACATAATCATCATTAATAGCATATCATAATCATTTCTAACATAGTTCTCTAAATTAGAAAACAATCATTTCTCAAACTTCTGAACATATCCTTATGACTCAAAATATATGAGTCTCCCTATACAAGTATACATGAAAACTGAAATCATGTAATTACAAAATAATCATGATAAATCAATGCCAATCTATTTCTATGGTCCTGGACCCCGCCTCCACGTACACTGGAGCACTATATTTCTAAACAAAATACCAAAGATACTTCACTTCAAGTGAAGCTCGCAACTGAAACTTTATACTACTGGGAATGAGGTGGATCAGAAGGACCCGAACACCTAACGTATCTGTAATGGAAAAAGAGAGGGGTGAGTTTCATCTAAAACTTGAGTAGGCCCTCACCCATAACCCTCTCATGGGACAATCAAGAAACAAATAATCATATATAATCATCAGACTTTAATACAATATCTCTGAAAATCATATTCATAGAAAACATCTCTAAATTCTTACTCTATGAGAAATCATTTTCTACATATACATAACAGCTTTTAAATCAAATATTCTCTTAAAAGCATCAATATTCTCTGAAAACATAAACAACAATACTCTACTAGAGAAACAAATCTCTGTTATGCACAATTCATGTGACATAACAATATCTCTAACTCTGGGCACCTAACTAGGTCCCATTTCTGATTTCTCTGCCCCATGGGTGACTTGGTATACCAAGGTTAACGGATTAACCCGTTAACACACAGCCGTTTCTCTATAGCCACGTCTAACTCAATCAGAAATCTAAATCTTTTCTCAAAGTCTTCTATCCTAGAGTTCACAAGCTCTAGTATATAAAATCAATAAATTCTGAAATTCATATAATCATTACAACATCTTTAATCATTTCTCTTAAAACTCTATTCTTGAAATCATAAAATCTCTAATATATATAAAAAATTATTTAAACATGAAAACTCTTGAAACTCTAAAGCTTTGGTCTCATATGACTTAACAATCTGACTTTGGCATAACTTGACTATGAAATCATGCCCAAGGGATCACCTCTTTGCAGGCATTCCATTTCAAGCCCACAGAATATGTATCTGGCAATTGTTATGAATCATATCGAATTCCATACTTCTGAGTATCATAAAAATACTTATTTTCTCTAAAAACCCTATCATATACTTGTGCTCTACTCTAGAAATCATCATAATATTTCATAAATCTCTAAATATAATCATATTCATACTCTTGCTCTTTAATAAGAATCACTTTTAACAATAATGGTCCCATGAGTTTTCAGAAAAACATATATTTCATGCTTTCATTTCTAATATCATATAGCCACGTCATAATTTACTGAAATTAACTCTAATGATCAACATAAGGATCATAGGATCTGAACCCACTCACCGTTTGAAGCCGGGAGTATGTGGGCCCCACCAACTGGAGAACTTGGAATGGCACCAACAACTGCCATAGAGCAATTATAACTCTAGATTAAACTCTAATAATCTCTTGAGGGCTCTATCCTAACAAAATTGGGGAGGACTCCACTTGATAACAATGAAAGAAATGATCGGTCCAAATCCAAGATTATGAAAAAATAAAGACATAATCTAACAGCATATACTCACCTTGAAGCTTGGAAATGATGGATTTGAGAGAGAAAAAATTGATGAAGAAGAAGAAGGAACGCGTTCGTGCGTTCTGAGCCCGAAACATTGCTTTTTATAAACTTTTCACCGCCTGGGTGGTGAAATGACCGCCTGGGTGGTCCCTCTTTCCAGCTAGACCGCACTTCTCCCGTTGACCGCCTGGGCGGTCTCCAGGAGGTTTTCTCTATCGACAGCTTTGCGACGCCCTGGGCCCCCCATGATCGCCTGGCGCCTCCAGGAGGTTCACTTATTTACATTTTACTTCCCATTAACTTTAAAACATAAATGTAAATAAGGAAATACCTCATATTTGGATTCAAATAAAATATATAAAAAATTAAAATCCCAACACCTTAAAATCCAAAATTTGGGTTTTAGTTTAAATCTAGAATTTCCGAGATTTTCTAAACTTGTGGGCTAAAAACGAAACACTTAAAGGTTTGATAAAATTCATTAAAAATCACTCTTCAACTTATTTTCCCTCTAGGAACCATTACCGGACTTTTAATTCCAAGAATATGGTTCTATCATATAGCCCTCCAATGAGATGTCCTCACTTAGCGAAATTCAGGACCCGCAGTGAGTTCTTGGAAACTCCTAAGGCTATACAGAACCTTACTATGCCCTGTACCAGGTATCACACGAACATTATTTGTGAGCAAAGGCTTCTATTTTTATGTGATGTTTTTCTTTTTAAAAAAATCCTCTATTTTCTGTTAAGAGTATTTTCGAATAACTAAACATACAAAATCAAAATGTAAGAAATCTAATAATTGGCCAATTATGACGTACGCATAAAAGGTTAATAATTAAGGTGTTACACGTGTTCTGATCAGAAGGTATTAAATTCATCCGAGGTATGTAAACCTTTTCTCCAATTTTATTGCCAATCACGACAATTGCTCCAATGATGTTGTTTACCAATTCTTCAACTACCAACCTTGTTCCATTACATAATCTGGAAGATTGATCAATGTTCCTTAGCAACATAATTGGCCCTCCCTTTTTCAAAACTAATTTGTGATTTAGAATGCCAGAACACTTTATTTCATTTAAAAACTCTGAGTTATCTAGTCACCTTCAATGCCGACATCTTCATTAGCTATGCAATATGAATCAGAGTCTTAGATACTCCTTTTCCTCACCAAGAATTTGAGAAAGCACAAATTTATTAACCATTTCAACTATTTCAAGACTAGGTGCTAGCAGTGCTCTATCTTCAAAAAAGACATAGTTTTTCAAATTATCCATAATTTGGATAAGTGAAATCTACAATACTCCTTAGAAGTGAAGGTGATTCTAAAATTAAGAATTCTGCTGAAATTTCAACTTCTGGAATTTGTCATGGTCAATTCCTAACTTTCCATCTCCAATTTGAACTATCCAGTTCAAACAATCTTAATTCTGGATCTAGAGGAAGAACTTGTTGCTTGTAACCTCATAATTTTTGGTCAGTTTAAGAACCTTGCAATGCGGCCACAAACTTGATGAGTTTATGGTGGCATTTACAATTTCTTCTCTTGAAGCTTGTGGAATAACTGGAAGTATCTGCCAAAGTCTCCTCCAAGGACAACAGTTTTCCACCAAATGGTTCATCTTTAGACTTCTTATTTGTGAACCTAAAAATATCTCTTATTGTACGATCCAAAGCCTCAAAAGCAAATCTATTTATCATGCATGCTTCATCCCATATAATGAGACTTGCTTGTTGAAGGTCTCGCCTAGGACTTCCTTGCTTGATTCATAATAGATGGATTTGAACCAAATTTAAATTATTTTCTTTATATAGAAAATCAAAAAATCATATAAGATATAATTTAGATTTAAATTAAATTATATATACAATATAATATATAACATACAAAATTACGCATAGAAGAAATAAAAGCAAACTAACTAAATTGATAACCAAACAAAACTAGAAAAAATATCTTTGTCTAGAAAGTATTAAAATTTAAAATTAAAAGTACTATCCATGAGAATCTAAGAAAAGCCTTTATTTAGATTTTTTAAATTCAAATTGTGATACTTAATAAATGGATATGTATGACATTTATATAAAAAGATACTAACAGAGCATCTGCTTCTTTTCTAAATATGATCATCATTGAAAATTTGAATTGATGTTTTAAACTAAAACAAATACTATTTGTTAAATCTGATAATGGGCTTCTTGAATTTGACGATTCCATTGGCATGGACTTGTCCATTTTGGCATCAAACCTTATTAACCTTCATAACAATTTATTTTTCAACATTCATATTCTAATAATAGCAGAAGCAGATTAAATAAACTATTTATAGAAAAATGTAGGCATATCAAATGTATTAATAAATAATAACATTATTTTTTGAATTACCTTTAACATTTCGAGTAAAGGAGTGACGATGCTTGGGTTCCTTGTGATCTGGCTATAGTATGAGGATTTTCATTTTCATCTGCGTACATATATAAATCTTTTTATTGAATTGGCATGTTCTTGGTCTTCAAATCATTAAATTAGTCTATATATATAATCAAATAATGCCATCACTAATGACACGAAAAAAATATTTTGCCTTTAAATAATTAAATTCATCATAATGTTATTGTTCATAAAAAGGTAAATGATATAATCTATATATTTTGCATCTTTCTTATAGTTTATATACTTAATTTCATAAATTTAATATAATAGTATTCAAAAGAAAATTACCACCCACATCAAATATAAAAATTTTAGATGTGAAATTAATACTAAAATTGTGAAATTAATTTATCAATATAATTCATGATTTCAGTATCACAATCATTATTCGTTGAGGTCACAAAAAATAGGAACATCACATTTTTTTCATGGCAAAAAACAAAGTGGATCACATTCAAATGTATTTTGTAATTTCATTCAACATGAGTTGTGTCAGTTGCCTAATGAAAGTTCTAAGGAAGAGAGAGGTCCTCGCAAAACAAACAGAATAATGGCAATATTATAGCACTATAGTATCACCACAAAACAAACCTTCATTTATAAAATCTTGGACTTACGAGAGGTCTTATACTAAAATTTGTTCAGGATGTTTCTTTGTAGAGGACATATTATAGGATAATTTGTCCAGTCTGTTTCTTAACAAAGGATAAAAATAAAAGGGAATTAGGAGGGAGACATGTGTGTCTTCTAGATATTCTAATAATATGTTTAGCATTGCTATCGAAAGAATAAAACAATATACCTACATTTTTTGGTCCCGTTTTCCTTGTATTTGTATCTTTCTTTGCAATCAAGCTTGTTTTGGGTTATGAAAGAAACGACTCTGATTGTTGTCCATCACCTTCTAATATTGAGAGTAAAGATAAAATGGATACATAATAAAATATTGTAGTGAATGCCTCTATTATATAATGAGCATTTTCATCCCTTTAGTAATTCAAAATTAAATTTCTAATTTATTTGTTATAATTAATGCACGGTCATAAATGATATGGATTTATTTCCAATTATTTATGTTTGCTTTATTTCATGTAATCAATTAAGATTCTCTCATTTAATTTGTCATTTATTCTAAATTAAATTAAATATAAAAAAATCTACCATATATAGAATTGCATTGTAGAATCAAATAACTAATAACCTCTAATTTTTTTGAACCTATGAATTAACAATAATATAATAATAAATTAATAATACAATATATATCATTTGGATAGGTCTAAACATATGTTTTATAGTATAATAATAACAATAAATTAATGATAGTATATAAAAGTGAAAGACTCAACATACATTAACCAAAGAAAAACAAAAGCTCCAAAATTCAAATCTAAGCTCAAGAACTATGGTGACATCCTCCATCAGGATATGTATGCACCACATTGCCAAATGAAGGAAACTATTATGACTCTGTATTTTAATCATGGTTTGATTCCATTTAGATCTTAATTAAGTTTTCTCCACACCTTCATGTTCATCAAGAAATAGCTGGTTTGATGGTAGATTGAGATTTGGGTGATTAGAGATTTTAATTTTGCATGGCTTTTTATTCTAATTTGGGCTATGTTGTTGGGAGTTTTATTTAGATATTTGGAAGTTTTGAGATTTAGTAGAGATTGATGAAGATATTATGAAGAGGGACGAAAAAATGGCCGAATGACATTGACTTAGAAATAGAACAAATAATTAAGGATATAATAGTCATCTTATATATATTGAATTCCTAAAAAAATTAAAATTTATGAATAAGGGTGATCAACGTATTGTCTTTAAATAAATAAAGGGAGTTAAGAGTTAATTTGAAAATTAGAGTTAACAAAGTGTTATATCAATAAGCCTCAAAGGAGATATACAATATTTTTCTTTTATAGAAGTAACCTGGGCAAGCTGATAAATTATACTTTAGCACATAATATTATTACGATCCTAATTTAAGATCACATTTAAGTTTTGAAGACTTTGTTGCTGTTGTTACATTTTTCTTTTATTTATCTTTTTTTAAGGATGGTGATATTTCTTTTGGTGGGTGGTTTTTTTCTTTTGGTCTGATTTTGGGTGAGCAATGACACTAAATTTTAAATATTGAGCACTTAATAAAATACCTAAAGGGCAAGCCCGTTCTCCATACCATTCCTCACAATATGGTCAAGTAACATATTTCGTTACATAATATATATAATTCATTAAAATAATATTTATTTGTTACATATTTTTTACTATTTCCTCTTTTGTACTGTATTCTATTTTCATTTGTTAATTTATAAATCAAACCATTTACAATTTTTTTCATATTCAAAGCATTAGAAAATAGGAAAAATGCGCAACATAACATTAATATATAATACCATAACAAAGAATATATGTAATAACATAAGGTGACTTTTATTGACATCAAAATGGTCAAAGCCAACATGTTACAGATTTAGCTATTCAAAAGACACTTATTATATAATAGTAGGTCACTAAACCCAACGGCTAACCAAAACAACTTAGTACAAAACAGAAACACTTCATTAGTAAAACCCAATCCAAACAAAATACTTATAAACTTGAATATGATTGTTCTAGTATACGATAAATTTCAAATTTTAAAGGCGAAAAACACATAATAGAAGATGAGTTACAGAGAAGGAGAATTAGTCCTTCTCACCTTTAATGACCTTTATCTTCATTTTGTAGAGGACATGTCACCTTCCTCGGTCTTCTTCAGAACTCCTCTTTGAGGTGTGAAGCCTGGAGGAATAGTCTCAAATTCATCAATTTTGAAAGCCCAACACTCATATCAACCTATAAAAAAAAGGAAGTTGCCAGAAGTTGTCACAACCAAACAAACAAACAAACCAATCCAACAACTAAATGAGCAATCATTGGGTTATCACGTTTCATATATACCTGAATAGAAATGAAAACGGATTCAGATCTTGAACTTTGATATTATTGAGATATCATTGCAAACATTAGTAACATTAAAAGATTCAAAACCATTAACTGCAACATTTCTCAACTCAACTTTGACTAGCATTTGCTTTCCATTAAGCAACTCATCACATTCTTTTGGATGAGACATGTTGCCAATCTAAAGAATAAAACCAAAAAGTAACAAAATATAATCAATGCACATATCAAAATTGCATAATAACAATTAAGAGGATATTGATATGCCACTTTCAATATATAAAAATAGAATGATAAGAATTGGAAAAAATAAAATACCTTTTCAATGGATTTTAACATATCAGTGCATGACCTATTCAATATCTCATAACCTTAACAATCCCTCAACACAAATGTGGCACTGTCACTTTGATCAAAAACCCTCAAGTTTAATCCTATACCTAACCCATATTGTAAAGTCCAAAGGTTAGTTCAGAGCAAAGAAAATAATTTTAGTTGGTAACTATATTAATATTAGAAGCACTATCCTTGGGACAATATTGACCACATGGCAATCACAGTTGGAACAGGAGTAAAGACCAGGAATAGGGTCACTACACTGCCATATTCAGATGTAAACCACCAATCTGGACCACTATTCACCCTATTGAGAGAAGCCAACACAACACACAATCCATCCTTAAAAAAAAATCAAATAGTTAACGAAATAAAGAAACCAAAACATTTGATAAATATAATAGAAAGAATATTATATCTTGAAAACTGAGTAGGCTTACTTTTGTGCAATCTTTAAGCCTCAATTGATTTGGAGGAGTGACCTTTAAGAAGTCATCTTCTAGCAAATTCTTAGACTAGTTTTATCAGTACTCAACTTTTCAACAACAGATTGCCCTTTTTTCTTTACTCAACTTTGCAATAGCAATAGGATCTCCAAACTTGGATATTATCATAGCATCTAACAAATCTTACAAACTTTGAATATAGATTCAAGGTGACTACTAAGAGCAACTTTCACCTCAATTTTAAAGAGGAAAGAGTGGCCAATCAGCATCTCTTGAAAATCCAAAGGATGGCCCACATCTCCTCTCTAGTTAATGTTGAATTCAAATAACACAAAATAATTACAGCAACATCATAAAAAAAAAAGCAAAAAATCAAGACAGAATACATATTAAGAAGTTAAAACAAAACCTATTGTTAGTGTTTAGGAAAAGGGACTTATTACATACATTTTGAGCTATTTCAATCAAATAGGAACAGGATTTTTTCAGGATGGAGCATCCATCATGATCAAAAACAATAAATGTTGCATTGTCAGGATTATCCTCAACTATAAGCTTAAGCTTATACCTGAAAATGAAATTGATTTTTTTATTAAAAACAAAGTTGACATGAGTTCTAAATGGTTTCAAAGATTTTAATTAATATTGAAAACAAATGTTAAAATAAGCAACTTTAACCTTGGGATAACATTAACAACATGACAAAAGCATCTTTCACAATAGTACATGTTAGAATTTGGTCTAACCTCCTTGTTGCACTTACAAGCTACATACCACTAGTCATTGCCATTAGCAATGGCAGCAATAGTGCCAAAGACAACAAAGGTTCCATCCTTACAAAGTTAAAACACAATATCAAAAGCTGTATTTAATTAAAAAATTAACAAATAACCATATATATAAATTAGTTTGTAGTGTAAAACCTCTTTGGGCTCCTTCAAATCTTTAATCACATATTCAGAGTGGAAAATAAAAAGTCCTCCTCAAGAGTAAGATTGTGGCTCATAAAGTAAAGAAACACTTTGATGATTCATGATTGAGGTGGAAGGCTATAGAAAATAAGATTTCAGTACACAAACCATAGAAGAAAATATTGCAAATATGGAATTAAAGGGATCTTTTAAAGACAAAAAATAGAATTTATCATAGTAGAAAAATACTTTTGAAAGCCACAACCTCAGGTATTTCAGGATTAAACAATATACGGGTTCCACGCATGATATTTTGAAGCACAAGCTTCCCTATAGTATGTACATGAACATATAAGAGAGTAAAGTCCAAATATGGGAGCATAAGAATCAATATAGAATAGATTATAATTCATCAAATTAGACAATAAATGCAAAGTGACAAAAGAGAAAAGTACCTTTGAAAGTTTTAATCTTTGCAAATTGCTAAACCACTATTGGTTGTTGACCATCATTGTTTGCAATGAAATTCTGAACCTGATCAACATATTGGCCAAACAGGGCTACTTCTAGTTTCACATTGCACAACAAACACAAAAAAAATAAATAAATAAAGCATGATGAATTTCTAAACATTGAAAAATAAAATAAATTTGGCAATAACAAAATAGTGAACAAAAAAAATTTAGAAATAATTACTTTTCAATCTCAAGTTGAATGACTATCATCCTCGTCCTCTTTCCATCTCTATCATACTCCTTTTCTGCCAACAGTTATAATCCCAATTGTATCTGAAATATTTTAAAAATGATCAATAACAAGACATAACATGAAGTGTGCCTTTATGTTGTGCAAAAAATTAAAAAAAGTTAATCGAAAAAGAGAAATTACTAACTAAATATGGTGATTCAAAATCCGTCTGAAGAATTTCATCAAATGAAACCACTTTTAGTACATAAAGTGGTATACCAACACCAATAGGTTTCACAAAGGTTCTAGCTGAAAATTCAATCAAAATTCATGCTTTGTTGTTTAAAAAAGCCAATATTTTTGCCTACTCCAAACTAGGCAAACTAATAAACCTCCCCCTTAACAGGATTGGCTTGTATTTGTATACCAACGTTTTCCTCAGATGCATGCATGGTGGAACCCTTAAATAATTTTATAACACAAATAAAAACATGAGAAACAGAAAAAAAAAAAAAAAAAAAAGTTGCATGAAAAAAAGATATGAAAAATAGACATGAGTAAATAGAACCTACATATTCATCCGCAAACACCATCTCAATGTTGTTCACAGTGTTGGGGTCATTGAAAATTGGCAAGTACCACATTCGTACAATATGAACCCTAGCCTCAACACTCTATCATAGGAAAGATTTTCTCAATAGAATCAATTCGGGCCATGGCAAAACAAAGAGGAAGAACACACAATGGATAAGCAGAAGAGAAGACATTATAGAAAAGTAGAGTAGAGTGTAAAAAGCTCTTCACTTGATACAATTTATAAATAGACACGAGTAGTACATTTGATTTGTATATCAATTTTTGTATTAACTTTAAATTTAAATTTAGTTTCAATTAGATATAGATTGGATCACATTATATCAAAGTATGCCTTATTTTATCAATTAGACCAGATTACCATAAATTAGGATTAGATCTTGTATCAATTTATAATTTCTAATTAGCCCTTATTATCTTATTGGACCTAATTAACAAAATTAGCATCAATTTAGAATTATCATGCAAATATTATTAAAATAGAGTATCAAATTGGCATTAATTTAGAATCAGCACATAGATTTTATAATACTTAGCATCTCTTTCTAAACTGATTCTAAATGAAGTTTCCAGCTATAAATCAAATTAAAAATATAATAAATGCAGATCTTGTATCAATTTACCAAAATTAGCATTAATTTAGAATCAGCATGTAGATTTTATAATATTTAGCTCTCTTTCACCCTACATTATTTAAATGGAGCTTCCATTTATATAGAGCATTCCAACAGACCAGCATGTAAAGCATCAAAATCAAATCAAAATCAAAATATGAAAATATTATATCAAATAATACGAAATATTTTTCTAGTTACATTGAAAAATAAAAAATCAAATCAAAATATGATTAGGTGTAGCGTATCAATCTTAATCAATTTTTAAATTTTTTTTCAATTAAAAAGGAAAACAAACAATGAAGAATAGAAGTTAGGATTAGGTTTTGGAAAGTTTCTATATTTGGGTCTCTTAGGAAGCAACCACGTCATCCTCCACGAAGCCAGCCGCCCGCCTCCAAGAAGGCACAACAACAACCTCAGAACCACTATGAATGGCACCCCTGATCGTGCTTTCCTCAATCCACACTCGCGGAACATCCGTGACAAGCACCTCCACCACCATAAGCATGCAAAGGTAGTCGCGACACCACCTTCTGTCCATGAGAGCGCCACCACACAGCCTTCCCATCGTTGTTCCATGTTTGCCACCGATGCATTGCCTCCCCTCTCCTTGTTATGTTGGCAACTTAGGTTTAGGGATATGTTTTTGTTTGGGTCAAATTGCTTCTGTGGTTAGGGCTTTTTTTTTTCCTTTCATGTGGGCTAGGTAAGTTTGGGGCTTGTTTTGCCAATCTTTCATATGAGCCCAACATTTAGTTGTGATCCATATTTTTCATCAATAATCGATAACAGATTTAAAAAATTAAAAAAATATAAGCTTTGATGAGATTCAAAATAGATAAATTATTCTATTTAATATTTATATTAACCAATAAGTTTTAAAGATATTTAATTAATGTAATGCAATCCTATTATTAAATATTGATTATTATCTATGACATGCTAACAATATGTAATAATTGCAAGTTTTATTTAAAAATAATAATAAATAACTTCTTAAAAGATGGGGCCTAAAACATCCTCATCATTGCACAGTAAAACTTTCATTAACGATTTCTTAATATTAGTATTATAGATTATAAATTATAGATTATATATATATATATATATATTTTAGATTATAGATAATATTTATATCATTTAGTGTTAAGGTTGAAAACAGGCTAGGCGGCCTATGAGCGGTCTCCAGCCTAGCCTATTAAAAAGATAAGAGTGTGTTTTGATTAAATTTTTTCTTAAAAAAAAAGACAAAAGCACTGCCGTTATGCTAATAAGAAGGCCCCGCTGTGAGAAGCTCTCACTCAGCCATTCTCGTCATTTTTTGTGCATTTTTTCGGTTGATTTTCTGTGTGGGGGTGGTGAGGATCCGATATGGCTCATGTCTTGTTGGAAAGATTAAATTCTAATTTGTTTGC
Source organism: Dalbergia oliveri (assembly GCA_030441495.1). Classification (NCBI taxonomy): domain Eukaryota; kingdom Viridiplantae; phylum Streptophyta; class Magnoliopsida; order Fabales; family Fabaceae; genus Dalbergia; species Dalbergia oliveri. The sequence continues at coordinate 27,670,315 of JAMLFY010000008.1, forward strand.
TAGAACTGTGATGTTAACTAACTCTGATTTGTAAGTTGGCACCAATATGCATGATAGGATGATTTGTGCTTTTTTTTTTTTTTTGCTTTTGTAGTTGTTACTTTAGATGCCAACTTAAATTTCATTTTTGGCTTTTTCTACGTCTGGAGCCCATTTGTTCAATATGAACATGTAAGATGATGCCTAGGGGGCTGTTTAGCTTTCGTAAGATATAATGAGACCATAACTGGACTTGAAACGGGTTTCATTTCATTTTAATTTTTCTATTCACTTCAGAAATTTCATTTTAGCTTAAAACTGGTTTCATCTCATCTTCTTTATCCAGATATGTTGTTTGGAGTGCTAGGCTATATTTGTCTTGTTTAATTTTCGAAATTTGTTTCTTATGTTATCTTGTATTGCTGCTTTAGATAATTTGATATTTGGTATTTGTTGTGAACCGTTGTTATTTGATATTTTGGATATTTTGGACATTTGATGTTGTTTTGGATAATTTGATACACTTTATTGTTATCTTGTTGATTCTTTGGATAATTTGGATTGACTTATTTCATTTTGTTTACACTCAATGTAGTTTGATTTTATTTTTATAGGCTAAATACATAATTGTTTTTTTTTTTGGGCATTGTGCTGGAGTCTCTGACTTGAAGGATCGAACTTGCGATCCTTCCCCCTTATGTGGTTCTTAGAGGCAGAAATTCTGCCAGGTGAGCCAAGGCCTCAAGCAGGCTAAGTACATAATTGTTGTTTAGCCTTTTTAGGCATATTTGTGACTTTGGCCTGTTTATGAAGCTTGTTAAAAGCTGGGCTCTGTTTTGCCTGCTTACAAGCCTAGGTATGCTCAATCAGTTTATATTTACTTGTGGCCTGTTTTAAATTTTTTATTATAGGCTTTAGGTCAGGTTAAGCTTGTGAATAGGATAGATTTAGGCTTAAAAAATAGTTTCTAGCAAATTATAGGCTAGATTGATCATGCCCAACATTTGTGATAAAGGTCTAGCCTATTAAAAAGAAAGCTTGACCCGTTTCCACCTTTAGTCGTGAGTTCTAATAATAAGGGCAGTGTTAGAGGAAACAAAAAGTTCTAACATTAGCGAGAATTAAATAAAAGAAATATAAAATACATTTAGGAAACTTTAAGTCATGTATAGTTTAAGTCTAACATTTAGACGTATATCGTGATTGACCCATTGAACTTTCCAAACAGTGAAAAAACACCCCCTTCTATTAATTGATATACATTTCCATCAATAAGTAGTTATGTGGATATTATGCACATAATTAAAGATAAAATCTATCTTTTAATTAAATTTCTCAATCTTAAACCCTTCTCACTCATAAATAGAAAAAAAAAAAATCCTTTTGTTAGAATCGAACTCTAACATCTTAATGGCATTTTTGTCCATTTATGAGGAGAATTTATGGTTTAGAAATTTGATTAAATGAGAGTATTATTCATTCAATTATACATATAACGTGCACATGACTATTTGATTATGAAAATAAATGTTAACTTAATCCAAAAAAGTATTTTATACTATTTAAAAAGTTTAAATATTCGATACATATTTTAAACAGTCAAAATAAAAATACACATTTTTTAAAATTCAAAGGCTGAACTGCATTTTACCTGGAGAAATATTCTGCCAGATAAAAATTGGACCGCGTCTCATCTTTTCTATCTCTTTTTTTTTTTTTTTTTTTTGTTTCCTTAAAAAACTTGTTTGGTAATTTAGAGAGTAGAGAGACACAGCACAGGGTTTATGTTAGTGTGACAGACAGCGCCCGAGGTCGCCTGCCCTGCAACGGGAACTCCATTTTTTTCTCAAGGTTGGTTCGTTCTCTCACTTCTCTTAATTTCTTTCTATGCTCTTAACCCTATCCCATTACTATTACTATTACTCCACGCTGCTCCTTAAAAGGGATAGTTTTGACACTATGCTTTGTCTCCTTTGCTCGACTTGTTACTGCCCTTTTTGTATTCTTCCTTATTATTATTCAATGTGTTCAATTCATCAGCTCCCACTGAAATCCCAATCAGGATACATTCCAACTGCTTCTTCTTCTTCTTCTTAACGTTCGAGAGTCAATTGTGTACTTTTCCTATTCTCAAAAAAGGTTTTCTTGGAGCCAAAAGCATTTTTCGGTTGTTCACTTGTTTGTGATACGAGAATCTGAAAACCTATTCGACGTGTCTATGCCGAAAGATCCCTAGCAACGTTTTCCGCTATAGATAGTGGAGGAGAAATATGAAAAGGAAGGAAATTGGCTGGGTTGTGAAAATAATTTTCCTGTTTCAGGAAAAGATAAAATAAATTGAAAAGAAACTAGAGAAGATAATTGGTTGGTAATGGTTTGAGTAATACGGTAGAGAAAGATGGTAAAGTAGATTGCTTTCTCTCTTCTCTCTTCCATTTTTCCTGTGCCTGTTCTTATTATGTTCCTTAGCACATCACAATAGCTCTTTTCGTTCTTTGCAGATTCAAAGCAGAAGCTATGAAGGTGTTTAATATAAATGGGACCACTCTTTCTCTTGCACTCTACACTGATGTCACCAATTCCAAGTTGGTCTCTTTCTCTTTCTCCCTATGATTATTCTACAAAAATCAAAAGGGGAACTAAAATGTTCTGGGAAATTAGCAACTTGTTATGGGAATGTTACCCGTCAATGAAAATAAAATATTGTGATCAACTTGTTTTCCGAGTTATTGAGATTTTTCTCATGCAAACTTTAAAGGAGGTATTGTTAATTACAAGAAGTGTTTCTGTTTTCAAGTCTTTTTGTGAAGGATATGGAGAAAACAAACAGAATTCTGAAAAAAAAAATAATGAGAACAATTTAGCATTTTTGTAATTAATAATGAAAACATATCAGCTGAAAATAAACACAAAGCAAACCAAGCATATCCTAAGGGATCACTTCATCTCAAAATTCAGTTTCACAGTAGTTACTAGGTAGAGTTGCCTCTTTTCTCTGGTGATAACAATTAACAATTAACAGCATTCAGTGCTTGTACTGCAGTTGCAACAGTAAATGTATGATAATTGATAGACCAGTTGCTCCTATCTGCTTGTTTTAAGATGGTGCTTGGAAAATCTTTGCTATTTATGTCATAGACCAATCTGTAAAAGCAAATATATGGGATGCATTGTAAAATGGTTTATCTATTTATTTGGAATTGATTCAAAAGATTTAGAGCCTGCTGATTTGCTATTGGCTAAAGTATCTGATGCAATTATTGCTCTCACAGGGAACTCTTGGAAAGTATGCAAGGTGGGACACTGGAGCCAGAAGTTGCATTCCTCAATGCTTTACTTGTATGGTTTCTTATATTTGTGCTTTATGTCATGTCCAGCACCATCAAGATAATAAGCATGATGCTGGTGCTTAAACCATCAACGATGACTGTTACACGCACTTTTACGACTCTCTAATGTTACAACTATTGTCAACTGAACCAGATTCCAGATGTTTTCCCGGTTCTAGCTGCTGCGCACAAGACACTTGTAGCCAAGTCACGTGACTCTTTGACCACGCATACTCTTCATTCAGAACTTGTTTACAATTACTCAGGGTCCAAACATGTAATTATGTATTGGTATTTAGCCTATTATGATTCATGTTTCCAATTAGCTATGCTTAAATTTGGCTTGTACTGTCTAGATTACTGAATCTTTGAAAAGATGTGGCATCTCTGATAGCACAACATATATCCTTGCTGCTCGATTTGATGCTACTCCTGATGAGGTGAGATGATTCTAAAATAAAGTATGCCACCTGTTTTTTCTTTTACTCACATAACTAAAGTGATGTTGGTCTCTTCACTAGATAAAAGCCATAGAGAAACTCATTAATGGCAACGAGATTGACCTGGAGGAGCTGGAAGGGAGAGCAAACCAATCCCAGATACAAAAGGTTTGCAAGGGCACTGATCCAGATCATTGTATCGTTTTGTGTAAACTAACATATTCAATAATCTGTTCTGTTTCAGCATTACAAGATATCTGCCCCGGAACTTGGAGTATCATCACTTGCAGATGCAATAACTTGCCGAATTGCATCACGTGATGCGTTGTGAGAAGAATGATTGTGATCTTCATGTATGCTACTAGTTTTATGATCTCTCCTTGATTTACCATGGAAAATGTCATGGAAATTTAAAAGAAAGCTTTTAGCTCCCATAATAGGTACTTTATCTTTTCATTTAAATTGGATATTTCGTTTTAAACAATCTTACTTGAGTAACATTTCTTATCGAAAACTCCAAGTTAGTTGCGCTTGGGGCTTTAAATCCTTTTCCCTCTTTTCATACATAACAGAACACCGAGAAGTCTACAAGTGACAGGAATAGTAAGAGTGCTGCTAGTTGAATCCTTAATGAGGACAAATAACACAACTCGACGTGAAAGGATAAGCATAGCATAATGATACAAAGTGTTGTCACAAGTCAGGCTCCTTATACCAATGTCCAAGGCCAGTTGGAAGCTGCTCCTGATAGCAACTTGTTCAGCGCACCTAAAAAACCAACACAACTTGAACCAATTTGCCGTTGTATCTAGATAGCAGCTGCCATCAATATTTTTCTTTCGAGGACAAAAGCATTCCAAGAAACGAAAAATTACAAACATTTTATGCCATTGCCAAGAGAGAGGCATCCAATAAGTTTGCCATGCAGTCTATCTACGATTCAGCAAGCATATCCTGCTCATCACTACACTTGTTTCTATAGGGTCACGCACAACACCTGTCACCTATCACTTGCAATGCCATTGGGTAACTCCCTAAATGGAACTCTGAAATGCTCATCTGTAATCCACAAGTGATGATGTTGTCTTATCAATCCCCAAGTGAAAGATTAGAAGGATGGAATCATAAAATGGGAAGGATTTTTCAAAATGCCGAACCAAGACTAAATATTGGACTTGAGGGTAATGCACACACAGCTCTGCTGGTGTCAAACCCAATGCACTTTCAGGGGGCAAGATACAATTGCCATATGTCGAATCTTGACAACATGGTTTTTCCATTTCTTTGGGTCCAAACCACATGATTTTTAAGTTTCTTTGTTTTTTTAAACTGGTTGTTTTCCTTCCTCTACGACATCTTGGCTAGAAAACGTCTACCGATTGCTTTTAAGCCCGCTATTAGAAAAATAAAAATACCAGAATTTGCAATGTGGTTATATTTTCAGTTATATATAAAGTATGCAAAGGTTAATAACTAACTCGGCTCAGTTGATTACATCCAGTAGGATTGACTCAGGTTTGGGAATTTGAGTAGCGTTAATAAAGAATTCCTGGTTTCGATTCTTATAAATATAGATTTATTAGTAGGCACTAGGTCATTTATAAGTGAGCATGGTTGAGGTTTGCGATATACTCAAGACTTGGAATGGGATAACCTTCTTCCCTCCAAACTATTTTGTTAAGAAAAACCAAATATATCAACAGGTTGTTTGTTATCTATTTACACACTGTTTAATCCATGTAACCAATTCCCACGTAATTGAACATGGTTTGATTGTTGTTGTATATGTTCCCAATCTTTAGAGGTTATATACTCAAAGATGTATTTACAGTTTAACAAAAAAATGCAACTTCCCTATTGTGAAATAATAGAAAAAGTGTAGAGAATATGGAATATGAGTTTATGATGGTTACTTATAGAATATCACAGTTGTTTTTTATTTATTTTTATTTTTTATATAAATAATATAAGTCATATGTTCAGAGACTTGAAAATAGTTCAATATAGTAGGAGACACAAATCCTTTTTATAATATATATATATATATATATATATATATATATATGTAGTAAATTAGTTGAAGAAAAGCTATTAGACTACGAGGATTAAAATATAGAATCATGTAAGGCATTAAAGCTAAAAATTGTTCCTAAGAGATTGGGGACTGGGAAGGTGGAAATTGAACATGCACTTTCACTTAGAAGAAGAGTATAGGATCACGACTATTAACTCTGGGCTCAACCACCGGAGGTTGTATATGAAATCATATGAAATTTATGATTTCATATGAAATCATATGTTATCTATCTTTAGACACTGTTTCATGGCTTAACTTTGCTAATACTTACTTAAAATATGAAATTTATTCGTGTGAATGTGATTAGAACTTCAGATGATATGTTGACAAAGTTTTACCTCACACGTCTAACCAATGCAATTGTTATGTGTTATATAACTTGCTGTAGAATGCTAAAATTATTTCTTAAGTACTGTCTGCAACAAGAATGTGTGCATTTTAGTTTGCTTGAAGAATTTGTCTGTTCCTTAGCTTTACAGCCCTAAGCAGCTTCTATTTTACTTTCCGCAGCACACTTGGTCAGGGGCTTCTTTCTGTGCTGCTCTTTCTCTTGAATTGACCTAAACTACAATTATATATGGGAGAATGCTCTTGAAAGTGCTAGTACAGGGGGTGGAATCTGAACCATCTCATAATAGATGAGTCTTGACATGGTTAACACGGGATGAATGACACAATCTTGAAGCTTTGACATGATATAACACCAATTTACATGTCCATATTAGGAAACAAAATTTACTTATAGAAGTCTCAAATGTCTAAGTTGTAGTTACTATCTTCAATCAATGTCTGTCCGCCTTGAGGAAATGAGAATCAAAAGGCGTGACTCTGAGCAGTGGGAAAAGTAAGCAACGCTACTGATCAATGCAAATGGCTGAGATTCTGAAGGAGAGAGATGAAGAGTGTTGGTTCAGAATCTTCCAAAAGACCTCAGGAGGGACAACAAACAGCACTTTTGTTTGAATTTGGTCAAAAGGGTGAGCATACTTCCTCTGAGTTGAAGGAAATCATTTGTCTCAGATTGGTGTCTCGTTTCCTGTCCACCCATAAAAAAGTAACATCCATGGTAGAGTTATGCGTAATTATTAAAAGTTGGTTTTGAAAAAATTGAATAGCTATTCTGATAATAAGACACTTGTCAATAGATATAAGTGGGGGACAGAGAAAGAGACAGAAAATTGATACAGAAGATCAGAATCCTCTCCAGTATGACCCTTTTGAGATGGCTCACTGATGCTACTTCCAAGTTTTCTTCCTTTTCTCAATTTTCTTTAGTAGTCTTTCTCCTCTTTGTATATGACATGATCAGGTTCCTCTGTTTGTTAACATGGATGATTGCCTGCTCGATGCCATATGTGAGCGACTGAAGCCTTGTTTGTACAGTAAAAGCACTTACATAGGACTGGGTAAGGGGATCCAATCAATGAGATGATCTTCATCATACGTGGCCTACTGGAGTGTGTGACCACAGATGGGGGAAAAAGTGGATTGTTAAGATGATCATAGTTTTCAGACTTAACCCTAACTTGTTAGGCATGATTCATTTTCAAATAATCTATCATATTTTAATCAATTAAAATTTATAATTAAATTTAAAAAAAAATTATTAACAAAATCTATAATACTAATATCAAACTCACTCATGGCAAACTTATAGCCCATGATATTTATAACTTGATTATTAATTATTTTGTTATAAAAATTACTTAATATTTATTTCATTAATACAACATAAATATTTTACATTAAATATTAGATTTCAAACCATTACAATTTTTAATTTAAATGATAACTGATAAACTAAAATATGAATATAAATTATTTAACATTAAAAATGGATATTCATATGATACATATCTTTTTCTATTTTCTTTATAACATATTTTTATTTTTTTTTTCAATTAAACACGTATTTTTAATATTAATTACAAAATTTTAAATTTTAAATTCACCTTTATGTTTTGAATTTTGGATTCAATATAGACTATTAATTTTATTCCACAACAAATCAGAATTCAATCAGATTAGTGCAAAAATAAAAATGAAAATAAAAATTATTGCTATTAAGAAGGTCGCTATAATTGGAAATATAAACTTTAAATTACTCCTAATTCTGGAACATATTCATTGCTACAAAAGATTACCACTTATCTAATCGAATTAAAACCCTTAATTTCTCTTATTAGAATATAAATCAGGTTTGTTAATTCAGTTTTCATTCCTTCTCTCTATTCCACAACTTTCTTTCTATTTCATTCTTTTTCTCATATTTTCATATTTTTCATTTTTCTTCGTTCATTATCTATTAGTTCTCTCAAAATACATTAATTTACTTCATCTTTTAATTTTCTTCTTCGTGGTTTATATTAAAGAATAAGAATTTATAGGTTATAAAATTCAAATATTCCACCATTTTTCTTTGAAACTCTTTTCTTCTTTGTGAGATTTTTTTTTGTTTTGTATAATATTTTTTTATGTTTGTTTAGTATTTTTAATTTGTATGTATATTTTATACATTTAAATGTTTCCTCAATGAAATAAATATTTGATTTTTTAAGTTCTCTTAAAATAATCCAATTTATTTATCCTTTTCATTTTCATTGTTTATATCCAATTTATTTCTACCTTTCTTCTTTGTAATTTTTTTTTTTGTTTTGTATAGAGATTTTTCTATATTTATTTAGTCTTTTATTTTGTGTATATATCTTAATGGTTTTTTTATGTTTTGTAGGAGACAACACTAGCTATAAACTTAACTATTTATCAAATAATGGCAAAAGTAATTGTATTTTTCACAAATAATTTAATAAACATTTTATTGAATTTGAGATTAATTTTATTGTTGTATAAATGAGTATTAATGATTTTATAATTTTTTCTTTTCATAATTTGAAGCCACAATTAAGTGAAGGAGATGCTATTAATGGACTATCTCAACTGGTCATTCACTAAACTTAAGGTAGTAAAAATTAAGGACAAAGAATGATTCATGATTGTGTTTGGTTTTACTTTTATTTTTACCTTTGATTTTGTTTAGCTCATTTGTTTGGCAAAACATTTATATAAGGGAGAATTATTGTTGTGTCGAGAATAACATTTTTAAGTTAGATTAATTCAGCAACCAAGCTAGTTGATGATTCCAATAGCAATATTAGGAAAAATGTATCAAGCTAAGTTATTTATGTTGTTCCACTTTTTTCAATTTATTTTTTCTTCATTATTTTGTAAGGCTTAAAGATTGTTGAATTTAATATATACATAGCCATTGAATTATAATCTCAATTCCATTTACAAACACTAATTATGGAGAATGAATAATATTTTGGAACAAAATTATATTTTTATTTAAATTTTTCATTGTACATTAACGTTGTACAAATTAATTGTTAACTATTATTTTTTTTTATTTTGATGTGAATCAAATATATTGATATATATATAGCTATTGATTGATTTTTCTTCCAATATATGCATTTATTGTTCCCTTTTTTTTCTCATGCTAAAACTTTTAATTAATTGATAAAATTTAAAATATTATTTTGTAACTATATACAATCCATATTTATTTGTGTTTGCTTTGATAAGGTATAATCATTATTAATATATTATTTTATTTAGAAAAATATAATTATTGATAGATTACTAATTTTATTCCAAATTCTCACCTAACTATTTAAGTGACAAATTTTTTTTCTAATTCATAAAAGCTAATATTACACACACACGCACCAAAAAATAGAAACATAGCAAAAATTAATAATAAATAATATTATTACCTTTTTTATATGCCTAATATTATAACCTTTAATTGATATTGATATCCATATCAATAATAACGTATACATACTAATATTATTATTATTATCCTTTATGTTACCATTTTTAAAATTTTTTTTTTTTTGAATTTTTTTAATAAATCATGAATATATGGAGGGATTCAAATCTCTGCAAGAAATGAGGAATGAGGATACATGATGGGGATGACGATGGTAATGAGAGAAAATTCTAAATGAGGATGAGGTTGGAAGAAAAGTTTCTAATTTCAAATCTAGAGTTTTTGAAAATCATATATATATATATATATATATATATATATATATATATATATATATCACTATGCCATATTTAATTTTTTGAAACTTAAACATTTCAATTTATCAATTCCACAATTGTTTCATATTATTTTTTGAAAAAAAACTAAATTTTTCAAAATTAAAATATTTTAAAAAATTAATTCCACAATTTACACTTCTTTGATAATAATACTAATTATTTATGGATTTTTTAAAAATTAAATAATTATATTACTTTTTAATTAAAAATAATTATGTAATTGATATACTACTTCAATAATTGAGATGACATAAATTAGAATTATATATGATTTGTTAACTAATTATAATATATATTTTAAAATTGATATTTTAATTTACTAAAAGGATGTACAAGGAGAGGATGTGTAATTGAAATCACATAAATTAAATATATCCATTAATTTTTTATTAATTAGAAAATATTTTTATGTTTTTATAAATCAAATACTTTAATTTACGAAAAAGTTGTATATGACATGGATTACTCATAATGGAATAGAATAGAGGACATATTTTATTTTCTTAGGAACTATTGAAGAGGAGGGTTCCAATTTGTTAAATAAAAAGGGCAGGGATAATCACGTCATTTTTCAATTATCTTTGTTAGATTTGCAATTATGTATGCATTTTTAATTTTAATTTGGATTATGTCGTATTAGTAATATTTGTTAATATGGACATTTTTTTTTGAATTTCAAAATATTTTTAATTTTTCTCTTTTAAAATTTTAATAAACCCTGAATACCAATAGGAATTTAAATCCTTATACGATGGGGAATGGGGACTTGTGATAAGATTGAGGATAGGGGTCGAGCAAAATTTCAAAATGGATGGTAGCATGAGACATGTCCATTTTCTCATTGATACCCATTGTCATTCATATAAATAGCTCATAATATAGTTAAATTATCCTATTATTTTCATTTTTCAACAATTTCAACTTTCAAAATGTACAAAATATTTATAAAATAGACTCTTTATTATTAGTTATAGGTCATCTACAGATTTTAGCCTTATAAACATGATATTCGAAATGAGATATAAAATAAAATGACACATTTATATTTTTCTATTTATTTAATTCAATTATTAACTTATTTTTAAAATAAATTTATATATTCAATTTTCTATAAGATATATTTAAATAAATTATTATTTATTTTCCTTAATGGTCAATAAATTATTTTTTTTATCATCCCATATAACAATCAAACGACTGTATATAATATATATATAACACTTTATATATATTATACCAAAGACAATACTTGACTTAGTAGAAAGTGGGCACTCCTCACACTTTGCAAGCACGGCTCCAACCTTGCATAAGGAGTTTGGAAAATAAATTCTTGCAGCTTAACAATTTTGGTTGAAGCTTAGCCATTCAAAGTTACGACAATGATAATTTAAAGTTTTGTTTGAATGACTATATTTGCTTAATGATTATACCTTTTTATTATCAAATACTTGCGTCATGAAACTTCTCTTTTGCTTTTTGTCATTTGATATTTTTACTATTCACATATAGTTTTACAATTTTAAAAATTTAGCATGAAGATTATCCATATCGTTTATCTGTTAGTATACTATAAAAATTCTCATATATTTGACTTATGCAATAAAGACAATATATTGTAATTATTAAATTTTTAAAAAAAGTAGATGTATTTATTTCAATTGACGTAAAAAGCATCGCGTTTACTAATTGTTATCTTGCTAATAATTCTTAATTTTAGTATCATTTATACAGATATTTATTATATATACTTTAATATGAAATATTTTTGGCACATATATATTAAAAAATTGAATTTTATATTATTAATACCAGAAGTCTCAATTTATGTTTTACTTTTTATTTTCTTTCATATTTGTGTTAAATAGCTATACTATTAATTTTTAGACTTCTCCTAAGTTAATAGTCATTTTTTTCCAAATTTAATTTTTCATTGATCCATGCCTTTCAATTTCTTTGGTACAATGTATGTGTGTTAAATTTAACCTAAAATAAATATCTAAGTTTTAATTTAATTAGTTTTAGAATCTTTATATACTTATATATGTTAATTATATAATTTCGTTAATTATATAATTTCAACTGACTTTTTTTTAGTTATTTCAACTAATATATTATTTGATTGGAATTTCAATTTTTTAATACGATCTTTCAATTGATTTTTTTAATAATATGTAGTTAATCAATTTTTTATATAAATTACCTTTAATTTTTAAAAACTTGAGTTCATTAGCCAAATATATTTATAACATATTTGAGGTATATGCTTTGTAAATTGCGGATATGGTTATGTAATAAAATATTTATTAGAAGAAAAATATTTAATTCACATCCCCATTCTATAATAGTTAATTAATATATTTAAAAATAATTTATAAATGGTAATTCAATATTTTATAAGATAAATATTAAAAAACTTATATAGATTTTAAATTTTTGAAAAAATATTATATAAATTTATATAATTTTAAATTAATCATAATTTAGATATTGTCTCTTGTGCAGGGTAGGAGTACCGTTTAATAACAATTTTTTTAATATATCAAATTATAAAAGGGGGTCTTTTTTTTTATATATGCAATTTGGATGGTGTATTTATATCAATATAGTATTTTGGAAAAAAAAAATCACAGAATATGAATTTTTCAATTATAAAATCCACCTTGACAAATTAAAGACAATCAATAAAATCAGATTCAAAATTAATATAGAATCCGCTTGATAGATTCAAATTTGACAGCATAAATTCATAATCTTCGTAAAATAAAAATAATAGCAAATCCGACATATGTGAATTACTATAAATATCATATAGGAGTAAATTTATTCATTATCTAATATAAATATAAATCATTTACTAAAATACCATATACAAATTATTTTTCCAATAAAAGACAATTGGGACGTGGTGGGGAGGGGGCATTAAAACCATTTTATTTACTTATTTATTTATTATTTTTAATCATCTGGGCATCCGTTTTTATCATTTTTCTGTATGATATCAATATAAATAACATACATGACAAAAGTTAATTAAATTGTGTGAATGGGATTTGGTACAGTGGTTCCAGGTGTACCATGATAGGGAATCTGCTGCAATTGAAGGAGAAGAAACCGTACAAGACGTTCGCACAGATGGCTGAGAAGCATGGGCCCATATACTCCATCAGAACGGGTTGCTTCCACTATAATTGTTCTCAACTCTGCCTATCTTGCTAAGGAGGTCAGT